>CM025641.2:7942862-7953674 GCA_014621495.2 Entosphenus tridentatus | reverse complement strand
TGGTCCACACCCGAGACAGCTTTCCTTAGAGCCTAGTCTCACAAGGAAAGCTGTCTCGGGTGTGGACCAATCAACTTTAAGGACAGTGCATACATTATCAGAGTTATGTTTTTTGTTTGCATTATGACTGCAGGTATTGTGGTCTATGCAAAAATGACTCCTTGTAAAAAAGGTGTCAGTTTTGTTGCCAGATAAAAAGGGTATAAAACCAATTATCAAGTAAATAGTTATTGTGAAAATGTTTCTTATATTTTTATACCGCGCACCACCGGTGTACCGCCAATACGTTCCACTGCCAGCTTCAAGTATTACCGTACATAATGTGCAAATGTCGCACGCTCTTGGCGCATTGTTAGTCGACGGCTACGCGTTGCTGCTTTTCGGTGAACGCTTACAAAATCGGTCCGTTAGGTTCGGCTCTCCAAGAGAAAAAGAATTGCTGCTTACGCGACGAGTCGGTGGTATGAGCGCTGCCGCTGGTACATTTCCTGTGCCCGGTCATTGATCCACTGTTCAGAGGCTGCAGCGGTCGTGTTGCATCATTGCCCTGTGTGCTTGTGTTTGTATTGTGCGGTTGCTATAGCTTGTCGATGCACGCCGCTCGCGCGTGCGCATGTGCGCCCATGCCGTGTGTGCTGCGTGGGCACCGGGACGGGACACCAGAACCGTTATCGGCTCTGATCAATAGTTGACATGGGCCCTTTGTTGTTATTTTACAAGATAAACGCAACGTTGAAATTCGTGAAGTCCTTTGCAAAAAAAAAAGATATCTGGAATTTGTTGATAGGTCAGGAGAATAATTAATAACGTCGTGATTTCACATTGCTGGGTTTTTTTCCACCATCCATCATCAACCCACGATGGCTTCACTCTTTCGCTTTATTGTTACGGCAGACGGGATGCTTTGCTAATTGTCCGTGCGGAAATGACTGGGTGGCCACGTTATATTTCAGCTGTCGATATCATGCAAACTTGTTGGTGGCTGCAAGCCCGTCGTCCAGAGGGTGCTCGCTTGCTAGGGGTGTAGTGATTCGTCGATCCATGGATAACTATTGATTCCTGTGCTCACGATGATGCAAGCATCGCATCGCATGTGCAATACTCTATGATTTTTCCACTGGTATCTATATTGTATGTAGTGGGATCAGATGACCCATACGAGTCTTGAATCGATTTGCACACCCCCCTATAAATTGTGACAGTTGATTGATTTGCGAGGGTCGGGGAAGTTTGTTGACACCCCAGTCATAGCCTTGTGAGATCTTCAGCAAATAAATCTGTGTTAAATGCCAAAGTACATCTCGTTTTAGGTGCGTTAAAAACTACATAATGTTGCATATATGCTTTTCCCAAATGTATCTTTACAACCTAATGTTGTCACTTTGGATGTGATTTCACAATTAGCATTTTAACATTTTAGAATTTTCATTTTATTTTAATATCATCAAAATATATACATTATGCTCCCCCTGTCATGGTCAGGGAGACTAGCATCAACGTCGTGGGTCGTTGGATTAAAAACAAAAATCATCGTCTGGAGTTCAAAGCCACGACCGTCAAAAAATTGCCTCGACTTGTACTTAAAGATTAAAAACCCTCTGGTGTTGTGTTTCATCTGATAGTCGCAGAGCCGCACAGAAAACAATGGCCTATTCACGCTGGCCACTCGTAGACAGCATACGGAACTATTTATTTCAACACCCCGTGGGTTTGTTTTGGTTTCTGTTCATTGCATGGTGGTTTAATTTGCATTTTCTATTTGTTGCGCGGTGTTTTATGTTGTTGGTCACTGTTATTCTTTCTGTTGTGTTTCACACAGATCCCGGTCGCGCATGTGTCCTCAAAAGACGAGGTAGATGCATGGCTCTTGGCCGATTCGGTGAGAGGACCTTGGTTCCCCCCCTCCCCTTCTGATTATTTTCTTGATACGTTGTTTTTTTCCCATCCCCCGTGCCAAACGCTCTTTAAACCTTCCACATCTCGCACGCGGCGCTGCGGCCTGCGGGCTCGTGCCCGCGCGCCACAGCGCTGAGTCTGCGCGGTTCGAACGCTGCAGGTGAATACACGCGCGTCCGCTCTTGGTGAAGTCGGCTTCTCTGGTGCATTGAGTTTTTAAATCCTTTATATTAAGTTCACTTGCTTGCTTGCTTACGACCGTGTAAATCTTTCGGTCGTTTTTTAACCCACTTCCCGTGATCCAATCGAGCTGACATTTTGCACACAGACTCGTTGTGCGTGGCATTTTCGTGAAAATTTTTTCCAAAATTTTACACTGTTTAGGGAATTTTTTACAAATATTTAATTACCAATTGGTTAATGCTGCCAGACAATCATCTGACCCATAGGTGGCAGCTATCTCAAGCCAGAGGACGAGAGGACTCTAGCCGCCACGCATATATAGGATTTATAGTGAAAAACTTTGTTTTTACGGGTTAATTTTTTTAAAGGGTTTTGCTTACCGTAGTAGGCGCCCTGAGACATTAGTGGAAGGCGCTTCTGAAAAAGAGCTACACGGCTCAGTGGGCCTTTCCTGGTTAAAATAAAAAAAAGTTTTTATAGTTTTAGTTTGATATTTATTAGTTTTTGTTGGTCTTTTTAAAATTTCCTTGAATGCAACTAATCGGCTAATCTGTACGATCCCTTCTCTTACTTCGAGTCACATGCTGGTTATCAACAATTCTCTCAACGTGAACTCTAACCTTTTGTAACCGCTACCCCAAAAAGTGTCAATGTATATCATTGTGCCTCATGCTTTTAATTTATTCATTATCTCCTGGAACGTCACGGTTACCCCCCCCTCCCCCCACATGTAGTTTCCTCGGGAACATAAAACATTCCTTAAAATACCACGGAAATAAATTACGAGCAATCGAGAAAAAGTGTTGTATTTAAAAGAAGGTCTCTCAATGCTTAAAGTTGTAATCCCCATCTACAAGAAGGACTTTGCTCCTCGCATTACTCGTTCAATGGCACACGCACCCTCATTTTCACGAGAAATTTACTTTCCCCGCAAGCTATGGTTGTCAGTGTCGACCCACGGAGGTCACTTGAGAAAGGCAGGTTTGGTGTCTGTGGGGTGTCGATTGCCCTAATGAGATCTGGAATCATGACTGGCAGCCCACTGAGACGCAGAACTTGTGAACAGCACGATTGTGTGTACGTGGTGAACACATTCAACTTCCTTCACCTCTTTGCTCGAGTTTGCTTAATGCTGTGAATAGGTCTGCATGATACTGCCACGTGATAGCGTATCGCCCTTGTTCCAAATCATCATTCATTATGTGACCCCCCCCCCCCCCCCCCCTTTGTATGTTAAAAAAAAAAACGTGAGCCATCATTCGGTGAACAATTTAAAGTCTCAACTGAAGTGGGCTCTGTCCAGCTCAAAAAAAATTGTTGCTGGGAGTGATCCGTGGGGATTGCACTGGACGCTCTCGCGCTGTGCTTGCTCGAGTAGTCCACGGAAAAAGATTGGACCCACGTTTTTAACCACTCGTACACCCAGTTAGATTGCACACCCCCCCCCACCCCTCTGGCCTTCGCACATGAGGGGTTCACAAGTGACGACATCACATCTATCCCCCTATTTTAGAACGAAACAGGAGGATTTCTCCACAAATCTGGCTGTTGCCTGATGATGCTGGTTGTAATTACCGGCGAAACGTCGTACTCGGATTGTTGTGGATTTACTCTCCAACACACAACCGTTGTGCTGTACTGGTAACGAATTGCCATGTTCTGTTTACGTGACAAACCTTCATAATTGGCTGTGTCGGGTGGTGGCGGGTTTAACATCACATTTATATTTAAGCGATCTAACCCCAAAAAATACCTTGTGGATAAGCGAAAGCATCGCGTGGTGTTAAACTGTCCTAGATTTTGTTGGTCCCAATCGAGGAGTCTGTTGGCCGACTCTGGTCAATGATCAGCATCTTGAATCGCCCCATCCCGCAGACGCCGTTTGTTAACTCCCAAATCGCCGGTCAATACGGCTTGTGTGCAATCATATTTACAACAACAAACCCAAGCAGTCTCAGACATCTGGTCAAACGATGGTATTCCGTGTATGTACGTTGAACTTCTTTCGCACCGTACATGGCCAACCGGACGTGCGGGGAAGAAGGACAACACAAAAAGCAGTTAAAAATAAATGAGTTTTCAGCCTAGGTTTAAAACCGCATAGCTCCTCTCCAGTGGCTTCATAATAAGATAATAAACTGCATTGAAATAGGTTATTCAACATCGTCCACGTTTAAATTCTGCCCACACACACCGCTTCTTATCAATTGAGTGTTTGTTTCCTGTGTCTGTCATGGGTTCCTTGTGGGGTCATGTCCTTTGACGATAATTTACGGCTGCTCAGAGCTCGGATTTCTCTGTTTTTCAGTTAACACACAAAACAAGATGATTTCAAACACCTGTAAATAATGATGGAGTTAGACCATCGCCGGTGACGTTTTGCCATCTGTGAAAGTAACGCGTGCAGCATGGAACTGAACTTTCTCACTTGATGTTGCAGCAGTAGCACTTTTATATTGGACTGTGGATTAATTGATCAGCCCTCCTATTATATCAGTTGCCTTAATACCAACCTTGTAAGATCCAACTTCTCTTATTCCACATTGTGAGAGGAGAGCAAATGTTACCATAGCAGGTTTCAAAGTCTAATAAAAGTTCAACGTTTAACTGTCAACACCAGATACATGCTTTACAAGTTTTAATGCGCACATTGTGGTCTTGTTTCAATAAGAGCTTCCCAAACTTTCCCCTGTCAGTGGATCCGCAGCTTTCACTGCTTTCTGTCCTTAATTCGTGTCCATGCCACGGACAGTTCTATGGGCACGTGACCCATCGCATTGTACATCTTGCAGTGATGTTCCCGACTGATAGAAATAACCCATGTGTGCCCAATTTGTAACTAACTGTGCACCATAAAGATTACTCATGTACGTTTTCTTTCGTGGCAGAGCTTATTTGGGTTATTGTTTGCTGATACTGCAACAACATCTCTGATTGTAGTTTGATGTAGTCTGTAAAATCACGGCCGAAGGTAGTTTCGCTTACCAGCCCATCGAATGTTCCAGAAAATGCATGCGACGAGTAGAATACCTTCACTTAATTCAAAACACATGCTGTTGGGGAAACTCAACTAAACGTGTGTTGGAATTATTTATCTTTTCTCACCGGTCACATTTAACGGGAATAGTGTTTCTTTTCGTCACGTGAGCAGAGCGTCTAAACTGATTTTTGAAGCCCTTTAGCATTAGTTGTGGGTGCTGCATTCACATTCATGCAGTTTTTACAGATTTTACACCACTGTTAGTCTACATTTTCATCTGAATGAATGAACACACTGATTAACTTCTGGAAGCTATACAGAATTGCACATTCTCCAACATGTGTCCTTCCGCTAATAGACATGGAACGGATCGCAGTTCTCTGGCTATTGCAAATAATAATTCTTGAAATGTGAGATGCTGTAACTGTGTTGATATAATGAATAGATTGTTCTATGTAACCCTGTATGAATCTACACATGCTGTGTGAGTGCCTGCTGAGTGGGGCGCGGTGGTGCAGCAGTTAGAGCGCTGCGCTACAAATCCGGTGACGCGAGTTCAATTCCCACTCAAGGCCAACACCAGTGACAATTATCTGAACCGGTCCTGAGCCTCCCCGAGGTCGACTGACCCTCATGAGTACCTGGTGCAGTGTTTTAAACATTGCCAGTGGGCAGACGAAGGTGGTTCTGGCCACCCACCCCCTTGTGTGCCGTGCCGGGCCCTTAATCGGTGCTCGCTAACAGCTGTACAGGTGATATTTGTCTTGTTAGTTTGTATTGAAATTCGTTGATTGTATTTTTCAGGGGAAAGGAGATGAGACGGCAGAAGTGGCCGCCACTTCTGGGACGACTGAAGGTAGAGTTCACATCATCGCTCATCTCGTGTGGCATCTCACAGCATTGGGTTGTATGTATGTTGAACTTCTTTTGCACCATACGTAGCCAACCGTACCTGATAGGAGGTGCGGGGGAAGGACAACAATCTAAACACTAAACGCAGTTCTAAAGAAATTATTTTTCAATTTAGATTATTTGAAAGTGCATCGCTCCAGTGGCTTCCTGATATCGGAAGGAAGAGCGTTCCAGACGGCCGCAGAAGCTCTTCTGGAAGCGTGCGATGCAGTGGCCGTCTTTGTTCGATGGTTAGCCAAAAATGCGCTGTGAAGATTTTGTACCTGATACCATTCAGAACCTCGTCTCTAATTATTTTGCTGCCTTTTTATTCTGCAAGCCCTTTGTGTTATTTGTCATGAGTTGCAGTGAATTTATTTTCAAGCCAAGTGGGAGCCCATTTTTTTAGAGTTACATTTTATTCAGTCAAATGGTTGCTTCTCACAACTTGAGTGCCCATTGGGTTTCATCCATCACTTGCCGTTGTTTTATTTTAACCGAGAAGAGGCACCTTGAGGTTGTTTATTATTCACCGTCCTGCGTTTCATCAAATTACCTCGTGTGACACATGCTCACAGTGTTGCCTTCCCACCGCGGTGGCGAGATGTTAATTCCCTCGCCAGATATGCAGGAGGTCGTGGGTTCCATCCCGACCCTGACGCCTGTGTATTTGGAGTTTGCGCGTTCTCTTTGTAGTTGCGTGGACTTTTCCCCGGGTCCTTCACATTTAGAATCAACGTGCGTTTAGAGTATTTGGCTGCTTAAATATCCACACAATAATCCACTTCGTAGCGTTATCATTTGTGGTCAAGTCGCTTCTGTAAAAGAGCTATGCAGCTCAGTGGGCCTTAAGCTGGTAAAATACAAATAGTTAATAGTTCGGTTATTTTCCCTGGATGGCACACCCACGTTCCACATGGAGGGGCATGCATGTGAGAGGGCACTTAATAAAACCAAGCCTCTCTGCTCGTCACTGCCTGTCACAGCTGGAACATTTGGGAGCAATCGAGTTAAATGCCCAATGATATTTGCATGTGTTTTCACCTTCAACCCCTCCCCAACGCATCCCACAGATCTGTTATTTGCACGTGTTGGTTGATTTTGGATTCTGCTGTTGTTCCCCCATTACACACGGTGTCGGTCAGATGTCCAATGTGGACAAGATGTGTCAAACGCGCGCGCTGGAATTTATTGTTAACGGTTTTAGATTTCAATCGTGCTTTTTGTCCGGGAGTCGCGCGTCCCTTTCTTATTCCCCATATCCTGGTCGGTAGCGCCGCATTGTTATCCACAATTGCTCCGTCGCACCGGGGCCAGACTTTCCCACAGGATATAAAACTTACCCACGGCACTTTGAATAAAATGTAAGTCTCGGGCGAGGTTACTTTGGATGTATGTTTCTAATATGGATTTGTAACCACCCCACGCTAGGAATCTGCGTTTTTGAGTAATTCTCCCCTCCGTCTCCTTGTTTCCCTCCATCAGCGTTCGACTCGTTTCTGGCTTCGAGAGCGACCGTTGCAGAGAAGCTGCCTGACCTCCCGATGCCCCCACCGAGCGAGGGCCCAGCTCGCTCGTCCGTCCAAGGCAAGAAGAAGATGGACAAGACGGAAGATTCTCTCTTTGCCCTTTAAAATCACGTCTGCGGCGGGGGTTGGGGGGGGGTCAACCGGGTGGTTTTGTGGAGCGAGAGGAGAGCTAAATGCCAACGGGCCATGTTCGGGAGCACTGAACCATCACCACTGGGTTGATGAAGTACAAAGCTTCAAACAGAGATTAATAACCACGTTCTCACGCGTGTCATTTTTGCCTGGTCACCTGTGAGATTGCAGACAAAACATTTTTGTCGCATTAGTCTTTTGGATTTGCACTCAATTCGGTCGAGCTCAACTCTTGAAGGGGGCTTCAGTCAAAATCGCGGAGCACACGGTGAATTACTCGCTCGTCTGAAAACAACCACAGTCGCGACATTCTGGTAATGTAGGTCCGTCGAACGATTTCGCGTGGCGGCCTGTCTCTTCTTATTTGTTCCTCCCAACACAAAGAGGACTGGCCCTGGCCTGTAACGCCATCCAGAAATGCAAATCACGTTTTGTATCTAGGTGGCGGTCGTATACGCTGCTCATTAAGAACTGAAAAACAAGCGAAACGTTTGAGATGAAACAAAAAAAAGAGATGTGGCCGGGTAAATAAAACCCATCGGAGATGAGCGGAGTGGTTGCTAATACCATCGCTTGTTGAGAGGTTTGGTGGTGGGTGGTGGGGGTATGGATGGTTATGAAAGGGAAGAGGATGAAGTGGGTGGTGGGGAGCATAATTGTGGGAGGAAAGGCAGTGGCAGTAAAGTAATTATTTTACGAATGTGAACATAAGAAATTGTGTTTTATCAGCTGCCAAATTCGCATCATACGCAGATTGTGATGTAATCATTTGTCCGCCGATGAGCTGTATCTGCTTGCCGTGGGTAACCCTTTCACCTGCAGACCCCGGAGCCTGCGGGCATATCGAGTATTCTCGTGACAAAGAGTGGTGTTCTCCCTCCCCCGTGTGCTTTTCACTGCAGATTTATTATTGTTGGACGCGGCTTTGTCGACGTCGTGGGTTTAGGCTCGGAGCGCCCCGCAGCCTAAATCGTAAATTATCCTCCTTGAGGCACCATCTCCAGCGAGATGTGTGCGGCAAGCGCCGTGGCCGTTCTGTAGGTGAATGGGTTATTTCTGTACAGTGACGCGCAAAGCAAGTATGCATAGAATAAGCTGTGTTCGTTACGACGATTATTTGAGTGATTGTTTCTAAACCACAACATCAACTACGTGAATCTGTTTGCTGGAAATCAACGTCTGGTCATGTTTATTTTATTTTGTAATGATCCTACGTGCACACCAGAGCGTTGGTTACAATTAACGCTGCTTATAAAAGGGCCATTTTGCAAGTTGGTGGGCATTGCGGAATTCACATTGGCACATTTTTGGAAGTGAATCTTCAAAGATGC
The DNA here is from genome assembly GCA_014621495.2 of Entosphenus tridentatus. NCBI lineage: Eukaryota > Metazoa > Chordata > Hyperoartia > Petromyzontiformes > Petromyzontidae > Entosphenus > Entosphenus tridentatus. Next base: position 7,944,732 of record CM025641.2, on the reverse strand, counting down.
CCGAGTCACTTTGGGTGTTTGAGGGGCACCATGATCAGGACGCTGAGGTCATGAGTTTGACCCCGAGTTGGGAATGCAAATTAAACCGGGTTTTTGCGTGTGGCAGGGTTTAATAGTGGTCACTATATTTCGACACAATAATCTTGTGCCAGCTGTGATGGCGTAATGTACTTTGGCAGATGGACAGGAAATTACTGTGCTCCGTTCACAATATCGAAGGAGCATTTTTCGAGCGTACGTGATGAGAGATGGGTCGGAGATGACCCGGATTAGTTTCACGCTTTCTCTTCTACATTCCCCAATGACGTCAGCCTCTGCTTTCTTTGACTGTGTAACTGATGATTATTACACTCTTGTGCAGAAATCACTCATGAGGTAATGATTTGTGAAATTCGAAATACAATCATTGCAGTTGGCATGGCCAGTCACAGATTAGTCGTCCAAACAAAACCGTGTCTCCGACGTGTTCTCAGGGTGTTCCCGCGTGCTGTTCGGCACAATGTCTGACGTTTCGCTCCACGTCCTGTGAGCTGCCTGTATGTGTGCTGAACTTCTTTCGAGCCGTACGTAGCCAGCCGTGCGACTCGGAAGGGGCTTCATCAACGTCATGCTGGGAGACTCGCGGGTTCCACCTGGAAACGCGCCGGAGAGCTAAAGCAGCAACACAACCGCAAAAACCCTGTGCAGTTGCTCCGAAAGGATTCGAAAACGGTCGTATGCCAACATTTGAATGTAGCCATTTTGTAAATTTTGGAAAACCTGTAAGGCTCCAGTGTGCATGTAGCCTGTGAAAAGCATATGAAAAGTTGTAATAAAATATCGCAAGTTAAATGCGTTTCATTTCAAAGTTATTTTTTACTTGAAATTGACTTGCAAGAAGATGAGGGAAACCACAGGGAAGTAATCATTAAAGGTGCAGCCCTGCAATTTCTGGCTTGCACCACTCCTGAAGCTAGAGCCTCCACGAGTGAAAGCTCGAGAGGCCCCCCTCTAGGGGAGGGTATTTGGCCTACTCTTCCACACTGGCCAGACATCTCGGAAGTGGGGGGAAGGACCAACATTTTACCCCACCACACGTGACCTACTCATCGACTGGTGTTCACATTTGGACTTCTCACTGGACATTAGGTTGGACATTGAAGAGACGCCCATTTCCACTAAAGATATAACTCGACAGTTTAACTGATAAGGACGTCTCGACATCCTCCAGTAAGGGCTTTGGTTATATGTTACAGCATTGAACTGCGTGCAAACGGGATAAGTGGTGACGTTGCCGATTCGTGAAGCTAGCCTACTTTTAACTAAACTCGCTATTTTACTAAGGCCCACTGAGCTAAAAAGTTATTTTTCATAAATTACCTGCCCACAAATGATAGCTCAGTAAAGTGGCTTATTGCGTGGAATTTCATTGCAACCAAATACTCCAAAACGCGTTTCTAAACGTGGAGGGAAAACCGGAGGATCCGGAGAAAAGTCAACGCGACCACGGGGACAAGGACACGCACACTCAATATAGAGCAGGCGTCAGGATCGCATTGAGCCCACAAGGCCACAACCACAGGTAGACCAGGCGAGGTGGTTAACATGTCGCCACTCCGGCGTGCTCCTACGTTGCATTTGTGTGTGGCTGTAACACAGCCAAAATGGGACTGCTCCTTGGTCTGCTCCACTACATTTGCTTTGAACGTTGAAGCGAGTTTGTACATTTTATATTAACATGTCCGTGTCCATATGCTTAAACGTGTGTTGGGCGGTGAACCTATTCGTTGGCGACGCAGGTGATCGAAATTCTCCAATGACGTCTACTGGGGTAAAGTGTGTATACTCCTACTCGTCCCAAGACGTCTGGCGGGGTAAAGTGTGTGTACTC
>CM025641.2:7931093-7942852 GCA_014621495.2 Entosphenus tridentatus | reverse complement strand
GTCTGGCGGGGTAAAGTGTGTGTACTCCCACTTCTCCCAAGACGTCTCCTGGGGTAAAGTGTGTGTACTCCAACTTGTCACAAGACGTCTGGCGTGGTAAAGTGTGTGTACTCCTACTCGTCCCAAAACGTCTACTGGGGTAAAGTGTGTGTACTCCCACTCGTCCCAAGACGTCTACTGGGGTAAAGTGTGTGTACTCCTACTCGTCCCAAGACGTCTACTGGGGTAAAGTGTGTGTACTCCCACTCGTCCCAAGACGTCTGGCAGGGTAAAGCGTGTGTACTCCTACTCGTCCCAAGACGTCTGGCAGGGTAAAGTGTGTGTACTCCAACTTGTCACGACGTCTGGCCATTGTGGAAGAGAAGGCCAAAATAAGCTGTTAAGTGGCACTCCAGATCTCTCTTGTTGTGAAACCCTTCTGCCAGCAGTGCCGTGAGCGAGCAATTGCAGGGCCGTGCTTTGAACTTTGATAGCAACTCTGGTCCAATAGAACAACCATTGACTTTCCACAGCTGTTGTGAGTTGTTTTGAAGTCGGCGAGTATGGATGGGATTGAAGACTGGGCATTTTTGGGATGATTTGGCCATAGATGACTTCGTAACTCTACACGGTATTGTAAGAAAGTGTACACATTCAAACAGCAGTCGCTGGTATTTGCAAGCAGGCTACCAAGAGAAGCGGGGACATTCGGAAATTCGAGACAGATTTGATGAGGCTTGGCTGCCACTCATCGCTGGGCTAAAACCATTGCACTGGCACTGCAGACACAGGCAAACACATTCGGCACATGTGATTTTGATGTTCTTTCTGCCGATGTCTTAACTGACAACAGGCGTCCAAGCCCATCGAGTAGCATTACCTACCACGCTGCCATACAAACACTTACACTTGTGAAGCTTGCGGTTGAGACACTGGACGTGTGTGTGTCATGTGCGAGTTCAGTTTAGTTCACGTGCCCACGTGATTCGTGTGACCACGAGAAAACGATGGCACTCCGTGTACAAAAAAGAAAGAAATTGCAGCCCTGTGCTGTGCTGTGATTACAAAAACAAGTGTAGCGCTCGGAAAAATATTGCAGCGGTGGGCATACTAAAAGTGCTAGACCAACCTTAACTCGGTAGTATGTATATGTCCTTACTTCATGCATGGCGCACTGAGATCCCGAGATGAATCGCGCCTTATAAATGTAAATTATTATTATCCGAGCACTAAATAAAACTAACCCTGGCGCTATACCTACATCTCACCATAACTCGGCCTAACACTTAACTGCAGCTGCCAACTAAAACCCCAATGCTGCACGAGAAACATATGCCAATTGTGATCCCTCTCATGCCAAACATTACAGCATAAATCTGCATCCATTTTTGTCAAACAAGTTGCGGTCTTATTTTCCCCGGATTATTCCAAATGTCCTCTGAACGTCACGTCGCACAGATCAGTGTTTTCCCCCATCTGTCGGCGGACGGCCGGTGAAATATTCACCTAAATTTTGAAATATTCTTTCAAGTGGCCTTTTTATAATTTTTTTAAATGACGGGGGGGCGGGGGGGGGGCACCTTACCACACGAACTGATCCGAGGTTATCGCGCAACGGGCACGCCAATAATTTATTTTACGTAACGTTCTTAAGCGCTGGAGTTTAGCCAAGTTAAAGTACGAAACAAAATTTAATACGATTGTTTGTGTGTGTGTGTGTGCATTTATTGATGACCAGCCCAAGACCGGTCAGCTCGCTACATTTCATAAACCGGTTTAAACCGCGAGCCGTTGCCCGGATCTGAACCCAGGATCTCAGGAAGTGCCGGCTCTGACCCTTAATTGCGTTTAAAATGGCATTTTGTACCCAGTTCTCATGAAGCGGGTTGTTTACACAGCCTCACTGCGCTCCTATATTGTTACCGTGAAACTCTTGTGCCATGCACGGTATTTGGTACAAAAATCTCAGCCGAGGGAATTCAATTGCCAGATGCACTAACTTCGTTAACAGTGACATGATGATGAGTGCCAGTGAAGGTGAAGCCAGTCCGTCCACCACGTGAGGTCTCAGGGGGTCATGAAACTGTCAAGTCATCGTGGCACAGCAGGCTGGTGCAGATGTCGGAGAGAGAGCCCAAGGAATGGGCCCTCTTAGCAGCCTGTGTTCCGTGGCTTTACGAGGCATCAGCCTGTTAATCGGTGTTCACTTAATTGACTGGCTGAGAATGTGGGACCATTTTCACCAGCTTCGGGACATGTGGTCAACGAGCAGGCCAAAACCAGTTCTGAAGAAAAACAACGTTGCCAACAGTATGTGCTACGCCAAGACCATCGCTTCCTTCACCCAGATCTTGCCATTGCTGCAGAGTTGACACCCAACCTCAGACCTCTACTCCTGCAATGCGCCACATTTGGCTTCAGGTCTTCCCCGTTCGTCGCCTGCCTCTGGGTCTCCTCTCCAGTTACTTTATCGCTGAAGTGCTCTCCGCTCCTGCACCCTTGCCCCGACCTTCACAATTCAGTTCACAGTGGAGCGGTGTCGAGGCGGTGAGAGCATTGCGCTTTAAATCCAGTGACCTGAGTTTAGATTTTCAGCCAACAAGATGAGTGGTGAACAATAATTGAATCGGTTCTGAATTCAACTGCCCCCCTCCCACCTTCCTCAAACTACACTGACCAGCGTGGCGATGTGCGGTCAAACAACCCTCACGATCGACACGGCTATATTTACATATCATGTCAATACTTTGCATTGTTTGGATTATTGCCAACTCTGCCATCGCGATGTTAAATTTCCATCGATAAGAACGTGCGTTGAGCACTAACGCCATTCAAACGCTTGCCTTTGAAGGGACACAAGTACAACTGAAACGGCGGGAGGGTGGTCTCGTTAGCCTAGTGCAGGGGTCGACAGTTAAACGTAACAAGAAGAGCCATTTTCTTTTCGAATTCGGTAAAAAACAACTCAATATTTCAAGAGGCGCAATGCCACGTGGTGGTGACTACGAGACGGCAGGTCCTTAAAAAAGGGACCGTCACGAAGTGGCCCTTAAAGAGCCGCCGCGTGCGGCCCCGTTTCCGACTCCCCAGGGTCCCACGTGTTATCCTGAAATGGCCTTGTTTTGACATATTTTAATACAAGCATCAACAAGCCTTTCTCATATTAAAGATTAACAATGTGCAAATGTGAGAACCGCCCACGGTAGCACAAAAAAACATATTGTGAGCTCGGGCAATTACCACTTGGCATATGCCGATGTGTTTTTGTTCCGTCCACTAAAATCAGCCGACGTATACCACACCGCCCCCCGTTACTCAACTTGCATAACAAAAACAAACGCGATGCCAATACAAGGGAACAGTCTCTCACCTATCACTATAATTGGCCGCACTGATAACTGTGTACCACTGCTCTCAATTCAACTTGGATGGTTAGGAAGCTTTTTTTAAAGGGATACAGGTCCTACAATTTTCATATCAGGGATATACCACACATTCGACCGCTATTGAGTCGTGGCATAGCCAACATGGTGGCATGTAGCGTGGTATCGCCAAGGCTCGATTATTGCAACTCACTACGGGACGTCTGGCAAAAACAACATTAGCAAGCTGCAGCGTGTACATATTTATTTGGCACATTTCATGACGGGTACAGCAAGATCTGACTGTGTCTGTACGGTGCTTGCTAAGCTGCATTGGCTTCCGGTTACCGAACAAATACATTAGAAGGTCGCGCGCTCATCACACGTAAAGTGCTTGCCACAAATGAACCACAACACCGTGCTGGTCTTGTTAAGGAGCATAAACCATCACGTAAACTCCGGTCATCCTCGCAGTGGCTTTTGGCCAACCATCAAATAAAGACGGTGGTCACCGCATCGCGCGCTTTCAGATGCGCTTCTGCAGCCGTCTGGAACGCTCTTCCTTCAGATAATAGGAAGCCACTGGAGCTATGCACTTTTAAATCTAGATTGAAAACTCGTTTTCTTAGAACTGCTTTTTATGTTTAGTTTGTTGTCCTTCACCCGCACCTCCAATTAGCATGGTTGGCTATGCATGGTGCGAAATAAGTTCAACGCGCATACATATGTTAGCAACAAGGTCATCGGGAGTAAGAGTTGGGTGGAAAAAGGGGGCTATTTATCCTCAGCCTCACGCAAAGGAAGGCCCCACAATGGACCTGTTTTTGTATTGCTCATAAATCAGGGTGCCCCATGTTACATTCTGCCCCAAGCCTCCACAGAAGTTCTTCTCGACATTCTCACATTGGCAATTCCCAGCAGGACCGCAAATGTGTGCAGAGAAGGCCCTTGGAGGCATGCACTAAGTGCCACTCCTGCCACGTTGACTCTCCTTATCCACCACCCACAATCTCTCACTGCTTACCAGCAAAAGCAAGTTACAGTAAGGGTAGCAGGATAGTCATGGGAACACCATGCCTCTCCAAGAACACTAGTGGGAGAAAAAACAAACCAAGAAAGGAGAGGGAGAAATATGACACTCAGAACACAACAACAAAAACAACGCAGTGCAGCTCCTAAAAGTAATTCTAACACTGAACAGTGACATGGACACAGCAGACACGTGCCCTGACCAAATCATCGCACAAGGAAACTTCGACAAACGCCACTAATGATCGTGAGACGCCTGTTGCGGGGAGCAATGGGTCGACGTCCTATAGATGCCGGCAACGATTATGAAAAAAACTGGCTTTTTTTGTACGGAGATACAAAACCTTAATTTTTTGTCATCATCGCTGGCACCCATGGGAGTCTTCTTTGCATTATAACATTAGAATATATACCAAAGTTGGTAACACGGATGTAGGACACTGCTGTGGGCAGGGCTGCCCTCCTTAAAGGAGTGTCCTGAGAAGCCAGGGTATCCAGTCAGAATCAGAATATTTAATTAAGCTGGAGGAATCCGATGAGCTATATAAAGCTCTTTTTCACAGATGGCTCGCGCCATGTATGGAACGACTTCCAGGTCACCCCTTTGTCTATGACCTCCAGCTGAACATTGGAGGCCCTGGCCCAGGAAGTTGCCACCGCTCTGATAGAATGAGCTGGAAGGATAGAGAGGAAGCTTCCTTGAACACCTCTCACGGTCCCTGAACCAGACTGAAATTCGCACACTTTAGAGGCCGCGTACAGCATGCTGAGCCGCTGAGACTCGCATCTATTGGTGGTCCTTCGTAAACAAGAGAGCTTGAGATCTCTAAGCCACAGCAAGCGGATGTCGTGCCTCCCGTTTGTCTAAGGCATATGACGCCCGGGACGTAGCATTGGAAGGCGCAGTTCCTGCTGGAAGTGAAATGTAGATGCCACCTACAGCAGGGAATGAGATAATCGTCTGAATACCACTTAGTCTGGTTGAAAATTGATGAAGGGAGGAAGAGCCAGCAAAAATTTGAGGCCCCTATCCATGTGGTGGATATGGCCACCAGGCATATGTAGCCGGTGTGAGCTCGCCTGTGATGAATCACACAAATTGTCCACTCTGCTAGTTGCTACGCAGAACCAGGTGCGTTTTTAATTACGATTATTTAAGATAAGGCAATTGTGACCATACCTCTCCCTGCCATACTAAGAATGCCCCCCGGTAGACTCCCCCTGGATCTCTACCGGGCACGTCCCACTGGGTGAAGACCCTGGGGCCGGCCCAGGACACACTGGTGGAACTATTCTAGATTTGAAGCTTTCATGACTGCAAGGATTCATACTCTTCGGTTTTTCGGTAAAGTCACCTAAGAGTATGGTGGAACTATGTTGCTCGGCCGGCCTGAGAACGCCTGGGAATTCCCCAGCAAGAGCTAGAGTCTGTGTATAGTAGTGTATAGTGTAGTGTATAGTAGCGTAGTGTATAGTGTAGTGTATAGTGTATTGTATAGTAGTATAGGGGTGTCAGGGGAAGGACTCCCACCAATAGGAGGGTTAGTGGGATGATGACAGGAGAAGGGGGAGGGGTAATCGAGGAGATATAAGGGGAGAACGGGCGGGAAGAAGGGGCTTTTTGGCGGGAACGGGATTGGGACGGCTGGGGACAGGCGTGGATGGGAGAAAAGGATTAAAAGGCGAACCCCCTGCAACCTTGTGTCGGCTCTCCTTTACAGTAGTGTAGAGCGAGGAGTTTGTCGCCAGGGAAAGGGAGGTCTGGACCGCCTGACTCAACACGCTGCCGCCGCGACCCTCACCAGGACAAGCGGACTATGGAACGAAAGAAGAGAAACAAACACTTGTGATCAGGGATTCCACCTCAAGTCTCCACGTGCACAGTAGAGTACGAGGAACGCCCCAAATTGAGATGTTGGGGGCTAACTTCTGGACCGAGGAATTCAGCTGCCGTGCGGTGACGTGGAGGGTTGTCTCTGATCGCTATTGCAGATGCACAATTGACCTTCTGAAGAGGACTTTTGACTTTTTCCGTTTCACAAACCCCCTGGTGCAGCTCAGCCGTTGCTGTCTATTTAGCCGACCTGTCCCCTACCTCATAAGGATTCAAGATGGGAGGAGAGGAGGGTGGGGGGGGCAGTGCGGACCGACCAGACGAAGCATATTACGGCTCAAGAAGTGGTCCATTGAAGTGGCCTTCGGCTCAATCGGAGGGACGCAGTGCCAGCCGCAAGCCCTCGGGGGGTGTGATGGAATCAGCCAAACAGACGGGACCCTGGTGGATGCCGTCAAGCGGCAATTTTAGAACTCCTCCTGAAGACGTCCTGCGATTGTCGGAAAGGTTGCACGACAAATGGGTTGTGACCTCGTCTGATGCACCGGCTCCCCCGTGGTTGGAATGAACCCTGCCTGTGGAGGGAGGGGCAAAAAGTTTAATCCTGTCACTTGATGGTGAATGGGTACCGGCTGAATTTCCTGAATGTTGAGGAGGCGAGTTACCGCCTGTGACAGACAGGCTGCGCGTCCTGAGCAGTTCCACAGGAGGTGGTGGCGAAATACAGAACCCTAGATTTGAAGTTTTCGTCATTGCAGGGATCCATACTCTTTGGTTCTTTCGGTAAAGTCACGTAGGCATTTGTTGCTTACTTGTAGCCTCCACTCCCCCTACCCCACACCCCCACCCTACCTGTCTCTTCTCCCTGGCTCCTACCCCCCTCTCTTGCCTATATGGCCTCTTGTTGCAGCAGCCCCTTTTGCCCACTTGAGCAATTGTTTCTTGCTGTGGTTGTCCCACCTGATGACAGACGCTTGTGTTGCGCCCGAAACATCGTGATTTAATTTATTTTATTTTATACCTACGTGACTTTACCGAAAGAACCAAAGAGTATACAGAACCCTATGAATAGTTATTTAGTTATCGGATCCATCAGCACCCATACGTCTGTTGTGGAGAACCTCCAGGAGTGCAGGAAGGAGGAGGTGTGACCTAGCGATGTTTAAAAGAGATGGAGCGTGGGACCCTTCCCCACATCTCCGATTAGCACGGTTGGCTACATACGGTGCGAAATAATTTCAACGTACACACTCCTCCAAGCACATTTAGCACTGCTTGGCTTGTCGATGGGGCCTTTGGACTTGGCTTTGTTCTTAGGCCGGATGACACTGGTCCTGTGGCCGTACACTATTGGGCAGAATGGCCTGAGGAACGAATGGACCGAAAAGGGTTCCTTGGGGTCGTTTGTTTTGCATCATCTACCTTAAGGCGTTCGGACAGATCCTTGTTAAACAGGATTTGGCCGTCAAAGGGGAAGGCATTTCGTACTCTCGACTAATTTTTTGCTTCATTGCGATACAATTCTTGACCCACAATGTGCGGACAAAAGGCCTGCGAGTGACAGTGCTGGTAATGTGGCTAAATAGTCAAGGAAAGACATCGGTGTGGATATATTAAAATGTGCGTGGTTAATCTTACGCAAGCTCCAACCGAGTGCACTGTTGAGTACATAACTTATTCTCTTTTTTATGTCGTTATTGAAACTTAGAATTTGTATTCTTAATGATTTAATACATTTAGCACAGTATCATTATTAAGGCAATTACCGATTCCCCAATGAAGCCCTCATATATCGTTCATTGATAAGAAATAGCGCTGTCGGTAACATATCTGCATTAGAACCATGTTATAGTGACCCTCCTATAGCGCTGTTTCCTATAGTGCTGTCGGTAACGCATCTACATTGAAACCATGTTATAGTGACCCCCCCATAGTGCTGTTTCCAATAGCGCTGTCGGTAACGCATCTGCATTGGAACCATGTTATAGTGACCTCCTATAGCGCTGTTTCCTATAGCGCTGTCGGTAACGAATCTGCATTGGAACCATGTTATAGTGACCCCCCCATTGCGCTGTTTCCAATAGCGCTGTCGGTAACGTATCTGCATTGGAACCATGTTATAGTGACCTCCTATAGCGCTGTTTCCTATAGCGTTATAGCTGTCATTTGTGGCCAGGTCGCTTCTGAAAAGAGAGCTATACAGCTCTGTTGACCTTACCTGGTAAAATAAAACAACTAGTTTTGTTTTTTGTTTATACTGTTCAGATTCAAGTGTTCGATCTCAGCGATGCAGGTCCAGTGCTCTGGTAATGTAAATTTTGCCCAGGGTTACCCAACCACCGGGTAAATGAGCACCGAGTGTTGCGTGTCAACAGGAACCAACACCGAGGGAGACAGCGGCAGCCTATGATAATTGTTTTTTTACCCTTTTATCTGGCAACAAAACTGACACCTTTTTTTACAAGGAGTCAGGTTTGCATAGACCACAATACCTGCAGTCATAATGCAAACAAAAAACAACTCTGATAATGTATGCACTGTCCTTGACTCCTTGTAAAAAAAGTGTCAGTTTTGTTGCCAGATAGAAGGGTAAAAAAACAATTATCATATTTTTACTGGCAAATGAGGTTCCAATGGTGAGCGGCAGCCTGGTTAACCTCTCTCTCTCTGATCTGCAGAATATGTCAAATAGGTCATTCCTCAAAACGCCAGGCTCCTACATATTTTTTTTTTGCAGTAAGGCAGCGCAATTGACAGATGCGGTGAACTATTGTAGAATTTGCTGCCAATATCCATACAAAAGATAGTTCCAGTCAACATGTTCTCGGGCTCTGCAAAGACCCTTGGAGAATGGATGAAGCAACACTGAGGACACGTTGCGTATTGCCACCCAGACGCCCCAGACTGACGGTCAAATGGACATTCCAGGCTCCCGCCGCGTGTCCGTCCGCGCTCGTCCGTGTGTTTGCATAAACGTGTTCTTGTGTGTGTGTGCACTTACGTCAATGCAATGTGCAACAAGTTGCGTGTGTACGAGTGTATGCAAGGAGTGTGGAGCGGTAGTGTAGCGGTTAGTGCGGTGCACTATGAACCCGGCGCCCGCGCTCGATTCCCGCTCACGGCCAACACCAGTGACGATTATCTGAACCGGGCCTGGGCCTCCTCCCCTAGATCGACTCAGCCTCAAATGAATAGCTGGTGCGGTGTGTAAACATTACCTCTAGGGAGACATATGCGGCCGGCCGTGGTAATGACCACCCACCCCCTCGTGTGCTGTGCCAGTCTTCAGAGGTGCTCACTAACAGGACTTGCCCAAACAGTCTGCTAAGGCTACACGGGGGATCTTCGTATTCGTGGTGTCTGGGTGCATCGTGGTTAGTGCACTGCACTAAGACCATAGCGACCTGGCATTGATTCATCGTGACGCAAACCAGTCGTGGTTAATGGTATCCAATGGATCTGTGGCTAAATCGTAGATCGTGGCAGCTAATCCGGTTAGCGCACGAAGCGGCGACCACCAGGGCTTTCCAGGTGTTGCAAGCGCGGCGCTGTAAGGGGACGGCAGTGCTGAGTGTCACCCCCCTCGTAAGCACGTGGTCTCTTCAGGTTCTCCAGTTCAGAATCAGAATATGTATTTATACTGGAGGAATCCGATTCCTCCAGCAGTGTAGCAGTTAGTGCACTGCGCCATGAACCTGGCGACCCGAGTTCGATTCCCGCTCACGGCCGACACCAGTGACGAATATCTGAACAAGTTCTGAGCCTCCCTTAGGTCGACTCAGCCTCAAATGAGTACCTGGTGCGGTGCGCAAAACTCGCCACTAGGGAGACAAAGGCGTCCGGGCGTGGTGCTGGCCACCCACCCCTTCGTGTACCGTGCCGGCCTTTATAGATGCTCCCTAACAGCACTTGCCCCAACAGTCTGTTAAGGGGTCTATGTCTTTGTGTCCAAGTACACACGCGTGTGTGTTCAACTCCAGTTCGATTCCTGCTCACGGCCAACACCTCCGATTAGCGTGGTTGTCCTACATACGGTGCACGAAAGAACTTCAACATACAATTATCACTGGTGTTGGGGAGACAAAGGCGGCCGAGCGTGACGCTGGCCACCTCACCCTCTTGTGTGCCGTGTCGGCCTTCATTAGGTGCTACTCGCTAACAGCTATAAAGCTGATAATTGTTTTTTTACCCTTTTTTATGGCAACAAAACTGACACCTTTTTTACAAGGAGTCATGTTTGCATTGACCATAATACCTGCGGTCGGAATGCAAACAAAAAAACACAACTCTGATAATGTATGCACTGTCCTTGAAATTGATTGGTCCACACCCGAGACAGCTTTTCTTAGAGCCTAGTCTCACATGGTGTTGGACCAGATAACGCCAAAAGGCGCAAAACTCAAATACAATGCACCATCAGAGTATGAGAGCATGAGAGCTTTGATGGTGAATTGTCTTTGAGTTGTGCGCCTTTTGGCGTCATCTGGTCAAACACCATGTGAGACTAGGCTCTAAGGAAAGCTGTCTCGGGTGTGGACCAATCAATTTCAAGGACAGTGCATACATTATCAGAGATGTGTTTTTTTGTTTGCATTCCGATCGCAGGTATTGTGGTCAATGCAAACATGACTCCTTGTAAAAAAAAGGTGTCAGTTTTGTTGGCAGATAAAAGGGTAAAAAAAAACAATGATCATATTTTGCTACTGGCAAAGGAGGTTCCAATGGTGTGAGCTATCAAGTTATTTTTCACAGAAGCCCAGTAGTATCCTGGCACATGAAGCCCCAACACTCATTTGGGGGCTTGGCCACACAGTGCCAATCCATGGAACTCCTGACCAAATACAAACCGAGTCTGCAGGACTACGTGAAGCTCTCTGTCTTTGTGCTTTCCTGGGTGAATAATTGGCAGTGCATGATCGCTATTCTGTAAATCAACATTGACCAGTGCAATGACAACGTGAAGAAGTGAAGTTGTGATGAGGCTGGGTAAATAATTGACGTTATTATCATTATTCCTGTCGGTAAACGTGGCCTGAAATGAGTATGTGTAAGTATGTTGAACCTCTTTCGCACCGTACGTAGGCAACCCTGCTAATCGGAGGTGCGGGGGGATGGACAACAAACAAAACACAAAAAGCAGTTCTAAAGAAATGAATTTTCAATCTAGACGATTTTAAAGTGCACAGCTCCCAATATCAGAAGGGAAGAGCCTTTCCAGACGGCCGCAGAAGCGCATCTGAAAGCGCCGCGCGATGCGGTGAGCGCCGTCTCTGTTCGACGGCGAGCAGCCAACAGCCGCCGCTGCTGCTGCGAGGATGATGTGGTGGGTGGTGGTGGGTGGTGGTGGTGGGTAGTGGTGGGTTGGTGGTGGGTGGTGGTTAGTGGTGGGTGGTGATGGGTAGTGGTGGGTTGGTGGTGGGTGGTGGTGGTTAGTGGTGGGTGGTGGTGGGTTGGTGGTGGGTGGTGGTGGGTAGTGAGTGGTAGTGGTGGGTAGTGGTGGGTGGTGGTGGTGGTGGGTAGTGGTGGGTTGGTGGTGGGTGGTGGTGGTTAGTGGT
>CM025641.2:7902060-7931083 GCA_014621495.2 Entosphenus tridentatus | reverse complement strand
GTGGGTAGTGGTGGGTTGGTGGTGGGTGGTGGTGGTTAGTGGTGGGTAGTGGTGGGTTGGTGGTGGGTGGTGGTGGGTAGTGAGTGGTAGTGGTGGGTAGTGGTGGGTTGGTGGTGGGTGGTGGTGGTTAGTGGTGGGTAGTGATGGGTGGTGGTGGTTGGTGGTGGGTGGTGGTGGTTAGTGGTGGGTGGTGATGGGTGGTGGTGGTGGGTGGTGGTTGGTGGTGGGTTGTGGTGGGTGGTGGTGGTGTGTGGTGGTGGATAGTGGTGGGTGGTGGGTGCGGGTATTGCCATGGGCGCGCGCGAGAGACGTAAGCGACTCAACGCGGGGTGCTGCTCTCGCCGTGTTTGCCTTCACAGCATCTTGGTGACGAGTCCTCCGGTATTCGGGAACAGGTTGGCAGAGAGCTCGGGACAAGCCAGGGCAGCGCGCAATCAGCGTGTGGATCAGTAAACGCTGCACTCTAAAACCTCAGTTACAGGGTGAGGGAACAGCCAACATCGATTTAATTTTAGATCCCCCTTGCTACACACGCATGTGTGTGTGTGTGTGTGTCCAAGCGCACACACGTGTGTTCAACCCCAGTTCGATTCCCGCTCACGGCCAAAACCGCCTATTGGCACGGTTGGCCTACGTACGGTGCGAAAGAAGTTCAACATACAGACAAAGGCGACCGAGCGTGACGCTGGCCACCCCACCCCCTTGTGTGCCGTGCCGGCCTTCATAGGTGCTGCTCGCTAACAGCACTTACCCCCAACAGTCTGTTCAGGCTATAGAGAGGGGGGGGGGTCTTTGTCTTTTTTGCATTTTTTGTTCATGCCAGCCAGACATATCACTCAGCCACTGCAAACAGACGCTGATTGTCCGTGGGCAGAAGGTTATGTCGCAGATTTACATCCAAAAGCGATATGATCTGAAGCCAGCCTCCAAGCCCGTTCACGAACTCGGGTGCCCTTTGAGTCTGCAAGGCACAACCCATTAAACACGGGTCGAACAATCACATGCACTGCACGACTGCCATTTATTTTTAGGCTAGCACAGGACATTTCAAGCCTCCACGAAACTGCCGATGGAATTATCAGCCAACTTCCAAAAGATACGTTTTACATTTGCCATTTTATGATTTCTTACCATTTTTAATGTATTAATTTGTGTTCATTTATGTTTCTCTGATGCGTTCGCGTCTGTTACGGAAACGGTGTGTGGTTGTTGTTGATGAAACCCGCAACTTAACAGCTGCTTAGCTCACGGGGTACTTCAAGAAAAACCGAAAAACTGCAAGAGGAGACAATCCTAAAGGACAGCCACAGCGGAGACGGAGCCGTGAGATGAACTCCCCGTGCAGAGGTCATTGCGGACCTTGTGAGACGCCGATGGAGCGAGGCCCTTCATCCAGCAGTGGGTAGAACATGTTTAAAGTGTGCACAGACATACGCATTGGGGTTTATATATTTATAGATTTTAATATAGTAATGGACTACTGTACTACATAATACAGTAGCTATTATTGGTTCCATTGGCCACGCTAAGTCCAAAGTTTAACTTGCGTAAACAAACTGCTCATGAAAAAAACATTCCTGTGAAAGGCCGGGGCATAATGCATCGATGCATCTTTTTTGCATCGATTAATGTTGATTCTTGAGCTAAACGGTACGCGCATCAAATCTCACGCATGCGAACCGATGTGTGTTGCATGTAAATGGTTAACGTGACCCCTGCAGACGCAAGATGCCGTTACAAATCTCCTATTAGCACCTCCGATTAGCACGGTTTACTATGTTCCGGTGCGAAAGAAGTTCAACAGACGCATAAACAATTACAATTGCAATGTATAGGGACCATGAATCGCCACAATTCTTCAAATCGCCGATTATAAATTAAGCTACGAACTGAACTATCATCAAATGCGGTGAATATTTGGCTCACGTTAGCCAGATTCTTGGCAGACGCAAGATGGTCAAGAGGACAACAGGAGGAAGAACTAGTTATGCTCACAAGAACGGGGACAAAAATGGAACAATTTATTTTAGCTTGCACGCCCAGTGGTACGAGGGACATGCACTGTGATTTACTTGCCAAATGGAAATTACTATTACTATAGGGCTCAATGTGCAGCGACCCACAATCAGGCTGAGTCCGGACAAATGCCACTGAGCTCTCAGGCGCAAGCTCAAGATTTGAGCCGAGGGTTTAATCTTCATCTACGGAGACCCAGTATCAAAATTTGATGAAAAAAATAGTAAGACGTGATTCTGGCAATAAAACAGGCGATGATTCAAAAGCCACGAAGATACCTTGTTTGCAAGTCTGCATTAACCACACATACTTGTGACAAAACGTGAAAATAAACACGCTCCCAAAAAAACCTCCTTAATGGATAACATTGTTCGCGTGAGTTCGCTGTCCTCTAGTTTGGGAGCACCGCACAACGTCTGGATCGTGGGGAGCACAGCACAACGTCTGGATCGCCCATAAACCACGCACAGCAGTCAGGCTGCAGGAGAAACCCCTGGTTTTTTACGCACACTTATTCTCCCGATTATCCGCGATTATCCGCAAATTCCTTGCAAAGTAAATTCACAGATAACCCCCTACACGCAAAATACAGGGATCCGCTATCACACTTTATAATGCTACACTTGCTCTCCTCGCAGCGGCTTTTGGCTGGCCACCGAACCACGACGGTCACTGCGTCGCGAGCTTTCAGAGGCGCTTCTGCGGCTCTCTGGAATGCTCTTTCCTTTCCGATATGAGGAAGCCACTGGGGCTATGCACTTTTAAATCACCTCGGTTGGAAACGAATTTCTTTAGAACTGCTTCTTGTATTTAGTTTGTTGTCCTTCCCCCGCACCTCGGATTAGCACGGTTGGCTACGTACGGTGTGAAAGAAGTTCAACATACATCGACTCAAACAGAGGCAAATAGACTCATCACACAGAGACCCACCGACTCACACAGAGACCCATACGTTTTCTGTCCTTCCTCGGCACCTCCGATTAGCACGGTTGGCTACGTACGGTGTGAAAGAAGTTCAACATACAGAGACTCAAACAGAGACCGATAAACTCATCACACAGAGACCCACCGACTCACACAGAGACCCATACGTTTGCTGTCCTTCCTCGGCACCTCCGATTAGCACGGTTGGCTACGTACGGTGTGAAAGAAGTTCAACATACATAGACTCAAACAGAGACCCATAAACTCATCACACAGAGACCCACCGACTCACACAGAGACCCATAAGTTTTCTGTCCTTCCCCGGCACCTCCGATTAGCACGGTTGGCTACGTACGGTGTGAAAGAAATTCAACAGACATACACGCGATATTTTCCGCAATGACCCCGCCACCCCTCCTACCCGCACCCCACGCTGTGAACGGATAAAGAGTTCTCCTGTCAACTCAATTTCGTTGCCCAGCTCCAAATGAACTCGAAACTACGGGGAGGGGAAAACCTGCTGCCCGTGCACTTTTGTTTGTTTGTGGTTGTTTAACGAGCTCCACTTATTTGCGAGCGAGCGGATGACAGCGCTCCTGTGTATATCCCCACAGCCACCCGTTGTCAATTGCACTTCTGCGCGGCGCCTGTGCCGAGTTACGAGCTGCGACAAATTTAGAGTTCAAATTGTCGGCCAAATTCTATTTGCAACTTTGTAATTGTGATGAAACTTATTTCGTAGCGCCGCGCCCCCCCCCCCCCCAATTATTTTGTTGGCTTAGAAAGTAAGTAAAAGCTTCGCGTGCGGGTTTTTTGTTTGTTAGCACGACGGCAGATTCACGCTTGCGGTGGTGCGGTTCGTCCGCTTCTTTTAGATTTTTACAAATTAATCGGCAATGTGGCCGGCTGGCGGTGGTGCGCAAGGACAGTGTAACAAGGTGGAAATAAAAGTAGCACTCGACACATTCGTCAATAGGACCGTGGCCTCACAAGTGAAATACAGGGTGCTTCAAAAAGATGTTAACACTTCGAGAGTTTTGCAACAATGCCACGAGAAGTGTGGCTCCGGGCACTGGAGACCACCTGGAGACGATCCCACGCACGTGTTGACAATCATAGCCCCATATATGCATTAAAATATTTTTAAAGCACCTTGTAAAAATAATAATAATAGGTGACGTTTCGGGCAATGGCCCTCCTTCACAGCGCTCGCAGTTAGCAAAGTTTCGTGCGGTCCTTTGCCGATCCCTAAACATTATGAATGCGTTCCAGTCGAGGTTGAAGGCGTTTATACGGTCACTTTATATTCCAGGCGAGACCCGTTGGATGAAGACGCCCCTTCGTCCGTACGGCGAGGAGAGGAAAACTCTTTCGCAACAGCTCTGCGGGTGGCACAAAAACTCTCGCACGGCACGCTCCAGCGTCAGCAGAACTTAAAATGTTAAGGGGCCGTCCATAAATGACGTCACGCACCTAGGGGGGGGGGGGGTCAGACATTTGTGACGATGTGTGACGAGGGGGGAGGGGGGTTTGAGTAATGTGACGTCACATCGAAATGCACAACTTTAAATAAATATAGACAACACGTTCTACTTAATTAAATAGACTTTTTAATAAATGTTTTCTCCTACAACATCAGAGTGCAGCGCCACATTTAATACGCACTAGAATGACAATAGTTTAATACGATTTGAAGCATGTTTTTTTGGGGGGGTGGGGCAGAGCTTTGTGACGTCATATTTGAGAGGGGGTCTGACTTTTTGTGACGCCGTGTGACGAAGGGAGGGGGGGGTCAAAATCGTCCAAAATCGCGTGACGTCATTTATCGACGGCCCCTAACTGCAACCGCTCGCTGGTAACCCCTAGAAACGACATCGTTCACAATCAGTGAGTTTAGAAAGTTCCTTTATATCGTTTTCGGTCACCATACGGATTCAAGTTTCATCGTCGTTATTTTATATTGCCAGATTCCTACTTCATTATTCACCAATGACTCTCATGTATAACACAATTTCACACATCGATAAATCACCTCACATATCCTCCCTTCGGGGACATTGCCACGTATCCCTCGGGGTTCCACACACCCCCGGCTGAGAACCACGGCTGTAGATAAACAGTCGAATTGGTGAAGGGTTTCTCGTCCGTGTTTCACGTGAATGAGGCAGACTCTGTGCACATTTTAAATTACCCTTGAGATGTAAACATGTAATATTCTGGTTGTATCACCAACGATGGCTCACTGAGCTACACTATTCAGCAGGAGTATTTACACGGCAATAGCTACGTATGAGTATTTCACGGTATGGATATTTTACAATTAGCAGGTAACTTTTAAATGTAAAATTTGGCAAGCGACACGTAATGGCCTACTCTTGTAAATAGCATGTCAAGATCTCTCCACCCGATCCGTCAGTATGGGATACAGTGCTTCCCCCTTGCACGCATTGGTTTCCTCTCACATGGGAGGACCCATGAATTGGCTGATAACACCTTGACATAGAGGACTGCAGAGCTTGGGCAATCGTTGGCTCCGTCCCGGTGCGGTGGCTGCCGGCCCAACCGTCTGTGCTTCCTGGACCCTCCAAGCCGTTCTCTCCGTGCGAAAGTCGCCAATTACAAATTAGAATAATTATTATTTTTTAACATCCACGATACTCTCGTAAGATAACCACCAATTTACATGAGCAAGCATATCAATAATATCAGTGCATATAATTACCTCGCCTGGTATACAGGAGGTCGTGGGTTCGATCCCGACTCTGATGCCTGCTGATGTATATTTGGAGTTTTCGTGTTCTCTCCGTGGTCGCGTGGATATTTATCCGTGTTCTGCGGTTGTTATATCCACATATAGCATCAACATGCACTTCGAGTATTTGGCTGCTATGAATTTCCACACGGTGGTAATCCACTTCGTTGAGCTATCATTTGTGAACAGGTCGCTTCTTAAAAAGAGCTCTGTAGCTCAGTTGGCCTTACCTGATTTAAAAAAATGTGTTTATAGTTTAATCTAGATTTGAGGTGTTCGTGACTGCAGGGATCCATACTCTTTGGTTCTTTCGGTAAAGTCACGTAGGTAGAAAATAAATTAAAATAAATCACGACGTTTTGGGCGCAACACATATACCTACGTGACTTTACCGAAAGAAACAAAGAGTGTTTATTGTTTAGTTTCAGGTTGGAAACTAGAAGCTTCTTATCCCACCTTACAGGGCAACCAAATGCCAACAAATAGCAAAGTCAGACAAAACAAATGAACAAAGTGAAATAACAGCGAGGGATGGGTAGATGGAGCAGCGGTTTTGCCACGGCACTCACAAGCAGAGACGGCCCCGACTCTCGCACCAGATGGTCAACATGCGAGAGGGTGTCACTCAGAGAGCTCCACACAGACGGACTCAAGAATCGACGACCGCACTGCCATCTATCTACCGGCCACCCCGCAACAACGACGCAAGGATGGATTCCGCATTCATTACGACGGTGTCACGCGACGAGGCGTTCAGAGGAAGATCCCGAGACAGATGCTATACCCTGCCGCCGATGATTTTCATTTTGAAAGAGACGTTCGTCACAGTTGTGTGACAAATGACAGCTACCTGCACTACATGTTTTACAGTTGCCGCGCGGTTGGATATGTACGGCGCGAAAGAAGGTCAACATACGTATGTAGGAAAATTGTAAATCTACAATTTTAAATGAAATATATGCAGGATCCACTAATACTAATTTTTATTTCGAATTTAACTTGAAATTATAGATCTACAATTTCTAATTAAATTTGTGGACTCTATATACAGGGCTTGGCGACAGTAATGTTGCCGTAAAAAAAAGAAAGCGATTTTTTTGGGTAATTTCCTGAAATAACGGTAAAGTCTGTGCATCACCGCTAATATGCACACCATGGGAGGGATCGATGTGAAACGTGAAGTAGATGCAGGCTGTGAAAACGGCGCATGCTGCAATAATTTGTTTGTACGAGCTGCGTGATATCAGACATTCTCAGTTACAAGACGGGTATTGGCCACGAATTAAAATATTACACAATAACTGCAACACACGGGCAACCCAAAATGTGGCGTCTCTCGAGTTTTTGTCGCACAGTGAAGAGCATGGAGTGTTTTTTGGAGAAGTTAGGGCATGTGTAGCGAATGTCATCCCCGCACCGGCGACTTTTGGCTGGCCATCGAACCAAAACGGTCACCGCATCGCGCGCTTTCAGATGCGCTTCTGTGGCCGTCTGGAACGCTCTTACTTACTTGTTTAGTTTGTCCATCCCCTGCACCTCCGATTAGCTCGGTTGGCTACGTACGATGTGAAAGAAGTTCAACATACATACATACATATACTCACACAAAGACCCATAAACTCACACAGAGACCCATAGACTCATCACACAGAGACCCATAGACTCATCACACAGAGACCTATAGACTCATCACACAGAGACCCATAGACTCATCACACAGAAACCCAAAGACTCATCACACAGAGACCCATCGACTCATCACACAGAGACCCATAGACTCATCACACAGAGACCCATAGACTCGAACAGAAACCCATAGACTCACACAGAAACCCATAGTTTGTTGTCCTATGGTGTGAAAGAAGTTCAACACGCATACATAGAAATGACAAGAAAATATCTCCGAATCCATGCGATTGCTAAACCAATCAGATGTCTCGTAGAAACCCCAATAATGCGTGTCATGTGCTCAGCTGGGCAATTTTTTATTGGCTGGAATTGTGACATTGGCAAGTTCATTAGCGATCCTGTATAGTTGGCAAGCAGCGAAATTAAATACATTTGAATGATTTCTTAAAAAAATAAACAAACGTTGACAGATTGGCCAATGCTACTGCCGATAAATTTCACGAGGAATGAGAGAGGGCGTTTGTAATGTAAGAGGAGGTAATGGAAGAGCGGTTGGGCAGTGGTTAGTGCACAAATGCTATGAACCCAGTGACATGAGTGGTGGGGAAGTATGTTCAAATAGCCCGTGTGACTGACATGACATAGAGCAGATGCCTTTAGCGAGAATGGGATTGTGTTGTTTCTGTTTAAGCCATAGGTTGGAACCTGGTTGATGGGTAGCGGTGGCATTGTCGACAAAAAATTGTTAATTGCTATTGTTGACAAGGCCCAAGCTGATCTCAACCGAGAAGGTATAGGTTGAGAAAGTCGTGGGGTGGAAGCTCAGCCCACAGTGGACGTGGTGATCTAACTGAGCATGGGATGAGTCCTGACAGGATCTCACTGTGAACCATTCCAGTACACGGAACAAGTGGCAGAATGTGTTGGGGTCAACGGCTGATCGTTTCCTCCACTATTCTCCGTGAACGTAGCCATTAGGGGTGCCCTCCCGATTTTCATAGCAATCCAATGAGGACAAAAATCGAGCCTCGATACAAAAGTTCGAACAATCCGATGCATTTTTTCCCCGATTCGGATTGATACGAAAAAAATAACCTGACGTCGCAGAAAGCGACAACACTTTCATGACATCACTTTCATACCACTTTCCCCAACAGAATTGATGTACAGCAACCTGTCATCCATCGGGTGATGTCAGTATTGTTGACACGACGATGACACTTCTAAATGACGTGTCAACGATGAGAAAATCCCCCCGTGCACCAAAAAAACCTGGAAAAAAATCGAAAATTGTCCTTTAAAAAAATATCCGAACATCTCAGATGAGATTTTTTTCAAAAATCCGAAACCAATCTCCTCCAGCAGCCACTAAACTATGGTGTAACGAAAACTTCCGCACACCGCATGAATTGGACGCGACGGCGTGAATGCGATGGTGCAACGCGTACCCTGGTTGCAGTATTTGTTAACTAGCTGGCCCCCCCCCCCCCCGCTTTCCCTCTCTCGCTTTATCTCCTCCCCTCTCCCTCTCTTCGGGGTTACCGCTGGGCAAAGTCCTGTCCGTGCGTCGATAACTGCCAAGCGAAGGATCGTGCCGTGCGTTTCATGATCGGCTCTCGTGGTGGCCATGGGAACATAGCAACGGAGAGCCCTTTCCATCAAGCCGACGGATCGTTGCCATCATCAATTCCTTTTAATTACCAGTGAGTAATCCAAATAAAAAAAAATCACCACCCTCATCATTGCAGCCTCATCATCGTTTTCATTATCAATATCTTCATGATTGTTTGCATCAAAATTATTAAATTATGATTATTGCACGCCAAAATTTGCCCACTACTGGCAGACTAATAATGGTAATTTGCAGGCCACAGCTGAGTCATCTTGTGCCGCACAGGGACAGCTACCACTTGGGGTGCCCCTTTCAGAGGTACGAGATGAGATGTTACATTATGTACGGTGTTTTTTGAGATGCTGAGCCGTTTAAGCAAGCGCCACTGTACATGTGTAATAACAGGGTGACACCTGCCGGCCTTCAGGGGTAATTACGGTTATGGCTGCATTACATAATGCCTTATTATAAGAGGGGCGTATCTGGGGTAAAGATGAAGGGCGGAGTCAGTCGAGAAGCTCCGGGAACCAGCCGGAAGGTTCTGGAAAGGCGGCGTGGCCAGAGGTGGAGCTTGGCCGCGCCGGACAGATATAAAGGGGACCAAAGCAGAGGTTCCGGGCTCTTCTGCGGGTCTTGGGCCCTGGCTGCATCGCTGCCCGTCGTCATCTCTTCGTCTTCGACCACGCGGCTGTTCTTCTGCAAGACCATCTCCGTCGCCGCCGCTACACTAGTCGAACAGCTAGCGTAATGTATGACGGAGATGGGCTGCGTGTTAGAATCACCTATGTGTAGCTGTATTACGAAGTGTATCGCCCCGTGTGCTCTTAATAAATAAGAAACCTTCTACTCGACGTGTCTCGGAAGTCGCTCACTACATTTGGAGTCAGAAGTGGTAAAAAATGTTTATTTTCTCATCGGAGGAAAGAAGAAAGAATAAAGAGAAAATAAAATTATTTCGAAGTACCAAAAGAAGCGGAACCCACCTGTGGCATCTTCCGATGATGATGAGAATGAGACAATGGACCTCCCGACAACCCCGGGTACCGCAGTTTTGATTACCGAAGCCGCGGCGGGGGAATTGGCGGCGCTGGAGACGGCGGGACCGGCGACATCTTCTCCGCGGCAGCAGCCCGAAATTGGATGGCGCGTGGTGTCGGATCAGCTGGAGCTCCTGAGGGTGACGATCTCACAAATGGTGGAGCTCCTGACGGCGACCATGTTGGCGAGGCTACCTGCACGGCCCTCACCGGGAAGAGAAGACCGACCGCCGGAGAGTGGAGCACGGGCGGGAACATCCGCGAGTGGAGCGGCCGCTATTACGCGTGACTCGGAGACCACGCGGTCAGAGGCCGCCTTTACGCACAGCGTGGGAGATGCGCGGTCAGGGGCCGAATGTGACGCCTGTTGCTGTCGACGCTGCAAGAGGGTCTGAACAGACCCGCCGACGGCCTCCCGTCAGGAAATTTGTCGCGGCAGGGGGCGACTGGAGCACCTTCACCTGGCGCTTCAAGGCTGCTTATTGGTCGGTTAACTGGATCGAGGAGGAGGCGCTGAGTGCTCTGCCGATGGTGTTGGACGACGACGCCCTCGCTGTTTTCCGGGCCATACCACTGCCGGGAAAAAGACGACACTCAAAGATGCATGCGCCGAGATGGCCGAAGTATACGAGCCACCTTCCGACACCTGTAAGAAGTTTTTGTAGCGGAGGCGAGGGGAGGCCGAGATGCCCCTCGCCTACAGCAGTGCATTGTTGGCACTGGGAGAGGTGGCGTACCCTGCTGTAAAACCGAAAGCCCTTGACTCTCTGGTGATGGAAAGAATGTTGGGACAGGCACGTGAAATGGGGGTCGTCTTGCCGGTCATTGATGAAAATGAGCAGACGTCCTGATGGGCCGCCCGATGTCTGCAGGCCCATGAGAACTTGCACCGTTGGTCCCAGATGGCGGCGTGGACCGTGGACCTGCCGATGGAGAGTGACGTCACAGCTGCGGTCCCAACATGGAGTCGCAGACAGGGAGAGGTGCCGCGGCAGTCGCGGGACTGGAGACCTGCTTCCGCTACGGCCAGCCGGGGCACTTCGCGCGGGAGTGTCTGAGCCTGCGTCAAGCCCCGATGGTGTCTCCGGTGCCCCCGGCTCCATCGACGGCTGCATCCCAACCCCAACAGGCGAATCGCGACACAGCAGACACTCGGCCTGTGTTACAACCTCATGCATCTAGGCTCACGGAAGTCATCTCCACCCCGCATCACACTCATGTTGCCGCCGGGCGGCAGGGCTTGATTACACAGGGATGGCCTAGCTCGTGGACACAGTTGAAGAAGTTAGCGCATCGGGTTATCGCAGCTGCTGCGGGGGCCTCGGCGGTGTCGGGTTCTATTCAAGGAATTGAGATACGGGTGCTTCCACCACCATCATTTTGGATGCGATTTTTGACCTGTTACCGATCAAGGAACGGCTTGTTAGGCCGGTAGTGAACGCGTGCGTCACGGTGAATAGTGGTAGTGTTGGGATTATAGGGCAAATAGAGGCCTGCTTCAAGATTAGCGAGATTGCAGTTGTTGGGCCGGTACTGATCTCGAGGACGCTGGTGGTGCCCTGTCTTCTGAGCACGGATTTTTAGAGTAAAATGCCCCTGTATCTTTTATACAACAGTATAGGCCTCATCTTTATGGCAGGAATTTGTGGTTCGCTCAGATCATGCGGCCCTTCAGTCCAGCCCTTCGGGCAGCTGTCGTGGTGGCTGGAGATTCTCCAGGAGTACTCGTTCCGAGTGATGTACCGTAAAGGAATGTGGCATTTGACCGCTGACGCGTTGTCCCGGTTGCCTCTGGGAAATGGTTGTGCGTGCGCGTTGGGCGCGGGTCGTTGTGCACTTCCGGCGGTGAGGCCCTCGCCTGTCATGGCGGCACTTGAGGGAGTGGAGCCGAGGAGGTTGTGCCGGGGGATAGTGTTTTTCACCTTGCGCGTACCGAATGGAGAGGATTGCAATTGGAAGATGTGTCCCTTATGACCTTGCAGCATCAAGGGGAAGCTGGAAGGGGTCTGCTCCCTCTGACGGCCCGTGACCAGTCCTAAGGGATAGTTTTTTGATGATGGACGAGGATGGTTCACGCCATCACCGTGTCATAGTGCCCACTGCCCTCCACGGCAAGCTGACTTGGGGGGTGCACGAAAACAAGTTGTTACACCTTGGGGTGCGGAAAACGCTCCTAATGTTGCAACGCGATTATTATTGGCCGGGGATGTCGAGCGATGTGCACCACTTCATTCAGGGTTGCACAGAATACGAGCGTAAGAAACCGCTGTTGAGAAAGTCACAGCCTCCATCGCAGTCTATCTCGGTTTCGCGCATCAACGAGTTGGTGGCATTCGACATCCTCGGGCCATTTCCTGCCACGCAGAGGGGGAACAGGTTTCTCTTGGTAGGAGTTGAATATTTCTCATGGTGGCCTATGGCCTGGCCGCTGCCCAAATAGTCGGCAGCCTCTATTGCGGATGCGTTTCTGCATGGATACGTGTTGAACAAGAGTACCCCCGAGCAGCTTCTCACGGATCAGGGCCGAAATTTTTCCTCTAAGCTGCTACGAGAAGTTTGTGATGTGCTAGGTACGAAGACAATTCGAACATCCCCATACCATCCCCAGACGGACGGGATGGTAGAATGGCTGCATATAACTTTGACATCTATGCTTAGTCAGGCAGTCAATACAACCCAAACTGATTGGGATCTGCATGTTCCGGGAGTGTTGGCTGCGTACAGAACGGCTCCCCACGCTTCCACTGGATTTTTGCCTTTTTTTCTCATGTACGGGAGGGAGAGTAAACTTCCTATAGAGATTCAATTGGAAAAAATGGAAAATCTAAATTGCCTGCGCCCTTGGAAATTACTTTGGAACCTGTCGCGGCAGCTTGAGAAGTGGCGAAATTAAACACCGCCAAAGCGCAGGTGGCCAACGAACGAAATTCGGGAAAAAGAGAACATTGGGCTGTGGGGGATCGGGAATGGTCGCATTGCCCGCAAGTGCCATTGGGAACGTCCCCCAAACTGTATCGCCCATGGCAGGGTCCTGTGGAAGTGATGGAAGTCAAATGGCCGCAGTGCGTGCGCATACAAATTGGCCGTCGCCGTTGGTGCCCTATACTCCTCCTCGGACTGACACCTCATCTCCAAATTGTGTACAGCAGGTTTCTGTTGTGTCCGACGAGCCGGGGGAAACGCAAATGGAGAATGTGCGTCAGGAGGACTGTATTGTGCCGCCCACAGCTTCCGAACCCATAACCGGCAGGGCCCGTGATCTCGCCGAACGCGCAGAGTCGCTGACCGAGACAGAAGACGTGACACCCGCGAAGCCGGGTGTGGAACCACCTTCTTTGGGGATTCGGACGGAGCCCACATCTTCTGTCAAGGATGCGAAGATCGTCCCCATGGATGGACCGGCGTTGAGAAGTTGGTCCAAATGTTTCAAATTTCGATAAACACCGTTGGTTGCGTATGTGGGATTTGGGGCGTTGCGCTCGTGTGTTTACAGAAGGAAAATGTGTTTATCTTCTTTCCCCTCTCTGTTCCTATTGTTGTTCTCTTACCTCCCTGTGTTACTGATTGAATCCTTCCCTTTATTGCAGGTCGTTCTACCCTACTCAGAAACGAATTTTTTTATGTTGTTCCTGTTCTGGCAGTGCTTTTTATGCCTCACATGTATTTTGGTTATTATTATTAGCCGAGACGGCTATTTTTTAACCATGGAGGGGGTGATGTAATGACAGGGTGACACCTGCCGGCCTGTAGGGGTAATTACGGTTATGGCTGCATTACATAATTCCTTATTATAAGAGGGGCGTATCTGGGGTAAAGATGAAGGGCGGAGTCAGACGAGAAGCTCCGGGAACCAGCCGGAAGGTTCTGTAAAAGGAGCGTGGCCAGAGGTGGAGCTTGGCCGCGTCGGGCAGATATAAGGGGGACCGAACCAGAGGTTCCGGGCTATTCTACGGATCCTGGTTTCTGGCTGCGTCGCTGCTCGTCATCATCTCTTTGTTTTCGATCACGTGGCTTTTCTTCTGCAAGACAATCTCCGTCGCCGCCACTACACTTAGTCGAACAGCTCGCATAGTGTATGACGGAGATGGGCTGCATGTTAGGATCGCCTATGTGTAGCTGCGTTACGAATTGTTCTTAATAAATAAGAAGTCTTCTACTCGACGTGTCTCGGAAGTCGCCCACTACACATGCAAAGGTTCATCAGATTTATATGATTATAATTTCATTGTCATGAATGCCTAAACCGAGTGGAACCTGAGAGCTTAGGAAAATAAATAATGGTGATAAAGTCGAGTGCATTACATTGTGGTCGGTGGCACGCTCAACAAAGGTTGTGGTATACTTTTTGTGGGAAATTAACGCACACCATTTATTGTAAAATGGATGTCTAAAGACCTGCGTGACATTGATCATTGTTTTTTTACCCTTTTATCTGGCAACAAAACTGACACCTTTTTTACAAGGAGTCATGTTTGCATTGACCACAATACCTGCGGTCGGAATGGAAAAAAACACAACTCTGATAATGTATGCACTGTCCTTGAAATTGATTGGTCCACACCCGAGACAGTTTTTCTTAGAGCCTAGTCTCACATGGTGTTGGACCAAATGACGCCAAAAGGCGCACAACTCAAATACAATGCACCATCAGAGTATGAGAGCTCGGGGTAAGCATTTACACCATTGGAACCTCCTTTGCCAGTTGAAAAATATGCTAATTGTTTTTTTACCCTTTTATCTGGCAACAAAACTGACACATTTTGACAAGGAGTCATGTTTGCATTGACCACAATACCTGCGGTCGGAATGCAAACAAAAAACGCAAATCTTATTTTTAAAAAGGTGTCAGTTTTGTTGACAGATAAAAGGATAAAAAAACAATTATCATATTTTGCTACTGGCAAAGGAGGTTCCAATGGTCTGCGTGACATTGTTTGTAAGTGTCGTAGCCAAATCCCAATGGGTGTCATAGCCCATGAGAAATTCAAAAACTGTCCTGAACTAAACTACAAAAGGGTGAATATAACCGCCATGATTTGTCGTCTAGCTGACGGTGTGTAATCAGAATCTGTATTTATACCGCAGGAGTTCGATGAGCTATAAATCTATTTTTCACAGAGGTCCAGTTCCAGGCTAAAAGGTAAAGGTGCAGCCCTGCAATTTACTGCTCAAGCCAATGCTGACAGAGGGGCCTTCTGCTAGAGCGAGCTCTAGAGAGCCCCTCCAGATGGTATAATTGGCCTACTCTTCCAGACATCCACACTGGCACAGATATCTTGGAAGGGGTAGGAGTAGCCCACTCTTTACCCCACCACATGCGACTTACCGGTTGATTAACCGTGGATAACACATATTCATATTCCTGCGTGAACGGAGGCCAGGGTGGGGTGGGTCCGTGGGTGGGTGATTAACACATTCCTGCGGAGGAAGCTGGTAGGAACGTTGGGTTGCTCGGTCAATGGCCAGGGTCAACGGCGGCGTGGTGTATTCCGCAAATATGCCCGACTGTGAGGGCGGGCACAAGCCGGCGTGAGTAGGTTAAACGTTGAGTTTTATTAGGGCACCACGGGGTGACCAGCCCCTCCGCACCCTGCCGCACCCCTCCCACCCCCCACCCAGCCCCACCCTCCCCTCCCCACCCTCTACACCCAGCCCCTCCCCACCTTTCTCTCTCCACCCAGCCCCACCCCTCCCATTTTTGGATGCACGACGGACGGACGGACACAATAATCCCCTGTAGGCTGGTGTAACCAGGAGGTTCCTACCAGTAAGAAACTTTACCAATGTGGGCGATCATGAGGGCTGGCCTCAATCATGGTGAAGCCGCGTACCGTCCGTAGTTCGTTTTACGGATACTTCAGCTCCAAACTATCGCATGACTGCGACCACCTGCACCATTCCGGCTCGTGAGCTCAGTTTTGCTAAACGGTCCGACCATTCGGAGTCACACTCTTCTGAGAACCAACTGGGATGTCGAAAGCAGCCAATCGTTTTCCCGATGCGATGGTCTCGATCGTGTCGCGGGCGATTATTCCTTCTGAATGCTGAACCAGGTTTTCCCTCTCCACCCACCCACCCAACCTCCCCGCCCATGGAAACTCCACTCGTCGCTGCGACGTAACGGGCAGGGGCAAAGAGAGGCACAGCGTGAACTTTGTTGTCTGACACATGTCCGTCAGTAACCTCGCTCCTGTTACACCACCCCCCAACCCACCTCCTCACACACATATAACCCTACCCCCCGCCCCCACCACGACCCTCCCAGTGCCCACACACACACACGCAGACTCCCGCTGGTTCCAATCAGTGATTAGAAACCTTCAAACTGCACATCAAATTTGGCGAGGTGCCATCCGAACAAAACGATAAGGGCCGGCCGCGGTTGGGCCCGCAGTCATTGGCCGGCGGCGAGTCACCTCATCAATACCGAGGCTCGCTGATACTCGCTCCGCCCAGTCCCCGTGAGCAGGACTCCTTTTATTGTTTGTTGCAATTGCTCCCAAACGATATACGATCTTGATTGCTAGAGGGTCGCACCGCGCGCCTCTGGAGCGCGCGAGAGTGAGTGTGTGTGTGTATATGTGCGCGTGACGGGAGTTTCAACTTCAGAAGCGTTCGCCACCGCCGCTAGCCGCCCCAGCCTGCCAGTCGTCGTTCCGTTTCTCGAGTTGCCGTCAGAAATCCTCCACGCGTCATGGACAACCTGGATGGTAAGGAAACAGTTTCGATGGAAGTTAGATGGTTTTTTTTTAGATACGCATTTAACATGGAAATGTAATAACTAAAAACTTCTTAGTATATATTTGAATTTGTATTCGAGGAATTTCTCATTAATGGGGCATGCACGTTGTACGATATCGATGCATTGTCTGAACCGCTGAGTGCAATATGCATTTTTTTAAAATTGCAAATAAGACCTGGATTAATTTCTTTACATAGGAATTATTAATATAATTAGTAATAATATTTGCATGTATATGGTGTTTAATTTTATTCATGAATAGTGCATACACATTATACGATATCAATGCCTTATCTAATCCGGTGAGTGCATGATGCATTTTTTTTTATTGCAAATGAGACACGCGTTAGTTGATTTAGATAGGAATTATTGCTTAGAATTTTAGATAACAATCTATGCATGTATATGCTGTTTAATAGTATGACAATGCTTGGTGTTTTTTCATCTAAAAAATGGTTGGGATTTGAGCCCTGATGCAAACGACACCGTGGGGCGTCTTTAATGTCCACTTGAGGACATGGTGGTAGGCTTCAGTAGTTGCCGGAAATACCTGGCAGCTGCAAAGCCCTCACACCATCGACTTTACGCGAGATGGCTCAGCCGGAGATTGTGCCGGCTGACGGGCCCACGCAGCTTCCCTTTTGCAGGTCAGATGCATGGCCATGGCAGTTCGAACTCAAATGTCCACGTCAATGCTACATCTAGGCCACTGGACAGTGCTTGACTGGGTCCGGAACACTGCGGGAATGATTTGTGAATAATTGTATCTGATTTGTATGAAGCTGTTCATAGGATTTTAGGAACATATTGTACAAAATAGGATTATTATGGATAGGCAGGACATTGTGCCTTATGCCGATAATCCCTACTCCCCAAAGCCAGCCTAGCAGCGTTCGGGAAAAAAATCACGTGAGAAATTTAGGGCAAAAGAAATTGCGTAGAAACGAGTCAGGAAAACATTAAAATCAACACAAGTGAGAGAGCAAAAACAAGAAAGGAAGCATCTATTGAGCAGAATTCTGTCCCTAAATCGTGAAAATGTTGAGTCTCTGTGAGGGTAACTCACAACACAGTGAGAATGTCTGCAGGAGCACGTTGCACATCCTAAAGTCAGCCGTGATTAGTCTGTAACAACAAAAATCCCCCGTGAAACTTTGTGGTTTAATTTAATTGCAAGAGATATCACAAATATCTCCGAGTTCATCGCTTGCTTTCATAGATGACACCAATTAATAACAATAACTCCAAAGATTACTAAAGCATCTGCACCCCATTTTACAACCGTGTTAAGAATGAAATGTGTACTATTTACATAAATTAATTATTAGAAGAAAACCTTTAAACAGAGCCAAGGTTAACCACAGACTCAATAAACTTTCAGGCCTTTTGTAACTCTTCTGCTGGATGAAAGTCGCCGCATGCTGTCGGTAATGGTGATTGTCTGACCAAATTTCACACATGCCGATCAGTGTCAGCACAGGGAAGGGGGGCCCAGGACCGGTTGAGATATCTCTCATCGTCGAGTTTAGCTGTGACTGAGAATCATACTCCGGTCACCAGGGTCACAGCGTCGTGTGTTAACCACCATCGCCACCACTCCACAATGACCTTCAGGCTTGGATAATAACTTTAGCTGTAAGGGATGGCATTTCCACCGTGGCCACAGCAAGTAGCCGTGCTTGGTGATGTCAATGCGAAGTTGGCACTTTTCCCACAACACTTGCAATGTGTGCTGACACAAAAGTGCCTCGGGTGAACATGGCTAATGCGTACTAACGCAAATTGGTGGTTTTGGGGGGGGGAGGTTTTATCTGCAGGCTCTCATAATGATGTTGTTAAAAGGTTACAATGCCTCTTCAGTGAAAGTACTTTATGGAACTTAAATTGAATTGAAATGTGTTTTAAACAAAATCAAGCTGGGAGGCGCGGGGGGGTCTAACGCTTTGGCCGTTTCAACAAACACAGCCATTCGTGTCAAGACCCTTAGTGACCTTTTGCATGCTTACCTTGGGTGAAAACTCTCGTTTCATTAAAGCCGAGAATCGTCATTGTTTTCAAGTGAAATTAGTTTGTCAATTTCAGAAAGTTTACCGATAGCAGCACACAAATAACAATAACTCGGATTGCCACGTTTCTCGTAATTGTTAAGCGGCCAGCAAAAAAGGGGATAATGTTTCAGACTGGCGCAGAGCGAGCATGCATCCATTCTTTAGAAGTCGCTGCATAAAGAATGCAGGACAAAGACATCTCTCTCTCGCCTTCCCCCTCGAGATTCAAACGCGACCTAAAAATGCACCTGTTACCTCGCAACTATGCAGAGATGTTTCGACACGCTAGCGCATTCTTTGTCGAATCATTATTAGCATTATTGAATCACTCGCTGATCTGCACATATGAAAATAAGAGTGTATAGGTGGTGTTACATAAGCTGTGAAGGGTTGTGTATGAAAGCAAATGTCTTGAATGTCACTTCATGAGAATTGGACAATAATGTGCATGGTAAACAGTGATGACAATTCAAAATATGTTTTGCACATCGATGCTGAAAGTACAATTAAAATTGCCAAGAACCTAAAAGGTATAAATACGCAGCCCTGCAAATATTAACAGAAGTTAATATTTGTCACGTGCTACATAGATGGACCCAACGACAAGGCTGGAGAATAAGACCACCAATAAACATGGGCCCTCTCTGGCTTATAGCCTTAAGTAGTATGACATGTAAAAAAAACTCAGTGTTCTCATTAGAGTCTAAAGTACAAGAAATAGCTGACACAGCGTGAGATAGGGACGGCTTATCAGCCCAAGTCCTTGTAGTTAAATTGGTTTACGATGCCAAGTAAAATTATGACCGACATTCGTGTCGTCAGTTGTTGCTGGCTTTTAGTGCAGAGCGCTGCCACAGAGCAATTACCCCTGGTGACCACGATTACCGGTGAACGCTGTACGACAAACGTGGCGGTTATGCAACTCCAATGACTTATTTCCAGTTTATTACCGAGATATTAGGGGGAGCGGTGGCCCAGCGATTGTGAACCCCGGTGACCTGGGTTGGATTTCTGTTGGTCACTGCTAACGTCAGTGGCCAACGATGCTCAAACCGGTCCTGGGCCTCCCACTCACTCTACCCCCCCACCTCCACTGACCTGCATGGTGAAGTATGGTTAAACAACCCGCACAACTTACACAGCATGGGAAGACATTCATCCAGCAGTGGATTGACAAAAGTGTGGGAAATTAATAGTATTACAGTACTACTCTGTATACAAATACAGGTATTTGGTTGCTATACATTTGCACACGATACGCCACTTCGATGAGCTATCATTTGTGGCCAAGTCGCTTCTGAAAAAGAGCCAAATAGCTCAGTAGTGGGCATAACGTGGTAAAGTAAAAAGTTTTTAGTTTTAGGTGAAGTTGAGCCGAGTCACATGCTGGCTTCTCTGGAATGATATATATTTTAAAGTCAGCTCATGAGTTTTTTCTCCCAAAATAGGCAGTTTGGAGAAAGCAAATCTAAAGTTTGTCTAAAAGTGTTGCCTTTCACAGGCAGGCTTTCGAATCCAATATTCGAATAGATTGTTGGCTCAGATCGCCGCGTGCGACACAGACACAATGAGTCAACGTTGTCACGTGATGAACAAACGCGCATGCCGTATCACTGCTGACAGCAGCACCAATCGGCGTGTGGGAGAGCAATCATCAGTGACGTAATCAGTTGCCCTGGCAAGTATTGTACCTGATGATGCTGGTTGCAATTACCAGCGAAAGGTCGTACCCAACCGTTGAATTTTGTGATGAGATTGCACGCCTGTCAAGCCCTTATAAGTGCCCCGACCTTATTACAGACCAATTCAGACATTATTGGTCAGCCCGTGTCCTTATAAATCTCAACGTTCATCCTACAAAGTCCCATCACAATAGAGAAACACAAACAAATTGACAATATTTGGTTTTGCCCGCATTGAAATGGCTGTACGCCCTATGGACCTGAAAACTCAATTTCCCATACGGGTTGACACGGTGTGAGATCGCTCTCCAACACAGCACTCGTGGCGCTGCCGAGGCAAGTTGTTAAAACATCGGGACACGTTCGTTTCATCACGCCTGGGTCGGGTGGTGGAGGGTTTACCGCACACATTTCATGCACGCGATCGATCTCACAGAAACATCGAGTGTGAATCAGGTTGTGGCATTGTTTCGCTTTCTCGGTTAAAACAAGTGACAGCATTTGGCACGCACTAAATGCAGCGTGAAGCCAATGGCATGCCCAAGTTGATTGTTATTTTGGAATATTGGTACAACCGTGTCATTTTAGGTATCTAAGTATTTCTATACAATTATAATGACAAGCAGCCAGTGGCGACTGTAGTGGTGCAACGTTTCGGCGGGGGAGGCTACTATTAAGTACTTTAACACGAGAAGCAATTAACATTGGAAACAATTAACCACTGATTAATTATATACCAACTATTCATCACCTGCACCGTCTGGAAAGATGCTCCTCCTCCTCCTCCAAGGGGCGGCTTCTGATTGGCTATGGAGCTGAACCCGAGGCTGAAGCTCCGCCCCTCTCCTCATCGGCCAATGAGAAATCCCCTCTCAGTGGGATCCCGCACTTGAGTCGACTGAACGAATTCTTTATTTTTAAATCGATTCTAATCGATTTAAGCATTGTCCAAATAAAGAAGTAAATTAAGGATTTTTTTAAAAATACACATTCAAAACCTTATTTGTAATTGTTTTAATGAAAAATAAATTACATGTTCAAAGATAATGTTTAGGTGGGGCGCCCATCCCCAATGTATGCTGAACTTCTTTCGCACCGTACGTAGCCAACCGTGCTAATCCCGAGGTAGCCAACCAATCTCCCCCCCCCCCCCCATACAGACCAGCAGCCACTGTTAAAAGGAAGAAGCCAAATATCCTCCAACAAGACTGTCAGCTCATGCCCTGACCTCACAACGCCTATGGCCGCCATGGCACCCTGCAGGCATTGACACGCCGTGGCTTCTCCCGAAATCAAACTTGTCTGCCGCTCGTCTCGTCTCTTCCGTCAAAACTCTGCCACTGTAGACGCCTTCCCAAGAATGTTCAATACACTTGGAATGTATGGGAAAACTAAGACTAGGTTTTACCCGTTCTGGCAATAAAGCGCGTGTTAAGATCTTGATTTGAAGCTTTCGTGACTGCAGGAATCCATACTCTTTGGTTCTTTCGGTAAAGTTTGTTTTTGTTTCATGTTATTTCTAAATACGTGACTTTAACAAAAGAACCATAGAGTACAGGTGTTAAGATGTTCAAACGCCAAATAGATTCAACCTTTTGCAAGCAATCATTTCTGCATTAACCACACGCACTGGTGGTGAACATGCAACAAACATGCTCTGATAATAAATTGCATTGTGTTTTTTTTACTGATTGGCCTACACCAGAGACAGCGGCCTTCTTCATGGCCTCGTCTCGCCACCATTGTCAGTCCAGAGAACAACGCCAAAACGTGAACAGCGCAAGTACATTGCATTGCCTTTGTGCTGTTCGCCCAAAGGTTACAGCCTATTGTTACTTTCCATTATTTGATAGTGGCAAAAAAGGTCCCATGATAAAACTTGATATGTATCGAACAGCTCTTTGTCAACCCACTTCTGAGTGGAGCGGGTTATGTCTAGAGCGGCCTCAGGATTGATTTGGACGCACATTTTTCACTGGTGTCAGTTGAATTGTAACGCAGTGTGCTAACCACTATGTCACCGCTCCAAGCCTTCAATAAACGTGCAGTATCTCTGTATAATTGCATGCTGTGTACTATGCAACTTTTTTACGTATTGACATTTACAGTCTTTTTTTGTTAGGTCCACGACTTTAACCCAGGACCGAAGGTTTGTTGGCTCCGTGTTTTAGAATCCTCAATTAACCAGCAAATGAAACCCTCGACCCAGCGAGACGCATTAACCATCGCCTCTCTTTGCAAGGGTAATCCGGGTTACATCAAGTCTGCTAAAATGCACAGAATATCTCTATTTTAAAACATGAAAAATATAGCAAATCTAGACTAAACTTAACAATAGTTTCATAAACATTTGAACAAGTATGGTGAATTTCACTTCACATTTCTAAATGTTATTTTTAAAAAGTTTTTTTTTTTTTACGAAAAGCTACGAGATTAGGAAAGTGACGAGACACGAACTCTGGAAGCGTGGCCACCCGACCAGCATAAGGACGCGAACTCAGGCGGTGCCGACTCGGTGCCCCGATACGGCTGTGTGAAACACATCGGCAGCCTGCCCCCTCTCCGACGCTCTGATTAATTATTGGCGCGTGGTGAACTCGCATGTCCTCCCTGCAGTGGCATTCCAGTGCGTAACCTTAGACGCACCAATTCTGCTCATCCCAGCGGATTGCAATGCGCATGTATCAAATAATAGATGCGCATTGTGGCGCGGGCTTTTAATTCGATGTGAAACGCGTGGAACAAAAAATGTCTTTAGGCTGTTGGTGCGCTATTGCAGCTCTCGCTGGAAACAGCGTCGGCTCGGGTCGCCACGATAATTATTTCTGGATTCATGAAATCCACAAAACCCTTTTTAGAAGAAAAATGAATTTTTGTCTTTCATTACCTGCAGCGTGTCCGTCTTATACATCACGTTCGTAACAAGTGGCGCGGAATCGCTGTGTAGGATTCCAAACAGCGATGGATCTATTGTATCGAGACATCGGGCTCCACTGTGCTACTCCAAAGCTGTGGAATGGCTCACAACACATTTTAAAAATACAATTGCAGCCCGTCGCTTTTATATATATTCCGAAAAAGGAGATAAGATACCTCCCGAGAATATTTTTTAACAAATGCTTTGGCTCGACACATTTTGTTATGCCTTAGTTGCCTGAATCTAATCGACATGATTACACCAATAAAAGTTAAATGATTTTTTTTACCAACCAAAGTGATTGTTATGCTCATAAACGAGCAGGGAGGATTTTTTTTATGTGGTTTGTACGTTGTGTTTGTTTAAGAATCACAAGTCTAAAGGTAGAGAGACTTGTTTTATTTATTTCAGCAAAAAGGGCCAAACAAGCAATTAGACTCCATGTCATGGGCCTTCAACCCCGATACACAATTTATTAGTCGATTGTATTCGTGCACTTTCATGAAATTAACATTATTATATCGTAGCGACATGTGATTTTGTGCAATATTTTAGGTAATCTGATCAAATATCAACTGAATTTGACAAGACAAACCCTAGTCGCTGATTACAGGCCCAAAAGCTCACACCCCACATGGCCAGGAACAAAGATCGCTCTTAAAATTTGTAATAAATAAGTGTTATGGAAACACATTTCTTTAATTGAGCACAGGTTATAAGTACAACGGGAGGCAATTGCACATTCCAGTAGAAAGATTCAGTTATTTTTTTAGATATATAAGCGGTAGGGTGAGTCCGTGACTGAGTGAACGAGTGAATGCGTGGATAAGTGAGTGAGTCGTTATATGGTGGTGCAGTGTGGTGGTTGAACACAGTTTGGTGGATGAGATGAAACAGTCAGTGTCTGCAAGACCGAGTCCTCAACATGGGTGGAGGAATCAGTGACTAAAATTCACAGGAACAGCAATAATGCGTGGATACTCTTGTAGAATAAAAACACATTTAGAACATGTTCGGCCTAGCTACTCAATTCACATTGCAAAGGCCGATGTAATAATATAACTTTACTAATAATGCGTGCCCTTTACACTGTAGCGTCTCAGATAAGAGTTTTATACGTGATAAGTGACTTACAGCACTTTTAATATCAAACATTTGAAAAGTCACCCCCATCTGGCCTGCAATCTGGCATCAGTCTGACAACCGGGGGCAATGATTGTGTAATCACAATTGTGTAGTTTTGTGAGTAATTTTCGAATTTGGTCAATTCGGACCATAATGCAGGCCCACACTGGCCTACGAATTTCAAATGACTTCAGGAGATCTTTATGGCCCACTTTGAAGCATATGGCACATATTTTATGGATAAAAAAAACCTGCAGTAATAACCAGGGCGGCCTACCGGATTACAACTGCGAAGCTTTTTAAACAAGTGGTGAAGGTGCTATTGCTAGGCCATGTCATGGCTGTACATTGAATCAGCCCATCATCCCTCTCGTGTTGATAAAATGAGTACCACATTTCTAGAGGAAATGGCTGCTGTCATACGAACGCTACGAGATACGGATCAGAAACACCGACATTTAACGGAATAAAAAGAAGCAATGACCTGAAAAAAAGTGTGCAAATAGGCGTGGAGAAAAGCAAGCCTAGAATAACACCGAGAGAGAAGACGCGTGGTTTAGAGGTCATACGCAGGATAAATACACCATCCTGACTGTTAAGGAATGTAAGTGGGCTTGTGCAGGACATGTCGCGAGGGGTGACGGACAGATATCAAGACTGATTGTGGAGTGGCAGCCAAAGGAGGAAACACACCGTGGAGTACGCCTACCTGTCAACCCCTCATCAGTGCCCCTACCTTATTACAGACCAGATCAGACCTTGTTGGTCACCCCGTGCCTTTATATATCTCAACGTTCATTCTACAAAGTCCCATCACAAGGGAGAAACACAAATTGTCAAAAATATTTTTTACTCAATTTCCCTCTACAAGAACACGGGTAAACCGTATGGGCTGACATGTACGAGTTTGTATGAATATATGTTGAACGTCTTTCGCACCGTACGTAACCAACCGTGCTAATCGGTATGGGAGCGCTTAAATCAGCTCATGGGCAGGTGCCAGGGTTCATTGTTACAGAACCGTGAGGGATCCCGAAGTGGATTGATCAAGGCTGATTATGACAAATCCACACTGCATTGCACAACTCAAAAGTGAACCTCTTATTGTGTGTCCTTACAGACATGCTGCAGTACATCGGCAACCACTCGGACGACTTCCTTGAGCTCTTCCAGCCCCCGTGTCCAATGGACGAGGGGACCCCCGACCTGGCATCTTCGTTCTCACAGCCGTGCGCCATGGACACGGCCTCCCTGATCCCTGCACCTCCATCCACCACCACCACCACCATCAGCAGCAGCAGCAGCTACTACCCAACATCGCTGGCCGCTCTGCTGGACAGCACGCCTTCGGCTCGGCCCGGCACCTCCGCTGCGACCGCACGTGCGTTTCTCGGCAGCTCGACGATTGCGCAAATGCGCACATTTCGAATGCTACCAAGGTGTGCGAATCTATTAGCAAATAGTTGACACTTTGTAGGGAAGTCAAGAGTGGTCGTCGTATGCAGAGACTCACAAATGTCAGAAGAATTTGTCATTTCCACTGGTGGTTCAGTGATGTGCACAGGTGAGCTCCGCCTCAATGCTCACTTGAGCAGAAGAGCACTGTTGAGTTTATATTTTTTGGACGATTACAACTATACATTTTAGATACTTTGAAGAAGTGCAAATAGCAACAACAAAAAACTGTACACATTCGTCAATAACACTGTCCTCAAGGGGACAACACTTTTTTTTAATAATCGATGATGATTGAGCAATGGTCCTTCCCCACTGCAGTCAAGGGAAGAAGCAGAGGAGCCATTGCAAAGATAGGCCGATTGATCATCAGCATTGCATTGTCATTGTTTGCATTAATCACATCCCTCTCCGATAAGGATAGAGAGAGAAAACAGCCGAGACAAACACTGACAATATGTTCACAGTTCAATCTCGCTGGAGGGTTTTTGAATGATTTGAAACGATTCTTAACATTACGTAAAAAATAAATACATTTTAAATTAATTCACACGATAAGGCGTGTGGTATTCAAAATAAAATCAAGATTTTTTGCTGCCCATTGAGACAGTGTGCATCTCTTGTTGGCAGTCCTGAGCCAGTGGTACAAACTCCACATTTCTATGGCAGGGGCGAGTTGATCCAGTGGAAAACCACTGTTGTTGACTACCCCACAAAGTGGTAGCAATTTTATTCTCCCGAGAGTGATGATGGGCAGAGTCAACCCTCAACCATGAATTTGATCTCTCAACCTTCCTTTCGTGAGCCGCTCGCTCTACCGCTGAGCCACCAGGCGCTGTGTAATATTACGTGGCTGTATTTAACGCCGCTACCATGACGGACACGAGCTGAAGATGTAAATTATTCGGAGCCGCGACATAAAAAATGTATCGCAAGGCCATTCACGCGTTCACTCACGATCTTTCCCCACAGCTCTTCCCACTGGACAGGCCGCGCCAACGAGCGGGTCCCCGGGGAGTGCGGCACGGCCCAGCGACTCTTTCCCCAGCGCCCCGTCGCTGCCCATCAGACCCAAGCCCACGGCAGCGCAGGCCTGCAAGCCACTCAGCGTCTGCCAACCGCTGCCCAAAGCTACCAAGGGGACCCCCCTGCTGCCCAGAACTGACCCACAGCACACCTACAACCGTAAGTGCTATAATAATAAAATAAACATATTTGCTTAGTATGGAGACTTTTTTTCAGGAGGGTCCTGCAATTGGCATGTTTGGGCAACACCGATTGTGGTATTTCTTAAGCCATGGGAGATAACGGGAGAACCCGGAGAATATCCATACAGGACAAGGGGGAGAACAGATAACTTCCACGCAGAAAGGCGCCCGAGTCAGGAATCGAACCGAGGTCATTCTTGCTACGAGGCACACGTGACAGCACCGTGCCCGCCACCCTGCTGCTCCCACAATGCCAC
The DNA here is from genome assembly GCA_014621495.2 of Entosphenus tridentatus. Taxonomy (NCBI): domain Eukaryota; kingdom Metazoa; phylum Chordata; class Hyperoartia; order Petromyzontiformes; family Petromyzontidae; genus Entosphenus; species Entosphenus tridentatus. The sequence continues at coordinate 7,903,679 of CM025641.2, read as the reverse complement.
AGACAATTTCGTTTTTGGCAATCGCCTGCCCAGTCAATTACCCATTTTTCTAATCAAAGTGCTTTTTTGTATATAATTGGAAAGTCCATCAGACGCAAAAAATGTGTGTGTACAGACCTGAAACCAGAGGATATCAGCTGAAAGGTGTTCGATACAGAAAAAACAGACAAAAGAAAGTCCCAGCATACGCTATGTACATCAAGAGATGACGGCTTATATTCTTGAGCATATATTCTGCAAACGTGAGTGAGCCACCATCTGAAAGTGAGCCAAGTGTGCCACTTTACAGGCAAAGACAGGACCAGTGGTTTAATGTTGACCTCCACGTCCCTGCCAGGGAGTAATGGGGAGGGGGGTTACATTTAATGGAATTCATTTATTCTCTGGGATTGTCAATGTCTGAGCAGTGCACTCAGGTGGCATGGTGGGTGAACATCTTCTTCCTAGCTAAGAGATCAGGGCTGAAAAAACGCCATTAACACATTCCTGCGGAGGGAGCTGGTAGGAACGTTGGGTTGCTCGGTCAATGGCCAGGGTCAACGGCGGCGTGGTGTATTCCGCAAATATGGCCGACTGTGAGGGCGGGCACAAGCCGGCGTGAGTAGGTTAAACGTTGAGTTTTATAAGGGCACAAAGGGGTGACCAGCCCCTCGCCACCCAGCCCCACCCCTCCCACCCCCTACCCAGCCCCACCCTCCCCACCCAGCCCCTCCCCACCCTCCCGCCCCACCCAGCCCCTCCCCACCCTCCCCTCTCCACCCAGCCCCACCCCTCCCATTGTTGGATGCACGACAGACGGACGGACACAATAATGCCCTGTGGGCTGGTGTAACCAGGAGGTTCCTACCAGTATTATTTACCTATTGCTGAGACCTCATGCGAGAGTGTTCATACGTCTTGTAAGCACACGATGTAATTAAAACTTGGTTACGTCACAAACGCACAATAGCAATGACATTGCAATAGACTGAAACGTGTATAATTGTCATTACAACCGTAGCGTTTGGTTGATAAAGACGTAAACCATCTAGCAATAATGTTGTAAAAAAATGTTTCATTAAAGATGTGCTTGAAACGCATGATGGAATGCAGGTGGCCCACAAGGCTACGAGCCCCTGCTGCAAGCCTTTCCCACACGAGGTTACCGGCCTCTGCAGGCCCTGCCTGCCCAGCAGCTGCTGCGTTCCTCCTCCTCCGCCGCCGCCACAGCCACAGCCACCACCACGCAGCTGGCGCCCGGGCAGTCCTTCATCTCCACGGGACAGCACTTGCCGGTACGGAGGGCCCCTCGCACGACCCCGCAGCGCCATCTCGCTTGAAGGGAGCCACTGTTGCGAGTGAATGTGCGACGAATAAAAAAAGGGCCATTGCCCGAAACGTCGCCGATTGGATTTTTTTTCTTTGAAGGCCACGGCGTTATTGTTGAATGTGCCACATTTTTTGGTTTAATAGGGGAGGAGAGGGGAGGGGGTTGGAGGGGGATTTGAAAAAGTTGGTGGCCGCGACCCAATTAATCTTACTTGGATGCAAAATGCCAATTGGAATAAGTAACGATGCTATCTGATATTCCCTGTCGTGCATGCGGCTCTTGCTCTCCCCCCCGTTCATCCCCCCCCCCC
>CM025641.2:7890212-7901660 GCA_014621495.2 Entosphenus tridentatus | reverse complement strand
CTGTGTGAATCCGCGCCGAGTTCACTCCCCACTTTAGAACTTGCTTTTTGTGTTAGTAGTTTTTGAGCACCCCCACCCGGCACCTCCGATTTGCACGGTTGGTTACGTACGGTGCGAAAGAAGTTCAACATGCTGTACATACACACGTCTGATTCTTCACTTCCCGCTCCTCCACTTTCCCATTCTCTCACATTTTCTCTTTATCCCCCCCAAGATCTTCCAACAACAATAATAACCCTTTATCAAGTCAAGAAACGTGTTACACTCTTCATCTATTACATCAATGGTGCTGTTCGTTGCTGCCCACGTGACATATTGGGCCTGTGCTCAGCACGCCGTGGTTTGCAAAATAAGTAAATCATATTTAAAAAGGCTTTGGCGTCCATCAATTTATTTCACCCATTTGTGTTTTTTTTGCATAAAAAGTTTTTTTTGCATAAAAAGTTTTTTTTACTTGACGACTAAAGTAGAAGGGGGGAGGCTCGCGCCTTGAGCAGGGGGTGCTCAGCCCCCCTCCAGCCATCGACGCCACGGGGCTGCCCTCACCGAGTAGATGTACGTACGTTGAACTTCTTTAGCACCGTACGAAGCCAACCGTGCTAATCGTAGGTGCGGGGGAAGGACAACCAACTAAACACAAAAAGCAGTTTCAAAGAAATTCGTTTTCAGTCGAGATGATTTAAAAAGTGCACAGCTCCAATTGGCTTCCCAATTTGGAAAGAGCTTTCCAGACGGCCACAAAAACGCCTCTGAAAGCGCCGCGCGATGCGATGGCTATCAACCAAAAGCCGCTGCAACGCGGTTCGCGTGATCGTGGTTTATGCTCCTTGACGAGATCGGCAAGATATTGTGGTTCATTTGTGCAAATCACTTTATGTGTCAGGAGTGCGACCTTAATATGATCTTGAGAACCACTATTATTTGTTACGATCAATGCCCCTTTATAAACAAGCAGCGTAGAGTGGTTTAAGCTCAATGTTGTTACCCAGTTAGAACCCCCCGGCTCCTGCTGTCATTAACACTTAAGAAGGGCCACTCTCTGTCTGATGTGCAACCCGAGTGTATAAGAACAATGAAGTGGCAGTACAAGTATAGCAGGGTGGGCTACGAGGTTTACGTGGGGGAAAAGGCTTCCATGTCCTGGTGCTCAGAATCACAACATTTATGTACACTGGAGGAATCCGATGAGCTATAAAGCTCTTTTTCACAGACGTCCAGTCGGGGCGGATCAGAACATGGCAACAGAAAAACAATACAAGGGCACGATAGGAGTGCAAAGCATAGGACAGCGGCAGCAAATCACTCACAAAAATATACAAATATAATGTCACTATTTTATTCTACCAGGTAAAGCCCGCTGAGCAATTCGTTTATTTTTTAATAAGTAAACTGACCGCCACAAATTAAAGCTCAACGAAGTGGCTTATCGCGTGGACATTTACCGCAGCCAAAGCACATGGCCACACGTGGTTCGCCTGTTGAGCTGCAAAGGCGAGTTGCAGGGGCCCCCAGAGGGCAGCCCCTGGCCGTAATATCGACCAGACAGTGGCTGACGACATCACTTCTGTCAGCACCAGGCCTAAACAAAATGCATTTTACTACCCTAAAATCTCTCTCCACGCCTCTCTCTCTCTCTCTGCAACTAAGATATCAATGGCACTCAATATGATGCACGTGAATATATCTGTTGACCGAGTTGGGATGGGTGGTGTGCCCATTATTGTTTCTACATCTTTGCTTTCTCATGACCGAAGGTGCTGGTGCAACCTCAGCTACTCAAGGGAGAATCGTTCCTCCTGACGGCGATGCCGGGAGACGCGGCGGGCAGCCTGGTGGGCACCGTGCAGGCCTCCCCTCTGCCCACAAGCCCCGTGCAGCGTCAGCCACTCCAGGTGAGTGTGCCCGGCCCAAAACAAAAAAAGTAACTGGGTCCTTAACCCAGAGAGCAACGCTTTCGGAAATCCTCTACGAAATATGCATTGTCACGTAAGCCAGGAATAGCTACATTTATGAAAAAAATAAGAATAGATTTTTACCCCTTCCTGGCAATAAAACACCAAATTGAAAACTTTTTCAAGGCATTAACCACATGTACTTGTGGCAAAACATTCCAGAAAGGGTAAAAACCTAATTTTATTTTTCATACATTTATATATCGGGAAAAAGTTCCCGTAGGAATATCTAAATTCATATTTGAAATGTTACGGCTATAAAGGTGGTTGGATTAAGTGGCTGTGGATGGGAATGCATATACATATAAGGTTATGTTTATGTTATGTTTAGCCAGTTACCCGGCTCTTTTACAAGGAAGATCCGTGGTGTGTGAGCACAGCAGCAACAACAAAAAAGAGTACAGGGACCCTAAAGGAATATTACACGACTCACAAACGAGATATTTAAAGGTCATAAACAATGTTTATCTGGCATAAAGGTTTATCGGAATTAACACAGCAGCTCCCGAAGTCTCTCCCAACACGTGGGGTGAATCGTCAGCTAAAACCCGCTGGGCGTTTACCAGAACCAAGATTTTTATTAATCCTGGAGAAATCCGACGAACTATGCAGACCTTTTGCACAGACGTCAACCATCATCGGATTTAACAATCCCCACTAATCCGCACCTCCGATTAGCACGGCCGGCTACGTACGGTGCGAAAGAAATTCAACGTGCGTGCACACACAGAAGTGTGCTCACCAACAGCAGGAAGGCCCGACTGCTACCCACGTCTTGCATGCGGTGCCATGTGACCACTGCCACAATTCTCTACCCCCCACCCCCCACAGGTGGTCAGCAGTGGCACGATATTTGTGCTGGACACGGACAACAAGCTGTCGCTGCAGCACAGCCCGACGCTGGCCGACAGCGCGGGCCCCGCGCGCACCGCGGCAACGCCACCGCCGCCGCCGCAGCAACAGCAGCAGCAGCAGCAGCCGCAGCAGCAGCAGCCCACCGTCGTCGCCGCCGTCGCCACCGTCGCCGCCACCGCCGGGGCGGCCGAGCCTTCGTCTTCGCCGTCGTTGGCAGGGACCGGGAACCCCGTGCCGTGCCGATCGCGACGCTCCTCGCACAACGCCATCGAGCGCCGCTACCGCTGCTCCATTAACGACCGCATCGGAGAAATGCGCTCCATGCTCGTGGGCCCACACAATAAGGTACACGAGGTTCAACAGCAACGAGTTTTAAGTGATTGCCTGCTGCTGTAACGAACACTGAGACGTCGGTGGCTCGTCTCCGGTGAACCGCCGTGCAGAGCAGTGATGTCAGTCCCACAATGTTTATTTGGCGTAAATGTTCATTCCGAATTTAACACAGCAGCTCCTGAAGTCTCTCCTAACACGTGGAGCGAATCGTCAGCTATAACCCGCTCAGCGTTTTTCAGAACCATATTCTTAATTCCGGAGAAATCCGATAAGCTATGAAGCTCTTTTTAGAGTACCACCCACAAAGTACCACTTTGTGGGTGGGTGTCTCGTTCACCGCCGAATCTCGGTACGCACAAGCGCCTGCCTCAGCGTTCATTTTATTTAGAAGCGTAGCGCCACTGTTTATAAAGACATTGTACTGAATCGCAGACACCCATAGCGACACGACCGCACTCTACGTTAGCTGGCGCCAAACTGTGCCACGCGCCCTCCCGCATAGCCTTATACTTCCGATTCCGTTCCGATGGCGTACACGTAAGTACGCGTAAGTCATCGGAACGGGAAACAGTTAAAGACGTGCCACTACCTGAAACGTCACCTCTCGTGCACGCTGTTTACATTAAAGGCTGCGGTGTTATTGGCGAGCATCTTCATATTTGAGGCCACCTGTAGGGCAGAGGTCGCAACTGGGTACCCGATACCCGTACCCTACCCGATACCCGGCTACCCGTACCCGGCCGGGTACGGGTACCCGTTTGCGACCCTGGTGCGGCCGGGTACGGGTAGGCCGTGAGTCACTGGTGAGTCACCGTTTGTCACGTCTTGTCTCTTCTCACAATTCAAGTTCCTAGAATCAACTCACCCGCGCCTGCAACATGGCTTCATCCCAGAAGTCGCAATCGGGTACTCGTACCCGTACCCTACCCGATACCCGGCCGGGTACGGGTAGCCGGGTATCGGGTAGGGTACGGCTACCCGTTTTCGACCCTGGTGCGGCCGGGTACGGGTACGGGTAAGGAATCAAAACCCGTTTGCGACCTCTGCTGTAGGAACACCCACGGGCGAGCTCGGTGGCAAACGCGAGAGCGAGCGACGCCCGGGGTCGATTCGCGCTGAGCGCGTTTGTTTCCCCCCCGACTGCGTCGCAGCTGAACAAGTCGGCGGTGCTGAGGAAGGCGATTGACTACATCAAGTTCCTGCAGCAGGTGAACAAGAGGCTGAAGCAGGAGAACACGGCGCTGAAGAGGAGCATGCAGGAGAAACGTGAGTTTCGTGAACTCAGACAAACTATCTGGAGAAGTGCTGTGGTGCACACACTCAAATAACAGGAAGAGAAAATACGAGTTGGTAGATGCGTAACTGCGCATGTTAACACATACTATTTTTTATAAAGAAATATTTTTCAAAAACTTATGAGGCCCCAGGATGTAAAGTGCAGTCTCCAATTTTTGATTACCCACTTTCATCTCTCTGGCCCCTCGCCGTGCTGTTGAAGGAGGGTGAGGCAGCCCACGGAAAGAGAGAAATCCATGACAGTCAACGCACACAGAGTCCAGAGTGTACACATAGACACAGAGGAGAGGGCATCACGAGCAACCTGTCAATATTAACTTATTCATTTATTTGTTAAACGTGAGATTGTTCAGTCCGAGTTCATATGGAATCTGTTAACAGCAATTGCATTAAATTGCAATAGTTTTTTAAAGAAATTATTTATTTAACGTGCATTCCTAATCTCATAGCTATTTCAACATTGTGCAGTTTTTTTTTTCCATTTCATTACATTTCATGCATTCAACTTTGAATAATTTACTTTACCAGTTTATTTTATTTGCTACCGGTCTAGTTTAACATAGCCCCTGCAGCAGCCTATGTAATGCATGGTACAAATACACTTGTGCTTATACATTCACATGAACTTCAAGAGTTACATTTCTGCCAGAACAGTCTGGAACACCTCTTCGGAAATCGTTTCGGCACATCACGTCCATCTCGCCCTATTTTTTCAAAAGTATTAATCAGATTCATAGGAACATAGGGTGCAATAATACAGAATTATCCTGAATAAGGCATACCTTGTACTCTAGTGGTAGTGCCTTACGCCAATAATTCCTATTCTTAAGCCAATCCAGTAGCGCTGTGGGAAATATCGAGTGAGAGATTAAAAGCCCTGCAAGTATTCGATCAGAATTAACAGAGTTATATTTGCCTAAAAAAGGCAGACTCCAAGTTGCATAATTATCGCAAGAAGAAACGTGATTAAGTCAAAATTGGCAACATGCACTCGCATATCTAGCGTCTGGACTGTCTGCACTGGCTGCATGCCAAAAACAAACTCAATCGAAATATCAAAAGTGACTTTTTAAATATGGGTCACATCGTAAAATACAGTGGCATACATTTACTAATGACCGCAATTGGGAAGGAGAGTGCAGTATCTTCAGTAATATGGAATTCTATAGCAACGTGGAAAATATTCCCGTTTTGCTATTGCACACTATGGGAACACTTGGGCACATATGTACGGTATGTATGTTGAACTTCTTTCGCACCGTACGTAGCTAGCCATGCAGTGACGTAACTACATTATCAGCTCAAGGGGTGCGGCAAATGGTCAGGTGGGGCCCCAATATTTTATATGTCTCGTACGGTCACACCTTAAGTTATACATTGCAGCTCCTTTTGCCTAATCACATCATTACGTACATTTGTGTTCTTATACACTGTTGAACACATATCTTATTGTGGTTGTCAAGGCAGCGGGGGGGGGGGGCAAGGCACCCCCTGCCCCCATGCTAGTTACGCGACTGCAACCGTGCTCATCGGAGACAATTACTTGAGGAGGTTCCACACGCGCTCTTCACGTAGTCTGGGGTGGCTGTTACTAATAGCCGTCAGAGCCACTGAAGTACACTGGATGTGGACAGACTTGGCTGAAATTAATTAATTGGACTCTCTTGCAACTGCACCTATTTCCCCCCTTCGCTCTATTCCCGCCATCCCTCCTCTTCATCCTGCTGCTGCTGGACATCTGTGAAGGAAGAGCTCCACAGCTCACCCCGGATGCCTCCGGTCTAACTAAAGACTCCGATTACGATTTGTGACCTCTGACCCCGTCGCCCCAACCCGTGCTGGCAGTGTCAAGCCGCAGGCCGATCCTGCGCGGAGGAGGAGGAGCAGGAGGAGGCAGCGGCTCTCTGGCGGAAGAGCGGCGGCGCGCGACGGGGCGCCTCCACTCCGTCGACTGCTCGCCGGCGTTCTCGGACGGCGAGGCCGAGGAGCTCGCGGGCCGCGGCGCCGGCGGCGACGGCGGCGGCGGCGACAGCAGCAGCAGCAGCCACTTTTCGGGCTTCCCGTACCCATCGCTCGGCAGCCCGTTTGCCAGCGACAGCGACGACGCCGACAGCCTCCGCAGCCTGGACACGTTCCAGTTCCTGCTCGACCCGTGCCTTCAAGCGCCGCAGAGCTGATGGTCGTCCCCTTTCACGATTTGTCAAAATAAAAGTCTATATATATATACCAGAAAAGAAACATTTACGTTGTAATAAGGGGAAACAGGTGCTACAGTACTGTGATATGTGAACGTGCCAAGAATGTGGACGTAGAAAAGTTAAGCTTTTTAGATGCTTTGAGAATGTTACTGCTGAGTAGGTTATTCACAGTTGTGCTAATGGCCCCGTTGACGAGTTGTACCCAGTGTTGTCTGGGATGATGTCCGGGGTTTTCCCTCCCCGACGTACTGGGAGCTTCCTCAGCAGGCGGAGCGAAACGTCGGACGTCGTGCTGAATGTCACACGCTACAACCCGAAAACACAGGGCAGAACGTTGGGCATTTGAACAGAATTTTGACTAATCTCAAATGCTTTAGTTTGGCTTTAGGCAGCTTATGGTGACCCACAGTTGAAAGTGTACTCGGTTTTTAAATCATAATTCTTTTGCACTTACATTTTTGCGCTGATAGTACACGTGCTAGGTGGCTGTAAGTACGTCAGGTGATCACAGGCCCAATTCGTATCGGTGAAAAAGCTGGTTCTGCTGTTATATTACCAGAAAAAAAAGGCGATATTTTTCCCATTTGCTTCCAAATTATTAGTTTTCTCTCAGAATATTAGTGGAACATGGATGCCGCCAACATAATCAAGCTGGGCCTCACCCCACAGGTCCTCTATCACCAACTTTGATTCCCTCCTTTTTGTAAAGTGCGTTTTGATAAACTATTATAAATTTTAATTTAATTTTATAATTTTTTATTTTTATTTTCTATCTACGTGACTTTACCGAAAGAACCAAGAATCTTTCAAAGAATATATATATATTTTTTAAAGAACTGTTTGTGCTGTGATTTTTCAAAGATGACTTTCATAGAGGTACACCTGGACGTTAGCTCTCATTCTTGGGTACGGAGACGCAAAATGTGACGAATACCATCACCTTCTTGTGGGAGAAACTACACAAGGCAACTTGCTACTTGCACTGTGTAGCGATCCGCTCTGTGTTCAGATCGGTGTCACGGTTGTCCGACGTTTCGCCCGACGAACGCAATTCAAAACACATCAGAAAGGAATTCAGGCTACGACAAATCTTCTTTGAATGTTTGCGATAATTAAGTGCATATCGGGGCGTCACATACGTTTTGAAACTACAAACGTAACAATGTGTAAAGTACTGCCACAATTAAAATCCACTTGTAAGCAGCATAGTATCGATTAGCATCCCGGAGCAATCACGTACACACAGCTAGTTCAGCTCGGGTATTGCGCGGCAAAGAAGTGACCAGGGCACTGCCCAAAAAAAATCGAGCTTTGTTACATTCAATGTCGTGCCTCTTCGTCGTATTCGTTTGCCTGTTAAACTGAAGCCACTGCGAAGTTTCGAGTCAACCCCTCAGCACTTACCGGTTTGCTCAACGGAGTTGAGAAATGCGTGAGGGTCAATACGCCAGAGCGTAGTTGGGCACGGACGCAGCGGAGAGGAAGGGAGGAGGGGATTACGAGGGACGTGCAAATACGAACCGAGGAGCATGGGATCCGCGTGCGGTTGACGTTTACACCACAATTCAAGGGTGTCTTTCCTACTTGCTTTTTGGGTGGCACCCCCTTTCAAGCCCACGTCGCAGGTGTAAAAAGAAATAATCATTCTGAAGTCTCAGATCACTTGCAAGTGCGACTGTCATCGTCTTTCGAGTTCTCGTCTGGATCAACGAAATCAAAATAAAGTCCGCTGGAAAACTTTGGGTTTCTTTCTGGAAAGAAATCTGAAAAGTTCTAGATTTGAAGCTTTCGTGTCTGCAAGGATCCATACACTTTGGTTTTTTTGGTAAAGTCACGTAGGTTAAAAAGAGAAAACGAATAAATTAAATCACGACGTTTCGAAGGCAACACAAGCCTCCGTCTTCAGGTCTCGTCACTTGATAAAGTGATTTTTGCTGTGTTGCCTTCGAAACGTCGTGATTTAATTTATTTGTTTTCTCTTTTCAACCTACGTGACTTTACCGAAAAAAAATCTGAAAAGGGTCACCTAAATCCACCCCAGTACTCGAATCCCAACTGCAATCTGTTGTAGGATGTCCCCCATCGTTTGGCAACACGTGGCACATAGTGGCACATTTTTCTATTTCCCATAACTTGGACACCCTTGTATCCACGTTGCAGTTAAAACAAATAATATTGAAGTCTCAGATCACTTGCAGTTGAGATGTATCACCGTCTCTCGAGTTCTCACCTGGTTCAACAAAACAAAATTAACTAAAATCTGCTCGAAAACGTTGGTCTCCTTTCTGCAAAGAAATCTCAAAAGCAGGACTCGAATCCCACGTGCAATCTGTTGTAGGATGTCCCCCATCGTTTGGCAACACATGGCACACAGTCGCGCATGCTTATATTTCCCATAACTGAATTGAGAACGTGTATAAAAATGCCCATGTGTAACATAACCTAGGCCTCCCTTGCAAAATGAATTGTGTATGACATGTTGATTCTCACCTCTGAATAATGTATTTATTGATGATTGTAACACAAATGCAAGCTAAAGTCAATTGTGTACTGCCACAAAACTTAATTATTGTGCAGGTTGTAGGAAGCAAGTTTTAGTTTACGAATGTATTCTGTTTAAAACATTGAGCCATAACAATTCGTGTGAATATACTTGTGCTGTGTGAGTTGTTTTTTAAATATAATATTGTTAAGCCAGCATTACGTGAGACCCATAAACCATGGATGTACACACTTGGATTTGTACCCACGTACATGAACGCGTTCACAAAAGTGCTTGGCATCAGTTTTGGGCCATCGTCGCTGTTTTTACCAGAAGCCTCGTCCAGCAGCGTTGCTGGATGGGTTTTTGAATTACATATAAAGCATTTCTCGATGTAAACCATACAATTGTCGTTTTTTTTTATATATATCTATCACAACTCCGGAGCAAGGTCCCCTCCCACCCCTCCCCCCCAAAGGCGCACAACACCAAGCGGCTAGCATTAAACAGCACTATTGAAAGTAAAAAATAATTCATACGTTTCGATTTAAAGCTTTCGTAACTGCAGGGATTCATCTTCTTGGTTCTTTCGGTAAAGTCACGTAGAAGGGAAATAATAAAATGTTTATATTTTATTATGTTGAATTTGTATTATTTTACTATTTCCCTTCTACGTGACTCAACGAAAGAACCAAGAAGAATTCATACGTTTCTTTAATATCAGCGATTCTAATAAGGCCGACTCGAATTAAAATATATTGTGGACACGTGGCGTGCAAACACAGCCTTAGTTGTAAAACCATCACTGTGCCTTGTCTTATATTGAAAACAAAATTCAAGCTCAGCTCATTGAGGGAAAATTACCTTAATGATTGTATGCATCTTGTGGATACTAAAGGCAAAGATCCCCCGTATAGCCTCAACATATTGTTGGGGCAAGTGCTGTTAGCGAGTAGCACCGATGAAGGCCGGAATGGCACACGAGGAGGTGGGATGGCTAGCACCACGCCAAGCCGCCTTTGTCTCCCCAGTGGCGATGTTTACACACTGCACCAGATACTCGTTTGAGGCTGAGTCGATCTAGGGGAGGCCCAAACCGGTTCAGCAGCGTTGCCGGTGTTGGCCGTGAGCGGGAATGGAACTCAGGCCGGCAGGTTCACTGCGCAGTGCCCTAGCCGCTACACTACCACTCCCCACCGGTGTAAATTTGTGAACATGCACAAACAGCGGTGGGATAGTCTCTATTCAATCGTCACAATAATCATCATAAGCCATGGTCAATCCACTGCTGGATCAAGGCCTCCCCAATGAGCCGTCCTGCGATGTAACAGTCCGCACAGTGCCTGCAACGTGAGAAGATTTTATCGCAACATAATTATGGCGTGAACTAAATTACAAAAACGTGCGTGCGCTCACCTTTAAGTAGATTCACAGACAGTGTCGGATTAAGCTAGTACGGGGCCTGTAGCATGTGATGTTATAAAGGGGCCCTAAATAAAAAAATAAAAAAACACATAAATATTAAAACACAAATTTTCGACTTGCATAGTAAAGTAATTGTATTTTTTCATTTGCTATACAGCCTGATAATACGACAAATCGCTCATCTAAAACACCCAGTCGTTCATAAAAGTTGAAGGCAGTATAGTACTATAGTAATAGAGCAAGTGCAGAATGACTGAACCGAAATTGATAGCTTGAAAGCATTTAGCACGGGGCCCGTAGCATATGTAGCTACTTTTGCTACGACGATAATCCGGCACAGGTCACGGAGACGTTAATCAACACCAATAAGCTCACGTTTAGTGGTGTGGTGTCATTGAGTGAGCTTGTTGACATAAATTGTGAAGCGGCGTCTGATGAAGCAAACTGGAATTAACTGTTTCTGCAATAGACACTTTCCGAATGTATTTCCCCCCACATGTTAAATTAGTTTAAACTCAGGGATGTAACGATTCCCAGTCCCGATCGAGTTGACGGATTCACGATCGCCATTCTATTGTAGGTTATATTTTTTTCATATTGTTTGGCGGATTTATAGCTGCACGAGGAGTCACATGGACCCATCAATTATAAAAGCCCAGCGTTCCGTTTATCCGTCAAATACATGAAAATAACCTTTCAAAAGGCCTGAATCAAAACGTTATAAAAAGTGGACCCCCCCCAAGATGTGGGAGTAAAATGTAGATACAACAGATCTTCTTGGTTCTTTCGGTAAAGCCACGTAGAATGGAAATAATAAAATAATAAAAATAAAACATAATAAAATAATTATCACGACGTTTCGGCCACAACGCAAGCAGCCTGTTCTTCACCTGAGGACGGCTGCTTG
>CM025641.2:7857881-7881314 GCA_014621495.2 Entosphenus tridentatus | reverse complement strand
GCCTGCTTTATATTTGGAGTCTGCGTGTCTCTCTCTTATCATCACGGTGGCTAGGAGATGTTAACTACCTCGCCTGGTATACAGAAGGTCGTGGGTTCGATCCCAACCCTGACGCCTGCTTTATATTTGGAGCTTGCATGTTCTCCCCGTGGTCACGTGGATTTTTCTCTGGGGGCTCCGATTTTTTCCCTCCACATTTAGAACGAACGTGCGCTTAGAGTGCTTGTCTGCTATAAATGTCCGAGTGGTGATAAACCCACTTCGTTGAGCTATCATTTGTAAGAGCCAGGTCGCTTCTGGAAAAAGAGCTACATAGCTCAGTGGGCTTCCTTACCTGGTAAAATGAAAACATAGTTTTAGAGTTTTTTTGAATAGTTTTGCCCCTGCCACCTCTCCACCTGCTTTCCTGTCGTTTCCCTCTCCTCCTTCTCCTCCCTCCTGCGCCCTTCAGCCTCTGGTGCGCAACCCCAAGTACAGCCTCCAAGCCTGGGGTTCAATCTCGTGTCCCAAATCACTGCGGTCGTGGCTCCTTGTGCATTTGTGGATGCGCGTGCATCATTGTGTAATGCAAGTTCATTGTTGCTGTTGTGAAAATGTGAACAAAAACTGTTTAAATTACTTTCATTAGATGAGAGCCCAGATAGATCTCACGCACGAGCCGCCAATCGTGGTTAAATAGGGACACGTGTTATCACAGCATTGTATTATTACCGTTACATATTCATAATTAATCTGTAAAATTATGGCTTACTTCAGTTTCATGTATTAGGTATAACCCTGTGAACCATGCGGCTCTTGACTTGGGTGCAACCGTAACAAACAAAAACGTGAACAAGAAACATCTTAAAGTGACTACAACACGCAACAGAAAAATCCAGGAAAAAACAGCAAAGTCTTGGGTGTATGCCTACAGAATATAGCCATGTATGTTATGATTATTATGTGCGGGACGTTCTCCTATAACGCGGTGGTAGTTGCGTTCCTGAAGAACACCGCCTTATGAAAAAATCGCGTTGTAATAAATAATATATACTATAGGGGTAAACCACGGTGAGATGCGTACGCAGGCTGAACAAAGACTGAGGCACGTGGGTAGCATCTAGAAGCATCCAGCAGCATCCCACTGCCTTGTTGTGTGATGATGCTACGCCGAGGCAGCCGTACGGCCGCTTATTCCGACTCGCGCGACATCGCTCCGTTCGCCCTAGAGTGGTATATCCAATTCGCGTCCACGTCATAAAAAATGTGTTCCCTCATACATTCATTGCGCTAAATACAATCCGTGTTATGAAAACACGCGTCATAGAACAGACTGTGTATACATATTTTTGACAAAATTTACATGTAAGAATGGCACGCTCATGATATATCCACGCAGTGGTGTTAGTAGTTTATCACGGTGGACATGCAATCTAAGGGTTGGATACAATGGTGGAGCCAGGATTTTCAGGTAGGGGGGGCAACCCCTCCAGCAATGAAAAATGATAGGAGTTGTTAGTAAGTAAGGACTTGTCCCTTGCTTTTATTCGACGCGTGTGCGGCGTGATCGGCATCGCGCTCGCTGAAGGTGAATGCCTTCAGGGAAGTCGTGCACTGTATACACAACTGCGCACAATTCTGTGAGTCACTTATAACCGCTTTGCCGTCACTTATTGCCAATTATGGACTCAGACTATTGTCCTATCATCTCATAGAGTCCCTGGCACCTAATAATATGCTACAGAGTGGCAGTGGGGGTCGCAATATGCCAATTTATTACTAATAAACCCCAATGATCCGATCGAAATTAGGGATTTCGATCGGATCATTGGGGGGGCACGTGCCACCCCGCCCCCCCCCCCCTGACTCCGCCAGTGGTTGTTTTTTTCGATCTCCCGGTGCAGCAGTTGAAACGATGGGGCAAGTGTCTCAAATCCCCCCTGAGTCGCTGTGCACCCAGCAGCATGCGTGCGATACACCACAGCCAATCGCGAGGTCACACATTTAAGTGGGGGCGAATTATGGGTACTCCAAACCTCTGCCAGGTTTTCCGAGCGGTTTGGAAGAGTAGGCCAACGTACCCGCTGCAGGGCATCTCTCGCTAAAGCTTCCTCGAGTGGAGGCCCTTCTACCAGCAGTGGCGTGAGCAGGCAATTGCAGGGCTGCGCCTTTACCATGTTTTGTTGCTGTTACACGCAGTGCACACCGAGAACATTTCGTGACCACGCTCACAAAGGTTCTACTCTTGTTCTCTGCTGCTGTGCGGTGCACTGCGCTCAACTCTCAATATCAATGCACTGCAACGGATGAGAAGTGCACTGAGATTGGCTTTTTAAAAAATCAGCACGTACTTATTTAGTGCGAGTTGCAAATTATACTCTACTTTAACTGTCTTTTTACATCTTACGTACGCAGGTGTATTGTGGTCAGGGCTAAGAGACTCTCGCCGGATATTTTCTGGGTGACTAGACGACTGCGGTAGGCACGTGACTAGCAGCCACAGTCGTAGGGAGATGCATGTTGGATGTGGTGTGCCGCGTGTGAATGTATTTTACAGGATCCTGACCTTGGAAAACCATCCAGCTAAAATTAGGCCCGGGGTTATGGACTAAATTTTCTGTGGAGTGCAGCAGAACGTCGCGTACCCGACTCACGGGGGACTGAGGTATGGGCGAATAGGTAAACATTTCGGATTTGTAAACATCTTCCTCTATATAAATCAATCGAAAATGACAAACCAAAAAAAACTCAACTCGTCCGTCAATAGCGCTTTGTGTGCGGGCTTCAAAGGAAGCCTATCAAGTAGGCGACGTTTCAGGCAACGGCCCATTCTTCATGGTACATCGAGAGAAAGCGTGGATGGTAATAATAACAATAGACGGACACTGCACTTTACACCACGGGGTGTGATAAGAATTAAGCGTTAATAAAAAAAAACGGCAGGAGCACTACGCACATGCGCTACGAAAGTTACATCTGTCAGTGGGGATATGTGACGGTTTGGAAATGCGATGTCTTACGATATTGACCTCATCTGTCTTCCCGCCCCAGCACTTCTAGCATCCGGCTGAGCAATGGACAGGGGGCCACCACTCCATGCTGCTGCAGCCGCTGCTGCTGCTGCTGCTGCCTGCCTTCACGTGGCGATCATCTTCACCTCGATTCCACTCGCAGCCGCGAAATCCAACTGCCAAGGTAGAAGAAGGGCGGGGGGAGGGGGGGTATCAGCTACATGGGCAGCTCGTAGGACGCCTGCAATTTGGATGATTGGACGTTTTGGAGGGCGGGAGATTTGTTGTTAGATGTTAAGAGAGCTTCTGTAAATCACTTCAGGGGGCCGTGGATAATGTAAAGGTGCCTTCAGAACGACTGTGCTCACAGTCCAGGGGTCGCCAACCAAAATAACAAGAAGAGCAATTTTTTGTTCGAATTCGGTCAAAACAAAATCCGAGATCCGCAATGAACTCCCTTAATCACTAACGTCACGAAGCAGTCACTTAAAGCGCCGCATGCGGCCCTGGAGCCGCATTTTGCCGACCCCCTGCGATAGTCGTTGGTGATGGTCCGAGACTCTTTACCCTTGAGAACCTTTGTTTAATCATGGAGGGGTGTGTGCCTGAATTCGGACCCATCATCTCAGCAGTGCTGCCCCAGGGCTCCAACACCGCAGTTGCCCCTGCCTGAGCCATCAGGCTCATCTCTCTGTGCGTATTGTCCACATGTACAGTTCTTCTTATCAATCCACTGCTGGATAAAGGCCTCCCCATTCCGTGTGAGTTGTGGGATGTTATTTGACCACACTTCACTCTGCAGGTCAGCGTGGGTTGGGTGAAGGCAGGGAGTTTACAGGGTGGCCTCAGATGTCTCGTGAGCCCCCATTTAATTGACCCCTAACATTTTTTTCCTTTGCATATTCGTTTCTGTTTGAAATAAACCTTACCATAAAAAATAAGTAAGTTTTAGATAATTAAATGGGGAGGAAGGTCACAAGACATCTGGACCGTACTGTGAAATCACAGTATAATAATGGATGTTGCTGCTCTACGCTCTGCTGCTCACCACTCACCGTGTACCCGCACGCATGGCCTATGACAACCTGCTGTGCACGACAGTTTCCCCACCTTCAAGCACTCCCCAGGCTCAACCACGCTGAGTTCGTGAAATCTGATGACATTGGGGAATTACGGGTTCTTTGGTCATAGGCCTGTCAAAAAAAACTACTCTCAATGGCCCTGTGTCTGTCCCACAATCGTCTCAATTGAATTGTGTTGTTCATTGCTGAGTAAAAGACCATTACATGTTTGTAAGTTTCGTTTTGTTTTCTTGTCTTACTTGCAGACGGAAATATTGATTGCCAGGACAAATCTCGAGGTCCCCTAGGTGCCTTTGGGCCTCCTGGCCCTCCAGGCTTAGACTGCGAGCGTGGGATGAGTTGCTGCAACGCTGTCAAGGGAGACAAGGGGGATCCGGGCACCGTAAATGAACCCTTCCATTTGGACGCATGTCCTGGCGGAGAGAAGGGGTACAGCGGTGCGATGGGTTTCGCGGGAATGTCAGGCCCTCCCGGACCCAGAGGTGTCCCCGGGCAATTCGGGCCTAGTGGGAGGCCTTGCAAACTCGCGCCACCAGGGCTGAACGGGACCCCAGGATCCCGTGGGCAGTCAGGGCCTCCGGGATCCACGGGATTAATGGGACCACCGGGATTTTCTGGACAGGAGGGGTTTAAAGGTGTCACGGGACTGAGAGGCGTTGCGGGCGATGGCTGCATACTTGGACCGCCGGGCCCTCCAGGCGTTCGAGGCAGAAAGGGAGCTCTTGGGCTGTGCGGCATCATGGGAATGACTGGGCCTCTTGGCACAAAAGGAGAGATTGGTGCGCCCGGTTTTCCAGGACCCGTTGGCATTGATGGGAACTGTGGAGTGACTGGCCGGCCAGGCCCACCGGGCAACCCCGGCATCATGGGCTCAGTGGGATTCCCGGGAACGCCTGGCTTTCGTGGGGGTGTTGGACCAAGAGGGCCGGTTGGGGATCCAGGTGGGTTGGGAATGTCGGGTGGTATTGGTTCTCTGGGCCCCCCCGGTGCAATCGGAGAACCCGGAATCATGGGGCCTCGTGGAATGGGAATTCCTGGAGATGCGGGCCCACAGGGACTTCCAGGAGACGCAGGCCCGCCTGGCGCTCGCGGACCGTGCGGGATGATGGGTCCTCCAGGTTTCATGGGTCCTGCTGGACCGAGAGGATATGCGGGACAGTGCTCGGCCAGCTGCAATCAGCCGGGGCCTCCGGGGCATCGTGGAATCCCAGGTCCTCCAGGACCCCCAGGCTCAGGACCTTCACCTGCAAATAATCCGCGACATCCCTGCGAGCCAACCGATTATCCGCGACATCCCTGCGAGGCCGCGTACATTCAGCCATATCAATATTTCAAATGTTCCACCGACTACACTGAGCGCATTCCTTATGTACAAACCACCTATCGCCTGCAGCAAAACCCCAATGGCACGAACGTCGGCAAGTTGCAGCGCCCCCCGTCCAAATCATTTCCCAAGGACATCTACCGGTTCAAAGACGAGACCAAGAAGTCCAAAATGAAGCTGACTGACTTTGTGCGCAAGGCCTCTGAAGCGAAAAAGAAAAGATCCCTGCGGTCCATCAACGCCGGCCGCGGCGCGCCTTTCCCAGCCTTCACCGTCAAGTCCCTGAATCTGCAGCCCGCGGCAGGCCAGGCAGTCAGGTTCGACAGCGTCATCTTCGACGCGAAGGCTCAGTACAATCGATCGAGCGGCGAGTTCATGTGCATGATCAACGGCATCTACAACTTTGCCTACAGCCTGGACACGGAGGAGCGCGTGTGCGCGGGACTGCACAGGAACGTGGCCTCTGTCGTCGTCACAGAGAGCTGCAACGGCGCTCAGGAGGGCTGCCCCGCGGGTCGTTTCTCAGAGAACGTTGTCCTGGAGCTGCGGACCGGTGAAACCGTATGGATGGAATTTTACTCGAAGGCTCCAGCGGTCAAGCTGGAACCTGGCAAGGCGCAGCTTACTTTCTCGGGACACCTACTGCACGAGCTGTGAGTCAACATCTCGCCATAGTGGCGAGATGTTGACTCCCTTCACCTGGTATGCAGGAGGTCGTGGGTTCGATCAAAACCCTGATTCCTGTACACTTGGAGTTTGCATGTTCTCTCTCTCTCTCCATGGTCGTGTGGATTTGTTTCTGGGTCCTCCGCTTTTCCCCTCCATATTTAGAAACATGCATTTGGAGTATTTGGCTGCTATAAATTTTCACATGATGATAAGCCAATTCGTTGAGCTATCATTTGTGGCCAAGTCGCTTTTGAAAAAAAGAGCTTCCCAGCTCAGTGGGCATTACCTGGTAAAAAAAAACTGTTTTAGTTTAATGAGTTGAGAGATTCCACGATGATGCTTTGCTAAACCCAATGGTTTATGGTGCGCGTCATATGTACGCTAATATGTATCTCGCGTTTGAATATTGCAACTTTTAACCGGATTTGAATGGTGCTAAACCTTTTTTAAAATGTATTACAGCGATTTCCCTTTTCTTCAATCAAAAAACTGTTTTGTCGTTTAAGTTTTGTTCATGAAAGAAATACTTTCAGGTTAATGTTCTTAAATTGTTTAACACGAAGGCTTTCGCGACCGATATCATCCATAATGGGGGTTTTTGGGTTAGATCGTGTAAATATATAAATGTGTCGTTAAAACCCACCACCACCTGACACAGCCAACTAGTAAGGGTTGTCACGTAAACAGAACGTGGCCAATTCGTCACGAGTACAGCACACCGGTGTGTTGGTGAGCCAAGCTACAACATTTACAATCTGAGACTAAAAGAACATCAGAGAAATATAAAATTATCCCAAATACAACTGTCAGCAGTAGCAGAAAACGCATGCCAACAAGGACACAATCAATTGATTTTGATAATGTTGAAGTTTTGTGCAAAACTAGCTACTACTGGCCAAGACTAATTAGAGAATCTATCGAAATTGAAAGAAATCAAAATAACTTAAACCGTTCGGATAATTACCTCCTTAGTGCTGCGTGGAAGCGAATCATCAAATAGTACATTATTTAAATGCATGCTTACAAAGGGCAGCGTACTTCAATAGGGATTACCGTTGGTAGGGCTATTTTAATAAACACAATAGACAGGAAGGACAAGTTCAAAGGGCTCGCATAATGCACATGCATCATCTGCATGTACGTTGCCTCAGTAGTCCCCACCCCCACCACATTGTGCAAGGGCGCAGAAGCGTGGTCAACACATCTATGCCTCTATATAAGGAACGAAACAGTAATACTTCTCCGCAAATCTGGCTGTCGCATGATGAAGCTAGTTGTAATTACTGGCGAAACGTCGTACTCAGATTGTAAATGTTTTGGCTTGGCTCACCAACACACCGGTTAGTGCTGTACTAGTAACGAATTGGCACGTTCTGTTTACGTGACAACCCTTACGAGTTGGCTGTGTCGGGTGGTGGCGGGTTTTAACAACACATTTATATATTTACGCGATCTAACCCAAAAACCTCTATTATGGATTCTTAAATGTTGTCCGTAGTTTTGATGTTCCTACAAAAAGTATTTACACCACGTTGTGCACATTGAATTTATATCAACAATCTTTCTGCCGGATTATTATTATTGTGTTTTTGCACATTTACCAGTTATACCAAATCACACGTTCTGACTTACCAGTACTCTATCCAGACACCCCAGTGCATTATTCAAGTCCCATAACCAAAAAGTGACATTGATCCAAATTCTGTCTGACTTGCTCTCACTCCTCACCGTCAAATTGACAACGGCACCCAACACTCGAGCCACGATCTCGTCAAGTAATGGCTAAATGTGCAGCCCTGCAACTAATTGGCTCGTCCAATTATGCACTCGACATATCTCACTGAAAAGCAAAAGAGTAAAACAATTATTACGTGTTCTGATTTTTTTTAAAAGCACATTTCTACAAACATTGAAATGTTTTCAATATTCATGAAAACCAATACATGGAATTGTATGAGGATTTATTTTACCACTGATGTCATTTGGGTGGTAAGTGTATATTTAAAAACTCAAATATATAGTCCGTTCAGAAATACAAAAAATGTATAGCGTGTAGAGTCATTTTTTTCGTGTACCAAGAACGTACGTTTTTTACAATTTGTTCACAAAATCTTCGACCTAATCCTATACTTTTAATTCTTCCTACTATTATTTCATACTGTCTATAAAAAAAATCTCATTATAAAAATTACAGAGAAAAAATCACAGCACCTCCAATTAGCACGGTTGGCTACGTAGGGTGCGAAAGAAGTTCAACATAAATGCATACGTACAATCTTCAAAGGCAACTACACTACATGTCATTCATATATTGCAGTAGTTGTTAACCTTTAGTACAGCCTTGCAACCCTTTTGTTCTCAATGTAAAAAATAAAATGTTAATAAATACAAAGGTCTGATTAAACAAAGTAGTGAAACTTACGTGCCTGTGCTTAGTTTGTGTTTCGATTATTTACCTAAATAAAAAATCTGGCCGTGTCTCGCACCCCCAGAAAGGACATCTCACACCTACAGTGGGTGCATCCTCCACAGGTTAAGAAGAAGAACCACTGGAATATTGCTACTGAAAAACATATATAAACTCTGTTAAATGTTGCTGAAATGTCTTTGTTACCACCTTACAGAATGTAAAAATAAATAAAAGTACAAACAAATACAAGGACAGGGTGAAAAATTAAGAAGTTAGAGGTGGTAGACATCACAGAGAAGATGAGAGAAAAAAGTTATATTTTAAGAAACTTTTTTTAAAACACGCTTTAATGAAATGTACCGTACTAGTAATGGTAGAACTCCACGACTCCAGGAAGTGGCCCCGAAGCTTGCCACAACGTAAGGGACCGTGGTGATTTACAGCCAACGTCAGTTGAGCGTGGACAATTAGAGTATTAGACCCAAGCCGAAACATAACATATACAAAATAATGTTTAAAAATATACGTTTTATTTTTAATCATAGAATATAGTATTGTCATCAGTATGACATAAGTATACCAAGTTTGCAGTCGATACCACATTGGGAAGTGGGTTAAAATTGAGTTACAAGATTTGAGGATACAACAGACAGAGTGAGCTAATACAAAACGTGTAATAATAATAATAATAAAAAGGCTCTGGTGTGGTTCTGTTCATGTGCAGAGACAACAGGAAAATGATGTGAGTCAGAAGGTGCAAGTGATGCAAGTGGAAGGAAAGAAATCAAGAGGAAGGCAGAAGAAGAGGTGGGGGGGGGCAATGCGGTGCGATCGTACCACGGTGGCCCGAGGAGCGGAATAGAGAGATGGCGCAGGACAGGGCAGCGTGGAGAAGCTTGGCAAGGACAGCGGACATCTCACGTGAGTGGGACAAACGCGTGGAAGAAGAAGAAGACAAACAAATACATCGATAGACTATCAACTCAGAACTAGGATTTGAACTCAGAGACGCTGCTTGTCAGGCATTCGTTCTACCAACGGTGCCGCCTGGTCAGGTGAACTTCGCCACCAATGGTGGAGCCAGGGTTTTCAGGTAGGGGGGGCAACCCCTCCAGCAATGAAAAATAATAGGAGTTGTTAGTAAGTAAGGACTTGTCCCTTGCTTTGTATTCGACGCGTGTGCGGCGATGGCGCGGCCATCGATCGAGGGTCGAATTTGAACCGCGTTGTGTGATCGGCATCGCGCTCGCTGAAGGTGAATGCCTTCAGGGAAGTCGTGTCCTGTATACGCAACTGCGCACAGTGGCAGTGGGGGTCGCAAAATTCCGATTTATTACGAATAAACCCCAATGATCCGATCGAAATTAGGGATTTCGATCGGGGCGGGGGGGGGGGGGGCCCCCGCCCCCCCCCACTGGCTCTGCCAGTGGTCGCCACAGGATATTTAGTTCATTATCGACTGATTTCTCAACTGTGATAACTTTTTTGTTCTTTGCGTCTATTGTTTTTGGTGCCGACACTTTATTTCTCGATTCCAATTTTTTATTTTGCTTACCAGTAAGGTTTCAATTGGCTTCGTAGTAGCCGCATATAGGATTTGCTCCTCATAGTACGAATGACGCTAGAAATAATCCAAGTATTATTATTATGACTGATTAACGTCTCTGCGATGCTGCATACACGGTCGTAAAGGCGCACATCGCTCACTGCGAGAGTTGCGAGTGAAATGAGCTAATCGCCAGATTCAGTTTAACACGCACTAGTAGGCTTTCGCGACCAATATTATCCATAATTAAGTTTTGTGGGTTATATTGCGTGAATAGAAATGTGTCGTTAATTCCGCCACCACCCGACACGGCATATTAGTAAGGTTTGTCACGTAAACAGAACGTGCCAATTCGTTACTAGTCCAGCACACCGGTGTGTTGGAAAGTAAACCCACAACATTTTCAATTCGAGTCCGACGTTTCGCCAATAACTACAACCAGCATCATCAGGCGACAGCCAGAGTTGTGGAGACATCCTCCTGTTTCAGTTCTAATTACTGCGAAACGTCGTACTTGAATTGTAAATGTTGTGGGTTTACTCTCCAACACACCGGGGTGCTGTGCTAGTATCGAATTGGCACGTTTTGTTCACGTGACAAACCTTACTAATTGGCCACGTCGGGTGGTGGGCTGGTTTAACGAAAAAATTATATTTACGCAATCTAACCCAAAAACTGCCACATTGAACTAACATCCACAGCTACAGTACCCAGAGACAGGGACCGCCGCGATGCAGCGGCGTAACGGTCAGCACACTGGACGCGCGACCCAGGTCACCTGTTCGGTCTCCCGGCGCGGCAGTCAAAACGACGGTGCGAGTTCATGAAATCTGCCGCCCCACCCGCTCCCCCGACTGCCTCTGTCCACCCAGCAACCCGCAGTTGGCCGATTGGCAGGTCACGTGCGGCGGGGTGAAGTGTGGGTACTTGTCCACCTCTTCCACGATGTCTCGCCGGTGTCGGAGGAGTAGGTCGAAATATCCTCGAGTGGAGGCCCTTCTGCCAGCAGTGGCGTGAGCAAGAAGTTGCAGCCTTTAACTCTTAGCCAGAGATAAGAGAATGATAGCCTGGGAGCAGGACAGCAACGGCGACAGCCATGGTCACCACTGCCACAAGCACAGAGAATGATGATGGCGGCGATGATGATGATGATGAGGGACGATCACGGGTCCATGAGGAATTGCTGTGGTTAGAAGCAAATGAGTGGGCGAGTGAGCAGATGAGTAATAGAGCGGTCGTTAATGGATGACAGTGGTGATGATTCTTAACAATGCTCCTGCTGCTGATGATGACGATGATGAACGATGGTGATGACCACAATGATGATGACGATCTTTGTCGCCTCCATCGGTGGGTGATGCTGATCTACCAAGTCATCACTGCCAAACGATAAAAGCGGTAAGGGTAATAACGACGACGATGACAGTGATGACGATAATGGTCCTCTTTGGCAAAATATTTATTTTATTGACTAAAAAGTGGTGGATGACAGGGGCTAGGGGTCGGTGTGTTTTAGGGTTAACACCTCACTCATCAAGCAACGTGTGCGCACACAACGGCCGCTGTGTGCCGTATGTATGTTGAGTTTCTTTCACACCGTACGTAGCCAACTGTGCTAATCGGAGGTGCAGAGTGTGTGATGTCTCGACCGCACGCTGTACTTTACACAATGAGGTTAGGGATAGGACCATCATGACACTAGTGCAGTGGTTCTCAACCTTATGGGTGCGATGGTCTCCCAATCAAGTTCACTGGTCCCCACAATCCCCCCCCACAACACAACTAAGGTTACTATGGCCACGCGATACATGGAGAGATCACGTCCACGCCTCTAGTCAACGTGATGTAAGGCACTTGTTTGATGTTGTGTATTAGTAGGGCGATTTGACGCTGCACATTCTAAAAATGATCCTGCATGGTACCCACGCTGCAGCCCTGTACTCTCCCCCCTACCAGCCCCCCCCCCCTACCGGGGGCCCCCCCCCCCCCGGGCGGAAGTGTCGTTTGCCGCAGGCACTCGTGCGCTCCGGGGCGGGGGGGGGCATACGGTGACAAAGTGCAATTCACCAGATCCCTAAATCCCATTTTTCCAAGATTGTAAAATTGAGATGCAGAGCAAGCGGTGGATAAATGTGGAGGCATCCTCTCAGTCCCATTAAATGGCGCCCAATTCCCAGTCACTCCTCTAACCCCAAGGTAAACGTCGCAAATACGACGAATCATTGCGCTTCTGGGTCACCAGCTATGGGCGGCTCTTGTCTGTAGAGAAACCTTTCAGTTTTCAGTTTCATTTATTTGGTATAGCCCTGTGAGCCATTCGGCTCTTGAATCGGGTGCAACCGCAACAAACAAAAAACAAAAACATGAACAATAAAACATCTTAAAGTGACTATGCGCAAACATAAAAATCCAGGAAAAAACAGCAAAAAATCTTCCAGAAAAAGCACCGTACACCAACACTGTGTGCAAAAATCCCAGTGGGATGCAAGTCAAACAACAACAATCACAAGACAACTTAGATTAAAGCCATCAGTCTAACTCTGTACTACAACAAACAAACATTGCCAAACTAAAAAAAGTTTTCGAAATCACCAAAATAAAGCCATAAAAGCAAAATCATAGGAACTGTGACCGAAATTTCACAATAAACGACATAAACAACATGTACCACCAGACCCTGTAGCCATAGCTGGCTGCATGAGTCACTCCACAACACACGTGAATATAAGAGGACGAAATCACTGCGTAGAAAGCATCAATCCATCCATCCGCAGATTATAGGATATTTCATCCATTGAATTGTTCGGGCCCACCGATAACGGAGGCCATGGGTCATACGGCCACAGATGAGATGAGGGCCACCGCACGGAGAGAAACGAATCTCCCTCCCCCCAGTTTAACTCGTCTGGGGTGTCGTTAGCAACCGCTTGTTGTTGCTCTCTTCGCATTGTCGGTGCCGACGAACCACGTGGCTGACTGCTCGTGGTTTTGGCGGCCAGAAACTGTGAGTGCAGGAATGGCTACAAACGACTATTATACACAACCGTCATCCTCCCTATTTGTTTAATACGTGCTCCCTCACGCTCGTACATCGCACGTATGTTTTATTTATGTATTTATTACTGGGGGCGTAGATTGGAGGAAATGGCACGTGACAAGCCATAGCCACAGCCATCGGCGGGAGCGAAACTGGATGCGGTGTGCCGGGACCGGAAATACTTTTCCAGGTCATTGACGCGGATAGGCCCAGTTGAGTTTAATAAGCCCCCGCGAGGTGTAACGATACATCGATTGATCGATTAATATGGACGCTTAGGCTCACCATACATACAGGGAATTCTATATTTGAAGCTTTCGTGACTGCAAGGATTCATACTCTTAGGTTTTTTCGGTAAAGTCACGTAGGTAAAAAATATAAATAATAATAGAAATAAAATAATAATAAATAATTTATGCTCATTATTATTTTATTTCTATGTGACTTTACCGAAAAAAAACCTAAGAGTATATGGGGAATTGCGTGCGTATCGATCAATGTTGGCGAGCTTGTATGTCATGTATTGGGATCGGGGCCACCCGTGCAATCTCTCTAGGCGCTAACATTCACCGCAAGTGATAAAACACAACAATCGGCCGTTCAACGAAATCGTGAGCCTGAATTGCAACAATCTGTCGAATCCACAATTTTGGGCGACTCAGCCGGCCCCCCTGGTTTACACGAGTATCCCAGTGTTTCCCAATCACCTTCGCGCGCGCTCGGTTGTGCTCAGTGTTGCGGGAACAGCGGGTAAGAGCCGGCGTTTATAGCCCCGGTGACTCAAGTTCAATTCCCGGACGGTGCACATTGTTCAATTGGTATCCGAACTCTTTGCATCGCCGCTCTCTGGTTGACTCGACTGAAAAGGGGCATCTGTTGGGGACGCATCAACACCAGCCACCGGGGCAGCGCTTGCATTACCGCCCCCCTCTGCGTTACACAATCTGTACACGCAGAACGATATCTGGGAAGAAAGAAAGCTCTCGGTTTACAGGTCGATCTACATCCTCACTCTAGATTTGAAGTTTTCGTGACTGCAGGGATCCATACTCTTTGGTTCTTTCGGAAAAGTCACGAAGGTATAATTTATTTTATTTTATACCTACGTGACTTTACCCAAAGAACCAAAGGGTATATATTCTCACTCTCACGTATTGTCATGAGCTTTGGGTAATGACCGAAAGGATGAGATCGCGGGTACAAGGGGCCGAAATGAGGTTTTTCCGCAGGGTTGCCGGGCTCACTCTCTGTGATCGGGTGAGGAGCTCGGTAATCCGGGAGAGCCTCAGAGTCAAGCCGCTGCTTCTCCGGATCGAGAGGAGCCAGTTGAGGTGGTTTGTGCACCTGGTAAGAATGTCCCCCGGTAGACTCCTCCTGGTTCTCTACCAGGCAGCAGCAATGTCCCACTGGAGCGAAGACTCCGGGGCCGGCCCAGGACACGCTGGTGGGACTATGTTGCTCGGCTGGCCTGGGAACGCCTGGGAATTCCACAGGAAGAGCTAGAATCTGTGTATAGTAGTGTAGTGCATAGTGTAGTGTATAGTCGTGTATAGTGTAGTGTATAGTGTGGTCTATAATAGTGTAGTGTACAGTGTAGTGTATAATTTATTGTGGTAGTGTATAGTAATGTAGCGCTAGAGTCCGTCGCCAGGGAAAGAGAGGTCTGGACCGCCCGACTCAACATGCTGCCGCCGCGACCTTCACTAGCACAAGCGGACTGAGAAACGAACGAAAAAAAACACACAAAGTTCGATCACGTACAGCCCCTTGCCGTTCCAGTGCTGGATGAAGGCCTCCCCCTGCCATATCGGTTGCGAAGGTTATATGTATGTACGTATGTTGTATGTACGTATGTATGTTGCATGTATGTATGTTTAACTTTGTTCGCACCGCACGTAGCCAAACCGTGCAAATTGTAGGTGCGGGAAGACCATACTTCACCGCGCCTGGCAACGTGGGTTGGTCAAAGGGGGCTGCCTAGAGGACACGAACTCGGAGCTCGGCGAGTGAACCGCCGCGCCGCCGCTCCACCCCAAACAGGAATTTTACTCCCAAAGATTCCCAAACGATGCTTTCTCCGCTCAAGTAAATTCACTTCAAAAGAAGCGTCGGTTATCTAAGCGGACAAACTTCCTGCCTCGTTATCGGCGAGTGGCTCGCACGGGGGGGGTGGGCAACCTGCACCTCCGGATCCGCATGTGGTGGCCCTTCCTGAAGCACTGCTTGGTGACGTCATCCACACGCATTGGCGACTCTTCAAATTTTTTGTTTTTACCAAATTCGAAAAAAATTGATTTTCTTTTTATTTTGTTTTCCGAACCCCTGGGCTAGGACCAGAATAAGATTCGCGCGAGCAGCGCCTTCCCCAACAGTCTACACAGCCAAGCGAAGATTTCTAAGTCGTTGCAGGTACAGCCAGGGGACTGGCATGAGTTTTTTGACAGGTAGAAGGTTGGCAGCAAGTGATGAGTTACATTCCTGGCTCTTGAAGGGAGCCAGTGATAGGCATCGCAGGCCCTTTGAGATAGCGTCTGCTGCTGTTATCAGCCACTGCTGCAGACTGGAAGACTCAAATCAAGGTACATACTGTTCCCTTTACGTTTGCTATGTATGCCTTTATTTTTTGATCTTTACGTATTCACAATGAACAGCGGCCTTCATTCATTTTCCAACCACCAGTTTGTGTTCATTAACACCGCAAGTGAAATGTATTTTGGAACACAAAGTAATTATGCTTCGAACATTCAGTGCGATACAAATACATCTACATATTTATAGCGGTTTTGCTGAATTGAGCGATGGTGTAAAACCTCTATTTAAACTGGGCGATAGCCCTTTCACACGACGTGTCAATTAAAGAGACAGGGGATCATCGACTAGATGATGAATTCATATTTTTAGCGATATTTACCAGAATATTTGGTGGATTTGTGGCATTTTTCAGATACATCTCGTCTATTTTGGAAATGTATTTGGTGGACTTTAGCATTGTATATTATATAAATCGTTAAGCATACATTGTTTTGTCATATACGCTCGATTTTTCATTTTTTTTCAAACATATGTGATCACAAAAAACATTGATTATAAAACACATATTCTTGGTTCTTTCGGTAAAGTCACGTAGAAGGGAAATAATCACGTGCAATAAAAAAAAACAATAAAATTCTCACGACGTTTTCACAAAACCACAGCAAGAAAATATCTACATTCTCTTGCTGTGGTTTTCACACCTGATGATGATTGCTTGTGTTGCAATCGAAACGTCGTGAGAATTTAATTGTTGAATTTTTATTATTTTATTATTTCCCTTCTACGTGACTTTACCAAAAGACCCAAGAATATGAATCCCTGCAGTCACGAAAGCTTTAAATCGACAAGTAAAACACACGTATACAAATGAAGCACAGCAACACATATCACGCCATACAATGCTGTACGTAAGAAATACAATAACGTGCAATCCAACAATCCTCAAATCCCCGTTGATCGCGACTCCTCCGGTAATCCGCGGTGCATCGAAAACGCTTCGTGGCACCGAATTCCGCGATGCGTAGAAGTTGCCCGGGGCTTCCGGCGAGCTGCAGGAACGGGGTTTAAATCACACAGTCGAGCTGCGCACGACGTCCTTTGTTTAGTAGAGAAGGATTTTTGCAATATTATTTGTTTGATATCGAGTCGAAAGAGGCCTTTGACATAGGCTCATGAGGCAGAGATGCGCACCATTTCGCTCTTAGGGAAAGAAAACTCATAACCTCACAATCGACAAATGTTTTCACAGATGACCGGAATTGCGTGATAAATTCCTCACATAATCCATAGGTCAACCGCTTTGGAGAAAACATCTTCCGGGGATTATAGAACAAACGTCCGCGGTACTCCTGCGTATTACGCGATCTGCAATACCGCCCGTATCAACGCGGATGATTGGAATCCTGCTGTACTGCATTCCAAATAATACAAATGAAACATGTGCTGGACACTGCACAAGGCCGGCAGAAGGAATCACCCCCAACCCCAGCGATGCTATGAATTGTCGCGGTGTACAGTAACTATTTGACAGAGAATCAATTTAGATTTGAAGTTTTCGTGACTGCAGATCCATACTTGTCACCTTTTTAACCCCATCAATCACAGCAAGAAACAATTGTTTCTTGCTGTGGTTGTCCCACCTGATGACGGACGCTTGTGTTGCGCCCGAAACGTCGTGATTTAATTAATTTTATTTTATACCTACGTGACTTTACAGAAATAACCAAAGAGTAGAGAATCAATTGTACGTTTGACATTGCGGTGAAGGTTATCAGCCTCTAGTGGCTGCGGTGGGGGTAACACAAAAATTCCAAAAGCGATGTGTTCCCCACCTCATGACGCAACTCCAATACCACACCTCCTGGGATGTTAACGGTGATCTGAATTCATGCGGATTTTTTTTTATGACTCCGAGGTCAACGTCCAACCATCCCGAACGCAGCTGCTTGCCAGGTTTAAAGATAGCACGCACATTTTGAGATGCTGCCATTGGACTAGCGAAAGGGTCGGAAAGTTGACAGGGTTCAAAAGGTGACAATTTTACCCCACGGCCCATTTCCACTGTCTGGTTATCTAGCCTGAATAAAAGGAAATGGGAAAACACTGAAACTTGATCTAAATGCTGGTCAGCGTAATGTGGGCATCTCGTTATGGGCTTAATGGGGGTATTTTTAAGAAGGCACCTGCACCAAACATTCTATGAGATGCAAGGTTTTGGATCGTAGATATCTCAAGACAAGGCCTGTGGTTGTGAGGTTTGTGCCGAACAGTCCACGTGTTTACAGGATAATAAGACAACTGTTTAGCTGCTGGGACATTTTGTTTAAACAAAAGAAGGAACATCACTTGGTGTCTATTTTGTTGTGGAAACGAGAAGTGCTCTGGCGCGTGTGTGGTGGTCGTCCTCTCGGGCGTGTACTCTCCTTTGACTGCAGTTCAGTCACCAGTCTCGCCCATTGGTCATCCTCCCTTCATCGCAACATGTCCTGCCCACGCTGACTTACTTTCCTTAACTGTCCATTTGATGTGTCGAATTAGACATTTGTTTTCCGTCTGATCATCTGTGTTTCCCTCTCTTTCTCTCAGTGTAATCCCCAGCATGCATCTCTCCACGCACTCTTTGCACACCTTTCAACTTGTCTATCATTCGCTTTGCTAATGTCCATGAGCAAAACGCTGCAAATGGTGCTGAAAAACCCCACGGTACAACCAAAAAAATTCATCCAAGAGTTGCTCAAAGCACCTGAAAAAACCCTACGCAGTTCTATCCTGTGACTTAGTTCATGAAGTCAGGCTCTTCCTCATGCACCACTGCATTAAACCTACATTTCAAATATGAAAAATATTAACCAACCATAAGTTTTGCTTTATGTCCCTACATAACTGTGTGCATCAAGACTGCAAGGTGTACATCATACATTGTACTTAACTATTTTTTTTCTTTTACCGAGTAAGACCCACTGAGCTATGTAGCTCTTTTTCAGAAGCAACCTGGCTACAAATAATAGTTCAATAAAGTAGCTTATCAAGTGCAACTTTATTGCAGCCAAACACTCTAAACGCGTGATGTTGGTTCTAAATGTGGAGGGAAAACCCGGAGGAACCGGAGAAAAATCCACGTAACCACAGGGAGAGAGACATGCAACCCCCAAATATAAAGGTGTCAGGGTCGGGATCAAACCCACAACCTCCTATATACCAGGCGAGGTAGTTAACATCTCACCACCGTGGCACCCACTGTGTGTATCTATACTGCAAGGACACATCATACATTGTACACTCAGTGCCTAGTTAAATAAATGAATAAATATATAAAACTTTGGTTTGTTTGAATGCACTCATTGTTCACCTAAAATCGTACACAGTAAGTACATGTACACACACACACGACCGTACTGAATAACCGGCGTTGTAGAATCAATCGCTACATGTAGTAAACAGTCATCACACGCAACTACATTGGATGGGTCCTGCTCGCAACACTGGCAAGCACAGACAACGCTGACTACGGCGTCATCATTCGTCCTGTGACCGGGCAAGGGCAGCTCAATGGTCGAGTAAGCAGCTTATAATTGGAAACGGTCGCGAGTTCAAATCCTGGTTTCAGGTTGACTTGGCCCATCGAACCCTCTGGGGTCAATAGAAATGAAGACCACGTTGTCAACTGTTGCTTGTCCTGTGGAGAGATTCCCTCCCGCCATGCCAATAGGGAATTTCCACCACTGGCTCTGCAGGACTGTGAACAGAAAATGAGCACCCAGTGCCTCAAAGCTCTCTTTTTATATAAATATATAACTTGAACTGTTACTGTGCTGAACTGCAGATAATCCTAGCAACCTGCCACAGCCCATTTGTTTAGCTTCCATCCATATGGGGATATTTTGTCTGCCGTGCATCCCACTGAACAATAACAGTGGCTGTTGTGTTTACAGCAACCTTTAAACCGCCTGCTATCACGGCTGAGAAATGAAAATAAAAGAATATATATAAACAACGATGAGTGTCGTATTTAGTCTAGGTGCAGTACTTGTGGGTTTTTTTTTTCTCATGACATGCGGCGCGTGTGTGTTTGACGTCACGGGGCGGAGGGTGTCCATGCCCGGCTGACTCTGTGTCGGCACGATCGTATTTTATAAATGCAAATGAAGGGGCCATGATATTTTGCATTCAAAGCCATGATTCAAAGTCAGAGTGAATTTGCTGCTCACAATGAGCATTGAGGCAGTGCTCATCTCCTGCAGTACCAGTGGTGGAAATTCCACATTCCCGTGGTAGGGTGTGAAAGCAATCCATAGGACGACCACTGTTAGTGACCCCCCCCCCTTCCCACATTGTTTTGACCCCCACAGAGATGATGGGCTGAGTCAAGCCCCCAGTCAGGATTTGAATTCACAAACCTTTCTTCACCTGCTCTACCACTGAGCCACAAAAGCCTAGTCCCACCTTATGTAATCTCACATTCCATGTGGTGAATATGAAATATATCACAATGCATGACGGGTTATGACACACTTTGTACAGGGTAAAGGTGCAGCCCCGCAACTGCTTTCTCGCGTCGCTGTTGGCGCAAGGACCTCCTCGAGAGGAAGCTCTAGAGACCCTCTAGTCCAAAGAGTATTTCGGCCTACTCTTTCAAATATTTAGCAACGGACCCTTTGAGTTGGATATGGCAATTTGGATTCACAAAATGTCTAAACACAGTGGCACGCAATTATCGTACAATAATTACACTGGTCAAAAAAAAAATTCTGGCCTGGACTTTTGCAGCTGTTTTAGACTAATTTCAGGGTGCTGATTCCAAATCTGATCTCAGATTTGCTCTATCACATCTCATTTTATGCTATCGGCATACCCCATTTTCATTGATTTTACCCGAAATTAACTCTGTCACTTATGATTGCAAGTTGTTGCGAGTCAGTGACTGCTTTAGTGTTAAAATATGGTGCTGTATTTTTAGGATAGTGTGTTTATATCATTTTATGTAGATATCCACATTTATTTTATATTTTTCTTCTGCAGTTTTTATTGAAAATGCAATATTTGATATCTCAAAAACCTGATGTGATAGACTGATGCCAGGTTAGGAATCAGCACCCCAAAATTACCTTAAAACCGTTGGAATACCTCATGCCAGAAAGAGTGTGTTGACCAGTGTTACCTTATAATCAGCGTAGAATATACTGTTCGCGATTATATTCTATAGTTGAGAATGATGGCAATATTTCCATGAGCTAAATGCCAATGCTGAGGTCTGTTAGTCACGAGAGGGCTTTCGGAGTTCGCGTAGTTTTGATATCCTTCCTCTATTAAATGAGTGCAGACGACAGTAGCTTTTACGCATTTACCAAATTACTCCTCCCGTTCAAATTAACTCGTTCCATGCTGCACGCGCCGAATCATTGTTCATCGTCGTTGTTCAAATTAAGATTGAGACCTCAACGTTTGTAAATTTGGCGAACGCGGAGAGACAGAGCGCACTGGCGTTTGGAAAACCCTCTGCGGGATTTACCAAATGAGTGCTCAACGTTCGGCCTTGCAGACAGGCGGCTGGAGATACGTACACACATCTGTGTGACACTCACTCGAGTGACACTCGGGTTTTTGCCCCGCGCCTCGAGTTTGTGAGGCGCCGCCTCATGGATTTTTTACACCACGTTATGAATCGGACTTATGATGATTCCGGTTCCAATTTAGACATTGCACGAGCCTACCCCCCCCCCCCCCAGTGGCACTGGTTTAGCAAGCTGTGCCCCCTTGCTGATTAAACTCGGCTGAGTCAAAACATGGTACGGCCTGAAAGTACATTATCCACAAAAAATTCTACGAATGGTATTCGCAAAATAAGTTTTGTCTTTGAAATTCTCAATAACGTTAATAATATTCGTGAACCCCAACTACTGTAATTGGATTGATTCTAAATGTCCCAAATGAGAATGCATTGACCACTATCTATCCATAAACAATACGTGTATGCTACGAGACTGCTTATCTGGGCTATGTGGGATATCAGCAGAGATCAGCAAAATCCATCGCTGTACCGTACTTGTGTGCTCCCACGTCTAAGCTACCCGCCTTAAAATATTGTTCACGATACTGTACTGAGTGGGGAGGCCCCCATGCACCAGTGGGTTGACAACAGGACTGTATTTTTCATGGAGTGGGGGGAGTGCTTAGAACACTGCACAGTGAGCCCAGCGACCTGCGTTCGATTCCCAGTCACGGCTAACATAAGTGGCAAGTGGTACCTGAACCAGCACTGCCTCCCCCAGTACCCGGTACTCTCATCCATCACCAAAACACACAGACCAGCGTGGCGATTTATGGTCAAACAACCCCCAAGACGCCATGGTGATGAGATGTCATCTACCTCGCCTGGTATGCAGGAGGTCATGGGTTCACTCCTGACCCTGATGCCTGCTCTGTATTTGGAGTTTGCATGTCTCTCTCTCACCGTGGTACTGTGGATTTTTCTCCGGGTCCACATTTAAAAACATGCATTTAGACCAGGGTTTCTTAGACTTTACTGCAGCCTTGCACCCTTTTGGTTCTCAATCGTGAAAACATTTACAATGTTAATAATAAATACGTAGGGGTTTGATGAAACAAAGAAGTTGCAATACGTGCCCGTGTTTAATTTGTGTTTTGATGATTTACCTTTAAAAAAAATCTGGCATTTCTCGCACCCCCAAAAAGGGGAACTCACACCCCCACCCCCCCAGGGGGTGCGTGCACCCCAGGTTAAGAACCACTGGTTGAAACTTTAGACAATTTCTACATTTGAAGTTGTCGTGACTGCAGGGATCCATACTCTTTGGTTCTTTCGGTAAAGTCACGTCGGTATCGGTTCCAACTGATGACGGTCACTTGTGTTGCGATTGAAACGTCGTGATTTAATTTTAATTTAATGTTTTATACAAACGTGACTTTACCGAAAGAACCAAAGAGTTTAGACAATTTGGCTGCTATAAATTTCCACATGATGATACGCTGTTTCGCTGAGCTATCATTTCTGATTGTCTGATCGCTTCTGCAAAAGAGGAATCTAGTAGCACAGTGGGGCCTTACTTGGTAAACAAAAATGACAATTAGTTTATACTTTAAGACTGACAGGACGTCATAGCTGAGCAGCGGTGGCTACGCTGCACGTGGCCTGTGATCCAGCGCTGGGGAGGTCAGCGAGGATTGGTGGATGGCCAAACAAATGTTGTGAAACTCTCTTCCCATGGCCGTCGAGGAGGTGCCCATACACTGGGCTGGAGATGCCGGGATGGCAAAGTCTGTAGGGGATAGAGCGTTGTCCCCTCGCACACGTGGGGTTTCTCCAGAGTGCTCCGGTTTTTCCCCCGCATGTATACACGTTCATTAATCTGCGAAAAAAATCTTAATATTATAGAGAACCACACAGAGCTTGGTTACGCTGGCTCACTGCCTGGCTGCCTTACCACCCGTCTGCAGTTTCTGCTCGAGGCTCCGAGTCATTCTGAAGAATGCTAAGATGATTTCGCGCTATGTTCCTATAGAAATGGAGGTGAGGACTGCCGGGTCGTCATGCCCATTTATTTTTCATACATGAGGGTTGGCAGCAGTTGTCAAATTCTCGAAAGAATGTCGTTGTCTGATTGGCATTACACACAGGTTTGTAGAAACCCATTGCGGGAACACAAAGACGTGAAAACAGCAGTGCTGTTACATGGAGCACGCCCATGGAGTAGAACCATAACCCAGGAGTTGTCAATGGAAATACTTTACTACCACAGCATCCACCTTGTCTTGATCATTTATCACCATCATCATCAGCCATGGTCAATCGACTGCTGGATAAAGATGTCCCCAAGTGACTGCC
>CM025641.2:7843114-7853410 GCA_014621495.2 Entosphenus tridentatus | reverse complement strand
TCACTGCGTTAGGGAGTTTAGAGTATTTGCCTGCTGCTATAACAATGCCCACGTGATGATGACGACGATAAGCCACTTCGTTGAGCTATCATTTGTGACAGCCAGGCCGCTTCTGAAGAAGAGCGACACGTCAGCTCAGTGGTTGGGGGCCTTTACCTGGCAGCATAAAAAAATGTGTTCGTTAGTTTTAGACAACAAAAAAAACCCACGGGCGCACGTACCAGCTCTGTTATCCCCCGAAGCGCACAGACACCTGGGGGAGCCAGGTGCGGGCGAGGCGACGTCACGGCACCCGTGCACCTGACGTGTGCGGCGTGACAGCACGGGGCCCCCTCCCCCACCACCACCCCCACCAAACCCGCCGTGTCTCAGCCCGATCTACAATCGGCTGTGGGTGCACTTGTGGGCACGCTCCCCTCTGAGATTGGGGGCTCCTTTCTGATCTCTCCTCCGAGCTGGCTGCGACCATCAAAAGCACTCAGTCGGGTAATGTCCTTTCCCTCCTGTTTTTAAACGCTAATAATGTTTTTCTTCTCATTCATCTAAATTAGATCTGTTTTTCATGAATGTATACTTTTACAGAAGGTGGTGGGTGGAAATGATCATTATTATGGGGTCTGTGCATTGCTGAGAATTGATGTATAACTCTGCGGGAGATGGCAGAGGATTGTGTGGTTCAGTTGTGGAAATGATGTGCTCGTCTTTGATTAGTACAGCATAGAAAGCAGATGAAAACAAATACATCGATGTTACATCAGTAATATATTCAGTTCACCTGAATACACAGTTTGCTTTAATCAGTGCCGGATTATTCTAGTAGCAAAAGTAGCTACATATGCTACGGGCCCCGCACTTTAAAGAGCCCCGCGCTAAATACTTTCAAGCTATCAATTCCGGTTAAGTGATTCTGCACTTGCTCTATTACCATAGTACTATACTGCCTTAAACTTTTATGAACGACTGGGTGTTTAAGGTTAGCGATTTGTCAAATTATCTGGCTATATAGCAAATGAAAACATACAATTGCTTTACGATGTAAGTAAAAAATTTGTGTTTTAATATTTGTGTTTTTTTTATGTATAGCCCCTTTATAACATATGCTCCAGGCCCCGCACTAGCTTAATCCGACACTGGCTTCAATCAGTACCAATGTGAAAGCCGCAAAACAGAAAATGAAAGGCGAATGTAGCTTTTATTCTGATTGCCAAGATGTTAAAGTGGAATGGCGAAACGTTGTCGCCTGAATCTCGCCCTCTCGCATCTCCACGTGTTACCGCTTTGCTTTTACAAGTAACGTAAATGCATACTAATCGACGCTTCCACAGACAGTTTGGGATTTCTTAACGGAAAAACGTGCAGTGAAAAGCATTTCCTAGGTTATCAATGCCTCGGCGTAAATACTCATAATAATATATAACAAATTATCATATTACGGCATTACGTTCACTGACATCAAATTATGTGCAAAAGTTTATATGCATGGTAATGACAACTTCCATTTGGCATTTGCAAAAACTACGGTAAATTTCAGCAGAGCTGAATGGCCACAGTTCAATAAGTTGCAATATCTTTTATAAAAATGTGGAGTATTCCAGCAACAAAAGTCTATTATTTGTTTGAGTCGTCGAAGCTTAAATGACTGCACGTTGAGTTTGTGAAACAGATTTTGGAATAATGGGCAGTATTGAGGCATAATGTATGTTAATGCCATGTTATTCAGCAGCCATCAATCAGTTTTAAATTCTCCAGCAAATGTCCAGATTGTGAAAAGTACCGCGAGGTGATCTCGTTCCGATGTAAAGTCTCAGTGATAAATTCTGTGTACTTCGTCGACAACAGGAGCAACGCGAGTGACCGAAGAAACATACATTTATCCACAACTAACCACATGACTCATCAACTTGTCCACGCACCGACCGACAATGGCAGATAGGCACATGTCACCATCCCACCAGTGTGTGTATCAGTACTATTTTACAGAATTTCCGATGCAATGCTGTTTACCAGTCATATCGCGCGCTTTCAGATGCGCTTCTGCGGCCGTCTGGAACGTACATCCTGCTGATATTAGGAAGCCACTGAAGCTATGCACTTATACATCATCTCGATTGAAAACTAATTTATTTAGAACTGCTTTTTGTATTTAGTGTGTTGTCCTTCCCCTGCACCTCTGATTAGCACGGTTGCCTAGGTACGGTGCAAAACAAGTTCAACATGCATACATAGATTTATTTAAAAAAAAAATAGCAAACACTGTAAAAACAAGCACATCCATCCGCCACAACGAGGCCAACGTAGGCTGCTTAATTCGTAATATTTTACCCTTCCCAAAAAGCAAATGACCCGCTTTATTTTTCCATTTGTATGCGTTACACCTCGCCTGTTCCGGACTTTACCCCATACACGACGTGCCCTTCTCTGTTTTACAAATGAAAAACTTACCGAAGGTTCTCTTCTCAGAGGATTCCTCCACACTTGATGCTATTGCAACGTTATCTGCTGTCTGCAGAGCTGTAAACTACGGCGTAACATTTTGTCTGGGTGTTGCCCAGGACACAGTGATGCAGTCTATCAAATTACGTGGGGGGCTAATGGTGCTTCCCACAGAGGTGGAGGTCTCAAGATATCTGCTTCAGAAAATTCTGTCTGAAAAACTGCTGTTGGTGTCATGGTCCCTCACACACTGGACTTGCAATCCAGAAGAGATCGCCGATTCGATCTCTAGGCGTGGTAGTTGAAACAATGGTTTCTTAAATTGTTAAACCTCGATTAGCCGACAGGCAGGTCCGCATGTGACGGTGTGGATACTCTTCCAAGATGTCCGGCTGGTGTGGAAGAGT
Organism: Entosphenus tridentatus; assembly: GCA_014621495.2. Lineage (NCBI taxonomy): Eukaryota > Metazoa > Chordata > Hyperoartia > Petromyzontiformes > Petromyzontidae > Entosphenus > Entosphenus tridentatus. The sequence continues at coordinate 7,850,570 of CM025641.2, read as the reverse complement.
AGGCCAAAATAACCATCTAGTAGAGCTCTCTAGAACTCTCTCCAGTGGAGGCCCTTCCGCCAGTAGTGGCGTGAGCGAGCAATTGCAGGGCTGCGCCTTTAACTTTTTTTTTTACTCTGGTAACAACATTTGCTTGGAGCACCAATTTCCTGAAAAAAAAAGATTGTAATTGTCGCATATGAGAAACATTTTCAGACGTTCATAAACGTCTTCATTTTTTTGTGCTACCTTTTGCGTTTTTACACCTAATGCTTATTGTGGTGAATGTAGCGACCTCCAGTGGTTGGCAGGGACTGGGAGGGGTAAGGAACCCATCACATGAAATGCATACGGATCTAAACATTGTAATAGATCATTGCACAGGTGACTTGATGTCTGCAGCGTGAGCTTAATAATCTATAATAATTACACCCAATAATGTAGTGGCCAGGTAGCTCAGAAGCCAGAGGACTGAGCTGGCACCGCTCGGTTCGAATCCGGACACCCGCCTGTGACCAAAGCGCATTGTTGTCAAGTGTAGCAATTTAATGGTCACAGACTGCAGGAAATAAAAAAAAATCACAATAACTTTGGTCTTCTTGGTTCTTTCGGTAAAGTCACGTAGAAGGGAAGTAATAAAATAATAAAAATAATAAAACATAATAAAAATATTTTATTATATTATTTTATTTAATATTATTTTATATTATATTATATTATTTTATATTATATTATATTATTTTATTATGTTTTATTATTTTTATTATTTTATTACTTCCCTTCTACGTGACTTTACCGAAAGAACCAAGAAGATGAATTCCTGCAGTCACGAAAGCTTTAAATCGAAAAATAACTTTGGTTCTACACTTATTCGTCTAAATTCTAGCGATGAGAATTTAAATGATAGTTTTGACTGTCATGCGACGGACATTGCTTCTCTGATGCAGAATGGGAAAGTGCTGCCCTCTACTGTGTGTGGATCAGAGGCCACTAGAAGGTACAACTCCAAGGTAGCTCTGTGATATCCACTTCCGCGGGCCGTTCCCCAACGCCAAGGCTCGGCACTGCTCTGCAAGAGATCCGAATGGATTCTACGTCTCGTGGCGAGACACCATTTCTCACAATCGAGAGATAAGACTGGGGGCAAAGACAATCAATGGGCGGTGTAGTTGAACCCCGCAGTGTACAGCAGCCGTAGCCAAATGGTGCTGTCGCCATCTCGCCACAGATATTGAGCGATGCATCCTCAACATCGAAGCTGCACGAGTTTGGCCAGAAGGGACCCAGCCACCCCCTTGCCACTCCTTCCACTCACTCAGGCCACTCGCTCACTCTCTCCACCCGCTCCATCCATCCATGAAATTGCTGTTTCTCACCACTCCAAAAGCAAAGTTTGTCGGGAATAATAGCCATTTTCTATACTTTTGAGGCATAAGCAATTCGAAAATAACACTACCCAGGAACAAAAATCCTGTTACATAGTAATATAATTACACCACTCCAGACAATACGTTCACATCGTTACTCTTTGGTTCTTTCGGCAAAGTCACGTAGGTAGAAAAATAAAATAATATATCAGTCGTCCTCAGGCGGAAAAAAATAATCCAGCAGTGGAACAGCTGAACCAGCGAGACAGCTGTTACAACAAGAGGTTATATACGTGGCGAAGGGCAAGCAGGTGGGGTCTGAGCTGGAAAGGAATTCCATCCCCGCACGCACGTACGTCAATTGTGTTAATGGGGGAGATTAGGGAGAGAGATTAGTATGAAATGAGCTTCCGTCGCCGCATAAGAGTATTGTTAAACCTCGATTCCCCGCATATGCACACAACAAAAGTGTTAATGAGAGATTAGCACTATGTTTATGGGAGAGAATAGGCAGAGAGATTAGGGAGATTAGCAAGTTAATGTCATGTCTATGTGTAACAAGCTGCGGCGCTGCCAACAGCGCTGTGAGAGGCAAGCGCGTCAACGCAAGAGAACAACCGCAACGGTGGTCCTGCTAGCGAGACACACAGCCCATCACACAGCCAGAACAATCGATACATCGAGGCTCAGGGAGCAGAGGTGGCCATGTTAGTGAGACCCCAGCCTGTTAATGCAGAGGCACCTAACAAAAGGCAATGCAACTCAGAGAGTCGGCAGGAAGGATGGAAGCACCACAGCAAGTTACGACTTTGCTTGGTTAATAACGTCCTTCCAATGATTGCTCAGCTTATGCCGATCTTGTCGGTTGAAATTGTCTCTGTGTTTACAAAGTTCTCCCGTCTTCCAGCATTGAGAGATATTCTTCTCAGAGGTGGCGACCCCAGAGTGATGATGATGCACCACACGTTGTTCATGTGGTATCTGCTTTTGTTGGTTAATAAGGTACCCTTCTGTCCATGGCTGTTGCACAGATCCTCACAATGAAGAGGAAGGAGTTGGTCTATGCTTTGCTGCTGAGCGTCACTTTTCACTGTAGCCATGGAGCTACATATCTAGGTAAGAGAAACGGCCCTCCTCAATGCTGTCCACCCATGTAAACACTCATTCATTGGCCAATCACACCTCGATATATAGAGGACAGCAGAGCTTGGGCAGTTGTTGGCATTAGCTCATCGCATCGACGCCTTCTTGCATGTCTGTGGTGAGTTTAACATGTGGGCTTTCGTGACCAATATCATCCATGATACAAGTTTTTTTGGGGATTAGATCGGCTAAATAAATGTGTCGTTAAAACCCGCCACCACCCGACACAGCCAATTAGTAAGATTTGTCACATAAACAGAAAATGCCAATTCGTTACTAGTACAGCACACCCGTGTGTTGGGGAGCAAAACCACAACATTTACCATCTGTAAATGTTATGGCATGGCTCTCCAACACATGGCTCTCCAACACACCGGTGGTGCTGTACGAGTATCGAATTTCGCCCGCGGCTGCTTTGTCCATATCTGTGCGAGTAGTTGCGCAACAAGGAAATCAGATTTTAACGGCCAATCATAGCTCACAAATTGTGCAGCACATGATGAAGTACGCGTTACAAATTACAGAGCAGATCGACTCTTGATTGTTCAGCATAGTTTGTTTCTACTGTGAGCAGCCAGTTGCACAACTGCTCGCAACTGGTTACAAAAACATGAACGTATGCAAGTGATTCAGTTGCATGCAACCAATTTGCGCGACCGATCACTCAGTTGCGGATCCAGCTCAAATGCCACAATATGCAAGGACAATTTTTAGGGCAATCGCTGCTCGCAAACGTCACCAGCACGAGTGGCCACACCATTTCCCCACGGAGTTCAACTCCTAAAGATGCCCGCAGTAGTTGCGAGGGGACAGCTTCTAGAATAGATGCTCAACACGTGGCCTCATCTGGAAGACCACACTTGGATTGCGAGCAGCTGAGAAAACGTAGGTGCTTAATTGGAAGAAAAAAACATGTAGTTTCCCAAATTTCGACAAATTTGATTGCTACTCCCCCGAGTAGGAAAACTGGGATGGCAACTTTGAATCGCAACCACGGAGGTCACGTGACCACCGAGTGTCGCGTGCTCTACAGACCAATCACTGTGCATAGACTACGCTTATCGACAACGCTGTCTTTTTTTTATCGGCTCCACAAAACTTCGTCACCATGCCACTGCCTTTCCAAGATCTCGTAGATACTAGCAGGGGATGCATTTCCCATGACATCACCGCAAGTAATCCAGAGAGCTGTCACCATCGCATTTTAAGCCCCCTCGCAAACATCACACGGTCATCACATGGATACGGGTCGAGGAGCATTCGTTCATCGCCACGTTCCCCCCCCCCAACCGCAGGCAAAAACAAAAACCGCACGTACACATGCAACGCATCACAAAGGCACGCGCGCAAACCACACACAGGAACAAGCTCATCGCACGCAAACACAACACAACCGCTCAGTGCCCTTGCCGGCCGTAAGAGTTAATGGACCATTCTTCACCACACTCATCAGTGTCGGTCGATGAATTGGGGCCACCCAGGATAAGTGCAAATATCACTTTGCACTGATATGGCCATGGCCGGGAATCAAACTCAGACCATTGAATTCGTAGCGTAGCGCGTTAACCACTGTGTCAGTGCTCCAAAGGAAATCAGGTATTAGCTATACAAAACACCCATGTTGGTGGTGGTGGTGGCGGCACACGCCTCGAATCAAGCCCTGTCGAGGCGAGGATTGATGGGTCGCACAATAGTTGTGAAACTCCCTTCCCATGGGCGTCGAGGTGCCATACCTTGGCTCGCCAGGAGAGGACAGTGCAGAAAAAGAATGTGGACTCCACTTTTTTCCACCTGCCCCTTAGCACGTGTGGGGCTTTCTTCGCGTGCTCAAGTTTCCTCCCACGTGTAAGCACTTATTAATTGGCCAATAACACCTTAATATATAGAAGACGGCAATGGCTTGGGCAAGAGCTAGCAGCAGTTCACCGCATGGCCTGCCTTCTTGCTTGGCTGTGCTTTCTCTTTGCACCCCACTCGTTCTCTCTCTTAGAATACTGTGCACGTTACAAGTTGAAATTATGTAATAGACAATATTATCTGGTACAATCAAGAAGATCGTTTACTCCCCTCCCCGGGTTGTTCGTTCCGTCTCCTCTAGGCTGTGCTCTCCACCCCAAAAATGAAACTTTCAACCACCAGTGGATGAGCTTTCTCATGCGCAGCCCCATGCAGTCTGGAATATCCTGCCACTCCACATTCGACAAATCAACTCCATCATGCTATTAAAATCTGAATTAAATGTCTTTTTATTCATCTAGGCATATGCTGAAAGATAGGTAATCACTTTTTGGAAATTGATATAAATGAGTCGTAACTTTTTGGCCACTCCACCGCCGCCCCTCCTGTAAAGGTTTCATGGCTTGGTTGGGAAGTTGGGATTATGGTCCGGGATGTGTAGACCTCATAGACTCAATTCTTTGTTGTGATAACCTGTGCTGTTGCTTGTGCTGTGGTGTTGTTGCCGTTTCGTAATTTGTTTATTATTTTGCTTGGTAGTAGATTTATCATTTGCTTGGTGTGTATGTGTGTGGGGCTTCTTTTGCGCCGTGCATTGTCGGATGCTGTTGGCAGGAATAACACCGCTATATGAAATGAACGTATTATTATTAACAACGTGAATTCCTGGTTTTGTCACTTTATTTATTTGTTTCAGATCCTCGCTGCCAGGCCAATGGCTACCGGGACATTGGCTTGCCCGGCTACCCAGGACCTCCGGGGCCCCCTGGCTTGAATGGGGTCTGCAGGGCGAATGACTGCAGGGGACAGAAAGGAGACAAAGGAGACCCCGCGCTGGCACAGCCATGCGTGAAGGGAGCAAAGGGCGAGAAGGGAAATTCGGGGTTGATGGGATTCCCTGGCGACAGTGGCTCTACTGGTCCACGTGGACTGCCTGGTCCACCTGGTTCCCCAGCCGCACCTGGAGAACCTGGACCACCGGGGGCCAAAGGAGAAAAAGGCACCAAAGGTTGCTCTGGAGCACTTGGAACTCAAGGTCTGCAAGGTCCTGTTGGTATCCAGGGGCTGCCCGGGCCAAAGGGAGACATGGGTCCGAAGGGCCTTCCCGGAGGGGATGGTATAATGGGACCTCCAGGAATGGAAGGACTAGAGGGAATACAAGGGGACCACGGGGTTCCAGGAGATAGAGGACTGCCAGGTGGTCCAGGCTTGAAAGGGCATCCGGGGAGATCCGGCCCACCTGGAAAGCCAGGTGGCGGAGGGAAGGAAGGGCCTCCCGGCCCCGTGGGTGCTATTGGGCTCCCAGGAAGGCCAGGGCCAGCAGGGATGCAGGGGCCGCTGGGTGCACAGGGGGAGTGTGGACTCTCTGGGCCGCCGGGTAGTTCTGGCTTTCCAGGCCCGAAGGGAGACCCAGGGCCTCAGGGTGACCCAGGAATCCCAGGGCACCCTGGGCCCTGTGGGCCTCCTGGAAAGGGACCATGTGGACCTCCGGGAGAAAGAGGGAATCCAGGAGCATCAGGTATGACAGGACTGATGGGGCTGCCGGGACCACCGGGGCTGGTGGGGCAAGTTGGACCGCCGGGACCAAGAGGTGTGTGCAATGATAACTGCTACTGCCAGCCGGGGCCACCCGGCCTCCCCGGCCCTCCAGGCCCACCCGGCAATAACCACATGCCAAGTCCGTGTCCTCCAGTAACTCCCCAACCGTCTATTAGACGCGCTTGTGAAGTCAATTTCTCGTCACATTGTCCTCCGTGTCCCACGCGTCTGACGGGCTCGGGTAGGAAAGCTAGGCGTAAGGCGTTGTCGACGAGTGCACGTGCTTTTTTAAACCATTCCAGATCGTCTTGGCCACCAAAGGTGACCGAGGTGGCGTTTAACCAAAGTCGCGTCGGAGTTGGTGAAAGGCCGAAGCTGAAACGGGCTCAGGGTAAATCCAAGGGCTGCTGTCCGGACTTGGCGGCATTCACGGTCAAGTCCTCCATGCTAAACCCCCGCGTCCCCTCCCGCATCAAATTTCGGGAGGTCATCTACAACAGGGGAAATCACTACAACAGCACCTCGGGTAAATTCCAGGCCGCCCTCGCCGGCGTGCACAACTTCGCCTACAGCTTTAACAGCGACATGGACGTGTGCGTGGGCCTCTACAAAAACGGCGAGGTCGTCTCCCAAAACTGCAACGGGCCGAAGCAAAGTTGCAGCGTGAACGTCTTTGCTGAGAGCGTCTTGCTGGAGGTGGAAGTGGGCGACAGCGTGTGGCTGGAGCTGTCGTCGCAACGAGAGAACACGCAGGGGGGGGCTGAGAATAAGCTGCAGGCCACATTCTCCGGAGTGCTGGTGTTCATGGGGTCAAGCGTATACAGAGATGGTTACGTTTAAGGTGCGCACGCCTTGTGTGCAAGCCACGAGGTCGGCAACCTTTCAAAGAAGAAGCATTTTTGTTTTTGTCTTTGACCAAACTAGTTCCGAGAGCCGCATCACACGCAGAGCTACTTGTACACAAACACAGCAGCAGGTATACAACAGATGCCAATTTTTTACTTAAATAAACTAAATAGGTGATGGAATAAACTGCACTATTTTAGTTTCCCCCCTTTAGTTATTCTTTAACAATACAGTTTGACTGCACATTTTGTCATCACCAAGACCCATTCCCTGCCATATTTAATAAATTATCTTTCCGTTAAATTATGTTTAAAATTTAATAAAAGATTTAATAATAAAAACTGCTGCCCACAAGCGGGCAGCCGAAGAGCTGCTAGGGGGCATCCAAAGAACCGGAAGGGAGCAGTCAAAGACCAACAAGGGGGCATCTAAAGAGCCACAAGGAGACAGCCAAAGAGTCACAAGTGGGCATCCACAGACCCACAAGGGGGCATCCAAAGAGCCGCAAGGGGGCAGTCAAAGACCCACAAGGGGGCATCCAAAGAGTCGCTAGGGGGCATCCAAAGAGTCACAAGTGGGCATCCACAGACCCACAAGGGGGCAGTCAAAGAGTCACAAGGGGGCAT
>CM025641.2:7828000-7843104 GCA_014621495.2 Entosphenus tridentatus | reverse complement strand
CATCCACAGACCCACAAGGGGGCAGTCAAAGAGTCACAAGGGGGCATCCAAAGAGTCACAAGGGGGCATCCAAAGAGTCACGAGGGAGCAGTCAGAGCCGCAAGGGAGCATCCAAAGAGTCACAAGGAGGCAGTCAAAGAGTCCCAAGGGGGCAGTCAAAGAGCCGCAAGGAGACAGCCAAAGATCCACAAGGGGGCAGTCAAAGAGCCGCAAGGGGGCAGTCAAAGAGCCGCAAGGGGGCAGTCAAAGAGTCGCAAGTGGGCAGTCAAAGAGCCACAAGGGGGCAGTCAAAGAGTCACAAGGGGGCATCCAAAGAGCCGCAAGGGGGCAGTCAAAGAGCCGCAAGTGGGCAGCCAAAGAGCCACAAGAGGGCAGCCAAAGAGTCACAAGGGGGCAGTCAAAGAGCCTCAAGGGGGCAGCCAAAGAGCCGCAAGGGGGCAGCCAAAGAGTCACAAGGGGGCAGTCAAAGAGCCACAAGCGGCCATCAAAATGGCCACCGCATGCGGCTCCGGATCCGCCAGTTGCCGTCCCCTGTGCTAACCGGTCCCAAGGAATCATCAACAGCCTTGGGGGTGGTTATACCAAAAGTGCCTCCTCCCTGTCCTTCCAGATGTGTTTTGATGGAAGCAGCCAAAATGACCATCGCCTCCCCCCGTCCCCCCGCGTCATGACTCGTGGAAGGAATATATGCTACTGGTGAACCAGAGCATGTGTGTCAACACGTGTTTTGGGTGGTTGTGTATTCACCAGCACGTGTGTTCCTCTTGTGGAAAGTTGCGTTTGTTGCGCTCTTTAAAAAAATATATATTTTGCAGATTATTTCTTCATAACTTGGAAGTGGCTCGGGCTATAACCCCTCTAACACGACTGCGTGGTGTCACGTACTGCCCAAATTTGCCGTCACCGCAGTGCCGTCAATTATCGATAGGTCGACAGATTCGACGGGAAAACGCACATGTAAGTCTGAAATAAGCGTTAAGTGTTTTTGCCACTAAATATGTCGCCTAATATTTAACTTCGTTTCATAAATACAGGAGTAAAAAATATATATCAATTTTAATCACAGAAATAATGATAGGCCTTTGTTAAACTCAGCTTAAACACAATAATAATCCCATCTTTGGACAGATAATCCATCAGCCTCATGCTATTCTTTAAATATATACTTTAAATGTAAGTGGTACATTTAAATACTTCATCATTAAATCATCAATCTTGATTTGAAGTTATCGTGACTGCAGGAATCCATACTCTTTGGTTCTTTCGGTAAAGTCATCATTCGTCAAATAAACATGCATGCAATCTATATTTTAATATTGATAAAAAGTTAACTTGCATTATATCAATGTTCTTTTTTTTCCTACATTAACACATCAGGAGGGTGGCACAGTAGTTTGCACATTGCGCGATTAACCCAGCAACGCGAGTTAGATTCTCGACCGCGACTATCATCAAATGGTGAATTAAACCTTAACCAGCCCTGGGCCTTCCTCTTTACCAACCCGCACTATTACGGTGAAGCAGGGAAGCTGCCATCCAGCAGTGGATTGAAATAGGGTTTGAGAATTATTATTCATAGTGAAGAGTCTTGAGTTAAAAAGACGCTTAAGTTGATTGACGCCTTCACGTTATTCATGTAAGTTCTCATTCTGAGCGTTACATATTATAAACTGCCTCTGCTTTGTATTGGCTTTATTTGCAGGTGTAATAATACTAATGGTGCTAATACGAGTAATACTTGATGGAGAGCTTGTTGCCGAGGGGGATAAACAACGCTCACGATTCACGGTGCACTTCGCAAAAAGTTGACGGGCCGGGCGCTGCTTCCATCCAGCCGTGTCACCTTGGCAGAGAGGGTTGTTTCAAAGATTGCACACGCAGGGGCGGGGGAAGGGGGGTGGTGGTGTGCTCTGCCAGGTGGAAATGGCTAACACGGTGTCACATGGCTTTGAACCCCCTTTAGACCTCTTTTCCACTGTGCAAACCGAGCCACACCGGGGCCATTCCAAGGCAGCTCGACACAGTGGACAGGTCGAGACACTTGTAGATGATGTACTCATGCTGTGTTCGAATAGCCCCGACTGACGTCGCACGCAATAAACTCCTGAGCGAGATTCCAACATTTCGTAAGGCCAGCGCACATCACTGTTTGGTTCTGGATCGGGCACAGAACATAGCAAGCGGAAAACAGCCTGTACTATGTGGGGTCCCTGCACTGGCTCGGATGTGCCAGTGTAAAAGGTGTACCGGTGTGAACTGGTGCTATAACATGTACACACACGTATACACGATTCCTACTTAGGGGTGGAACGATTCACCACTGCCGGAGAGTCAAAGAATTGTCACAATTCAGGATCACGGATGGATTCAAGAATCCACTTCATTTGAAGCATTGTGGTGAATGGTAGCACCCACCTCAAGTGGCAGCAGACGTTATGTGCACCGATTACATACAATATATATGAATATTAAAAAAGAATATCTTTACACTTGCGATTTCATGCATGTATATCGTGAGCTCATTTCATCTCTTGTCAGCATTTGTTGATTTCGCCCTGTCGATATGAATGATGTTTTCCTTAGAATGTCTGTACGACTTTACAACATATTTTGCCGCTTGATAGGGAAATAAAACGTATATTTTCCCCCAAACTGTTTAGCCCAAGTTATTTTATTATGCACAACATAAGAAACTGTATTTGTTCATCTGAATGAGTCTGAAAGTCACAACACTGGGGAGTGCAATGTGTGTGTGTTGCACCATACTGGATTAAACCCAAGAATCGTCGGCACATGGATAAGTATCATCTGAACCCACTTCCTGCCAATCCGCTGATCCCACCACTGACTCCCAATCTTGTTCAGAATCGACTCCAAGATCAACTCTCACCAACAACTTTAAGATCTAAACACAGTGCTTTATTTCATCCAGAAAGAGTCTGGAAAGTTGTTCCGGGAATGGATGTTGCACCCAGCCACATCCTTTTCGCCTTAGTTTGTCTTCATGTTTATTAACCTGCTCGTAGGATAATAGAAATAAAGGATACAATACTTTAACATAAAATCAGTAAAGATAGGTAAAAGCTTGTACCCTAGTAGTAGTGCCTAAAGTCGATAATCTCTACTGCAAGGCAGCGAGCCTAGCAGCGTTCTGGAAAGTAAATGAGTGAAACATAAACCTCTTAAGACGATGTTGATGCCAATGGTTAATGGATGGGATCATGACATCTCTCTCGCTTGTGTCACTAGGAACTGAGAATGTGGCACTCGTCTTGAGCTTGACGCAAGACAGGAGGGACACTGCATTGCCCATTTGCGCGTCAAGCAGATCGGCTTCAGAAATATGGGGAGCCAATCTGATTTTGGAAAATATCTCTGCACCGCGCAAAATCTGCTCATTACGGAACGCTCTTAATCTTTGCAACAACAAAAAAGTTCCACGAACGACTGCGGGTGCATTGGACCACGTGCAATTAAAGACGACGTGTAATGATCTGAACGAGAATAGGCCACGTATGCCCGTGTCGCAAGTTACAATCTGCTAAAGTTGCCCGTAAATTTTTCAATCGGGAAACATACCATATCAATAGAAAGTGTGCCGTACTCGGCTCCTTCCCCTCTCCAACCATTATATATACGGAGTGGTAGCTCTTGTAATCTCTCATTTACTTGATACAGCTGTCTTGGCTGTGACGGTTCCACCTGAAGACGGAAGCTTGTGTTGCCTCCGAAACGTCGTGATTTTTATTTTATTTTACTTTTATTATTTTGAATTTTTTACCTACGTGACTTTACCGAAAAAACCTAAGAATATGAATCCTTGCAGTCACGAAAGCTTCAAATCTAGAAATAAACACAAAGCTCACACCGCCCCCTGCTGCAAAAACTACCGCAGACTACGCGTGTGAAGCATTGCGCCTCCATTCGCGATATCCTTGCGCCTTCAATATGTACGCGAAAACCAAACTACTGTACTGATGATTTTATTTGAAGTGAACATGTCCACGTGTGCGCGTGTGCGTGTCCTGTGACGTCACGACACGGACAGAATTTCCCTTACCTCACCCGTAGGCCTCGGCAAGGTAAGGTAATTTACCCTTTTTACCGGGTAAAAGGGTAAAGGTAAAGGGTAAAGGTGTCGACATGCCAAGGGGTAAGGTAAAGGGTAGGGTAAAGGTAGCTCGGAATAATTACCCGGTAGGGTAAAGGTAGCGCGAAGTATTACCCGGTAAATATGGTACCTTGTTTACCACTAAAAGCTCCGTGGCGCAGTCCGTGGCCTCCATTTAATAAGTAATATTTAAAAATACTTTCTTAAAAACAGACTTTTATTAAATGTACGAGTAATGGCAGAACTCCACGACTCAAGGAAGTGGCCACAAAGCTTGCCACAACGTAAGGGACCGTGGCCAATTACAGCCAACGTCAGTTGACCGTGGACAATTAGACCCAAGCCGAAACATAACATAGACAAAAGATTGCTTAAAAATATATTTTTTTATGATAGAATATAGTATTGTCATTAGTATGACATAAGTATACCAAGTTTGCAGTCGATACCACATTAGGAAGTGGGTTGGAATTGAGTTACAAGATTTGAGGATACAACAACGACGACAACGACGACACCAATGACAACAACGACAACAACAAGCGTGTAAAATTGGAATCATCGTAAATATTCTATATGCATAAAGCGCTCTACCTAGCATTTACCGTTATAAACCTTGTTCATGTGTAGTTCCTTAGTAATTACCCTGTAATCGGGTAATTTGTATGGGGTAAGAGTAAAAGGTAGGGTAAAAGGTAGGTTCGTTGCTTTTTACCTTTTACCTTACCTGCTAAAGGGTAAAAGGTAGAGTAGAGAGATTGTATTGTGGTAAGGTAAAAGGTAGGGTAAAGATAGGCTCATTGTTTTTACCTTTTAACTTTTACCCTACCTTGCCGAGGCCTACTCACCCGCCCGTTCCCCGTGATTGGTCAGCACCTTCAGAGTACGCACGTGGTCCACCCAAGCCTGCGGGACGAAACAAAAAGGTAAAGGTTCAGCCCTACAATTTCTTACTCACGCCGCTGCTGGCAGAAGGTCCTCACACGCAAGAGAGAGAGAGGGCTCTGGAGAACCCGTCTAGAGCAGCGATGGACAACCTAGGCCAGTTAGTGGGCCACGTGATCGGCCCTCCTTCACCTCGATGGGCCACAAGTTTGACACCGTTGCTTGTGCACTAATCGTGACCCCACCCCCCACTAGACACACAACCTAGGCACACTGAAACCAGGCCACCACCAGGGACTCTACGCGACACAAGCTGCCCACAAACTGGTCTAGAGCAGGGGTGGGGAACGTCTGTGCCGCGAAATCATTTGGTGTGGCCCTGCCAAGTCAACCGCAGGTGGGACTCGAAATTTAATAAATCGAGGAGCAAACCTGGAAAAGCAGTTGCGGGTAGCAACATCATCAATACCAGCTAACATCACACGCCTCGCCAATTAAGAGAAGCAGTTCCAGCCCATCACATTAGGGGTGAGTTAATTAAATGTTTGTCTAAATATATAACGGGCTAATTTTTAAGTTGATAATTTTGTATGGCCCGCGAATGATGTTATAAAATATCCAAATGGCCCTTTGCAGAAAAAAGGTTCCCCACCCCTGATCACGTGGGTACAATGTTGGTGCACTCTTTCACAGTGCCTACACTTTACCCCACCACACACGACCTGTTGATCGACTACCTGTGGTTATACCCATCCATGCTGCTGGCTGGACAGACGCAGGGGGGGGGGGCGTCTAATAAACGTGACCATTCTTTCGACGGACGAACCCAGAGACTGAGCCGCAAACCTCTTGGTCGGAAGTCCGGGGCGCTAATCGTCTACACTGCGGCAACATCCCCATTTGGAAATGTTCTAGCTGAGGTTGTTGGTGCTCCAGCTATTACGAGTGCAACATACTCAAACTCCACATGTAGGTTAACGACCTACTTGATGTACTGCATCCTCCAAGCACCCGGTTATGTTGCAAGTGTGTGTGTATGCCACGTGATCCCCGCAAAATGCACCGACACCACCAATCATAGCACTTGAGTCAGGCCATAATAAACTCCTTAAACATTTTTTTTTAAACAACGGTTTTATTCACAACTTCGTTTAACTCACGGTCGAGAAGTACGTGAATGATGCGTCGCCTGCTCCCACATCAACGCTTACTTGAATTAATTGATGACTTCCTTAACTCGTTGACACGGAGCAGACGTGGCGCCTGAGACACGTGGCGCCTGCTTCTTGGGCGAGGCGATTCGAGAGTTTAGGGACCGCGGCGTTTTTGACCTACAGTACACACAAATATATATATATAATCAGGCGTGCATACAAAATGTAAATTGCTTTAAAGTTGCGAATTAATTGATTAATTGATGCCGATTTTGATACAGGCATGCATTGTCACCGGATCTGAGTACGTGTGCAACATTTGGAATTGATTGGACAACATGAAGTAGACTAAATTTTGATTACAAGATTTGACCACGACATAGAAATCAAGTTAAGTAAAAAGCATCACGAAGTACAGTACTGTACAATGTCACGTATCTGACTCGCTTAGGGATCGGTGGATGTGCGAAAAAGTCGGATAAGTGAACGTCTGTAGAAAAAAATAACAGCTGCACCACCGTGCACGAATACTGCACTGCGTGTGGCCTGTTACTCGGTCAGGGAGGATTTTCGACATCCAGATATGTGATGGTCTGATATGGGGCATTGTGCTGTGGAACCCATGGAAGGGATTTTTAAGACCATCAAAACGATCGTCATAGAAACAGGAATCACAGGTGCGCGAAGGCGACTCGCGTCATTCAGTCTTTTTGTTTCTTAATGTGTTGTGGCTCATGCTCGTTGTCAGCTGACGGCACTCCATCAGAACGAAAGCATGTTACCTATTTGTCACCCCAGATTGTGCAAAATAGCTCGTGTCGATAACGGTCCTGTCCTATTCATGGGCAAGAAGTATGCTGGATATAAAATACCAGATTAGAAAAAGATGCGGGCCCACTCTTACAGCACATACGTTCATGTTCATTGAGCTCTAAAGCCACATGTTCACACACAAGCTCATGCTGTTCTTTATTATCCACGCTAGAAATTCAAGATGATTTGCGACCGATTAGAGCTGGCTGGATGATCTTAAACAACGTTTTTAGGTTGTGGCCGGGTTGCTGAGAGGTCAGAGTGCTGAGCTGGCACTGTTCAAAACTTGGGTTCTTATCCAAGTTTCAGCCACCTGTGATTAAACCAAAACTCAAAGCATTTGCCAATGATAACAGCCCTTCTTCACACGATTAAACGAGGTACTTAAGTGCAGCAAGTTAATGGTCTTAACCTGGTCACCAATGACTACACAAAAACAAATCCCATCAAATTTGTTCTGTAATTAAATTTTGTTGAATTCCAGCTCAAAAAAAATAAAAACGTCGGTTTGACGGTCATGCGTTCGTTACTCTCATGTGCAGAGTGGGTGGGGAGGCGATTCCTTCTGTTGTCTGTACACCAAAGGTCACTTGAATGGAATTTCAGAGGTAGTTCTGTGACATATGCTTCTGCGAGCCGTTCCCAAACGCGAGGGTTGCACTGCTCTGCGAGCGATGAAAATTGATGATTTATAACTTTCTAGATTTGAAGCTTTCGTGACTGCAGGAATCCATGCTCTTTGGTTATTTCGGTAAAGTCACGTAGGTATAAAATTAAATAAATCACGACGTTCCGATTGAAACACAAGCAATCATCATCAGGTGGGAAAATCACAGCAAGAACGATTTTTTTTTGTAACATGCTGTCAATACAAGAAATTGTGGAGAAATTACAATAAAAAAAATTGGCTTTTCAATTCGCTTGTCATTTTCCAGCTCTGATAAATGAAAATAGTTGACTTGATTGATGTGCAAAGAACACTAATCTGGGGGATATCTAAACATTGTGCCCCTTGTTCATATACAGAGGCTCGTGGATAAAACAGAAGCCCTCTTAACGGCGGTAATTGGTTCCACGAAACCGGTCGTTAAGTTAGTTGGTCGTTAAGCGAGTATGGGAAATACACTTTAAAGGCTTAAATCGTTCCCAAAAAATCTATTTTAAATATTTCAACAATGGATATTAATACATAAAGATACTAGCAACATTAGGAACACATCATATTATAAGCATGGTTAATCAATGAATTGATTAATATTTACTTTACCTATAACAGCCCGTCGTTAACAGGGGAATGATTGGCAAGTGAACACATTGGGCTCTATGGAGGCCCTACACTACTATACACTACACTATACTCTACACTACTATACACTACACTACTATACACTATACACTACACTACTATACACGACACATTGGGCTCTATGGAGGCCCGTCGTCAAGTGATTAGTCGCAAACAGGGGGGGGGGGGTCATTAAGATGGGTTTTACTCTACACTACACTACTATACTCTACTATACACTACACTACTAGATACACTACACTATACACTACGCACTGGGCTCTATGGAGGCCGGTCCTTAAGCGATTAGTCACTAACAAGGGGTGATCGTTAAGAGGGGCTCAACTCAGAGGCAGTCACGTGACATCATGTTACACGGCCGTTCTTGATCACGGGGTGATGCACTGCTGCGAGGATTCTGAATGGAAGATATTTCGTCTCACGACGCACCACGTGTAGCACAAATGGAATATAATTGGGGGGGTGGGGGGTGGGTGTAATTGGAAATAAGAAAACTACCTTCGAGAACCATTACACATACATGGACCCCATAGCTGTCAGCCCATACGATTTACCCGTATTCTTGTGAAGGGAAATTGAGTGTTCAAGTCCGTAAGGCGTACAGCCGTTTTAATACGGGCAGAACATTTGTGTTGTCTATTTGTCTGTGTTTCTCCCTTGTGATGGGATGAACGTTGAGATGTATAAGAGCGCAGAGTGACCAATAAGGTCTGAATTAGTCTGTAATAAGGTTGGCACTGATAAGGGGTTGACAGCCATGGGATCCAAGTACGTTGGTTGATGCCTGCGATAGCGTGGACTCGCAATTCGGATCGCTCGAGTAAGAGAATGACGTGCCTGCAACATCCACCTATAGAGAAATGGGATCATCCTTCAGGACGCAGTACAGCAAGTAGATTTCTGTTGACAGCCTGCGTGTGGAACAATGAGTGTTGTTCCCTAATGCTCGTTTTGTTCTCGCTCGGCATTGTGAAAAAGCAACTGGGCCATGAATGCCAAGTGGAACCCTCCATAAAACTCTCAAGAATTAGAAATGCATGTTAAAATAGGGTAAACTGTTTAATCACACCACTGTACTTTATCACACGCGACCCGCCAACGAATGGATTGTAGTGTGCCCATTTAGACTGCTGGGTGGACAGAGGCGGGAGGGAGAGTTTTAATTATCATGGCGGGAGATCAAACTGGTGGCCTTTGGATTGCAAGGCCATTATCCTAACCCTTTCGCCTTTCTGGACTCACAGACTCTAACGCAATTTTCGTGGACGACCATAAACCAAGAACATATTTTTCAAAATTTAAAACGACCCTCGATCGTAATGTCTGCAACAGTTTCCTGGACCATTTTCCCACAGCCTAGCGGACCACCGGCAATGTACTACCATAAAAAAGCGTAACATTTTAGCTCGGTACAATGTAAGCATCGATGCTATTTACTGACTTTAAAGTCCCACGCAAAAAAAAAGAAGCGTGCGTGACTGCCGCGTGTTCCCTTCCGTAATCATTTCAGGAGGCCGTTGTCCGTCTCAATGTGTCAGTATCTCTCCATCACGCTCGGAAGGATCTGCCCATTGAGCGACTGCAAGGCTCCGTGACCTGCATTGGTATCTCCGGCTATCGGGCTGGGCGTGCGAGCAAGGCGTGTGGTCTACAAGGACGCAGCTGTCACAACACTCGAATTTCTTTGGAACAAAAGAAAAATTTTGACGGCACAAAAAATAACAACAACACCAACAACAGCCAGAATTGTCTCCTGTGTTCAATGTAGAGATGATCTGGATGGCAAATCAGATTTTAATGAGGGGTTGGCGTTTGAATGTGTCCGAGGTCTTTTAGGAGGCGTCTTCGTAAATTTGGTTTGGAGAAGCAAGGAAAAAAAGATGTTTACCAAGGCAACGTTCACCGTCACAGAGTTTTGTTTTTCTTTCTGACAACAGTCATGATCGCATCCGATGGGGGCACTTATCTACAATAAATATTACTTAATGAAGATGGCTGCAAAGTGGCGTTCAAGATCAAAGTTGTGCAAAAGTTTGATAATCGACTGGAAATATTCTCTACGCAGAGGGACACAGTGGAGAATGTGTTCCTTGGGATAGTTATTGAAGATGGACTGGGATAAACAAAAAACAAGATAAAGAGACGGACGAGAAGTGGATTGGCGCACTTTTGTGGAAGATGCAATTGAAAAGCAACATGGCACAACGTTGAATCCGTGCTATATGACACGCGGGTCAGAAACGTGGACAATGACAAATAAAATGTGACAAAAGTTGAGTAGTGTACAAAGCACACTTGGAATCATACCGAGACACGAGGAAAAACACGTGGATTTGAGAACTTGCGCAGGCTAAAGGCAGCACATTCGCTGCCGATGAAAGCAGTGAGGCTTGGACCAGACACGGCGTAGCTGGAATATTTGATTGTCAATTCATCGAGACCAGGGGTCGGCAACCTGCGGTTCCGGAGCCGCCTGCGGCTCATTAAGGACTGCTTTGTTGTGCCATTTATGAAGTACCGTTATCTCGTATTCACCACAGTGCATTGTGGTTCTTTAAATATAGAGTTTTGTTTTTACCGAATTCGAAAAGAAAGCCTCTTCTTGTTGTTTCCGTTGCCGACCCATTGATCGAGAATAACGCATGAGTGGTGAGATGTTAACTACCTTGCCTAGTATACAGGGGGTCGTGGGTTCGATCCCAACCCTGATGCCTGTATAATTGGAATTTACATATCATCCCTGTGGTCACGTGGATTTTTCTCAGGTCCTCCAGCATTTTCCCCTCCACGTTTAGAATCAAGAGCGGGGTTCAGCAACCAAAATGAGGAGAGCCATTTTTTTCGAATTCGGTAACAAAAACTCAATATTTCAAGTGCCGCAATGCATGTAAATACAAGACGGTTCTGAATAAATGACATCACGAAGCACGCGGCTCCAGAGCCGCAGATTACCAACGCCCTTTGGTTTAGAGGATTTGGCTGCATTAAATTTCCAGATTCAAAGGCCACTTTCGTTCAGCTCTCATTTGTGGCCAGGTCGCTTCTGAAAAAGAGCTACATAGCAGATCAGTGGTCCTTACCTGGTCAAACAAAAATAGTTGATAGTTTACATAAACTGGGCCAATACTCACCCAGTTATTTAGTAGATGCTCGTGGAAAAGGCTGAACAACCCTCATGCACTGTCAGAACACTTTCATAAATATATATATATTATCCGCCTATAATATATATTTGTATGAAATGCCAATTCCGCATTTTTGGAAAGTGTTACGCGTGCGGTGAACAAATGCTGCGGACCAGCGGGGGCGGCCGTTATCTGGGAGGTGCGAGGGCGGGCGGGCCGGCGGGAGCGCACAGGCGGCACGGATTCCGTCTGTTAACGGCGTGACGCCTGGGCCCCCCCCCGCTACGTGACGCACGGCCAAGGGACGGCCGCGAGGAGACGGAGGCGTCCGCCCGGAACCCAGGGCTCCGTCTCCTGATCCCTATCGCGGCCGTCGATGGGCGGCCGTCGCCGCTGCACGAAAAAAGCGACATCCTGCGGAGTCGCCACGTGTGCTGAGCGGAACGGGCAGGTGCTCACGCTGAATAATGCTTCACAACAACAAACCTCTGCCGCTTTCTTGACAAAACTGAAAACCGATGAAAACAAGATTGCGGTCTTCTGTGGAACGTTTTTTTACATGTTATGTTAAATGTTTGCAATGTTGCTGAAAGAATGACAATTGCAGGGCCGTGAGAAATGGTGATGGCGTGGGGGAGCCCTTCATCGAGCAGTTTGTACAAAAGGGCTGCAAATGGTTATTTACAGCTATTACTGCTGTGTATCGTGCAATTCAACACGGATCCTGAAAGACCAAGGTGACTAACAGGAGACCGCACTGCCGCAAATCCGCTTGAACTCGATCCGCAATATCGACCACAACAATTAAAGTGTTAAAGATTTCAGGATTTACCGGTGGTGGAGCTCAGACTTTGGCCCAGGCAAAGCATCCACCCTATAGTATTTTTCTTTTGGGCAATTCCTCCCCTTTTAAATTGCACAATTAATAACATAACAGGACGGTGCAGTAATGTGCCCTGCGTCGCGAGTCAGAACAGCGCAATAGAGGCCACCGCATGTTGACAAAGTTGGTAGGCAGTGCCCTCTCCGGCTGCTGGTTTAGCGCACCCACTCACGTACCCTGGGCCCCCTCGCAAACCAGGTGGTCTATCTCAATGGGCCCCAACATTCTCTACGCTCCTTATTTATCTCTCCGTCTCGCTCTCAACATCTGTGTCCCTCTGTACAGTTCTCTCTAATTCTGCTTTCTGTCTCACCAAATGTATCTCCGTCTTTCTGTGTGGGTATCTCTCTGTGCATGTCTCTTTACATATCTATCTGTCTCGCTCAATGTCTCTCTCTGCGTGTCTCACGTACTTGGCGCCGAGTTGGCGTTGAGGGCCATGCTTGCACGGGGTGACCAGCAGGTCAACCTGGGGCCCTTGTCCGTTTCCTCTTTGAGCGCTGCGACCGCCTCCCTGGGTTTATGCTCCGGGCGCTTGGGCGCTGCGGTGAGAAATCAAACCCCAGAGAAGCGAGGTCACAATCAGCAGGGTCCTGGACCAACAGTAGTCCATTGTCCTGAACGAGAGGAGGGGAGATCAAGAGATCAAGCAGCTGAGGGACATAATTATTGAGCCTTTGGCAAGCGGATCTAAAAGTGGATTGTCAAGCGCTTGAATTGTTCCTATTTGCTGACAATCTGATTCAATTGCTAACGAGCAACTGAGCACCTCTTGTAGATTTCTTAGCTCGGCGTATTTAGGGGTTGAAATGCACTCTTGTTGTCACCGTTTGCTGGCCCAGGTCTCCCTCGTCAGGGAGACTTCGTCTCAATTGAGTTCTCACCTGATGAAATAAAGTCGACCAATCGTAAGCAGCCTCGGAAGGGATTTCACGGAGCTGGCTCGGGACCACCAATGGATACGGTCGCATCTTGAACCTCGCTCGGTCGCGTTGGCGAGATGTTAACTCCCTCGCCTGGTATGCAGGAGGTTATGGGTTTGATCCCAATCATGACGCCTGTAGTTTTCGAGTTTGGATTTTCTAGAACTTGGACTCACAAACACAACAAACCCCATAGCTGTTAACCCACACGGTTTACCCGTATTCTGTTGGGGGGAAGTGAGTTTTCAGGTCCGTACGGCACACAGCCGTTTCAAAACGGGCAACATTTTTGTTAAGTCTATTTGTGTGAGTTTCTCCCTTGTGATGGGACTTTGTAGGATGAACGTTGAGATTTATAAGGGCACGGGGTGACCAATAAGGTCTGAACTGGTCTGTAATAAGGTAGGGCACTGAAAAGGGGATGACAGCAATGAAATAATAGAGCAGGCAGACACGGGCCTGACTTGATCCACAGATGCCTTGTTGAGTCTCTAATTTTTAAGATTCTGCTTAGGACGTCTTGCCAATTCCTCACCAAATAATGTGTACGTGGGAGTAACCAGACCTACCTGAGATCTCAAGCTTCGTAGAGAGCAAAAATAACTATCGTACGTTTATAGATTGCTCGGAAACCTACGTTCTATGCTGCCATCTCCTGGCCAAGAATGTGGCCTGTAGATGCTGCCATCTGCTGGCCACTAATGTAGATGGCAACATGGAGGGTTGTGAATGCGGTCGTTGAGATGAGTTTTGATTGGTGAGATGAGTGAGGTTGGTGCAGTGGATGAATGAGATGGATGCAGTCAGTATGGTGTGTGGTTGGTGTGGTGAATGGAGTGGGTGAGATGGGTGCCATATGTGCGGTGAGTGGAGTTGGTGTTTGGTGAGTAGAGTTGGTGTTTGGTGAGTGAGATGAGTGTGGTGGGGTAGTGATTATATTTCGATTTAAAGCTTTCGTGACTGCAGGGATTCATATTATTGGTTCTTTCGGTAAAGTCACGTAAAAGGGAAATAATAAAAATAAAACATAAAAAATATTTTCTTTTATTTTATTATTTCCCTTTTACGTGACTTAACCGAAAGAACCAAGAATATAGTAGTGATTATAGTTAGTGTGGTGAGTGCGGTTGGGGCAGTGAGTGCGATTGGTGAGGTGAGGTTGATGGGGTGTGATTGGGGTGGTGAGGTGTGTGAGGTGTGATGGGGTGGGGAGTGAGGTTGGTGAGGTTGGTGAGGTGAGTGTGTCGGTGAACACGTGGAGGATTCTCCTCCACGGTCGCCTTTGTCTCCCCCAGTAGCGATGTTCACTCCACACCGCAACAGGTACTCATCTGAGGCTGAGTCGACCTCACACTCTCTCACTGTCTCACTCACAGCGCGAGTTCGCGTTTTCAGGCGATATAAAATCATGTATATTTCATGCCAGTTGGTTCTGAAGTGCGGCTGTTTGTAATTTGGGCGTTCGTAAGTCGAGGACTGCCTGTAAATAACTATTCCGATTATATATTCTTAGGTTTTTTCGGTAAAGTCACGTAGGTATAAAATTAAAATTAATAAAAGTAAAATAAAAAAAATCACGACGTTTCGGAGGCAACACAAGCTTCCGTCTTCAGGTGGAACAGTCACAGCACGATAGCTGTATCAAGTGAGAGAAATTCCAAGAAACCCGTATTTTTATATATACTGGTTGAGGGTGGGAGGAGTCAAGGTAGGCGCTGAATATTATTTTTGTGAGGTTCGGTGCGGCAGAAGCACGCTGTTAGGAATGAGCCTTTGTTGTGTAAACTAAGTGCGGATGATGTAAAGGTGCATGTAAAAGGGACTGAGCCTTTTTGTTATGGAGAGATGATGCGGCTGAAATCGCTGCCAGGAAATTAGTCTTTGTTGTGTAGAATGGTTGACTG
>CM025641.2:7814442-7826635 GCA_014621495.2 Entosphenus tridentatus | reverse complement strand
ATTATTTTAATTATTTTATTACTTCCCTTCTACGTGACTTTACCGAAAGAACCAAGAAGATATTTTATTTTATAACTACGTGACTTTACCGAAAGAACCAAAGAGTATGGATCTTATATACTTAATTTATTTACTAAACGACAAACTATTTTTTTATTTTACCAAGTAAGGCCCACTGAGCATAAAAAGCAGTTTTTCAGAAGCGACCTGGCCATCACAAATGATAGCTCAACGAAGTGGCTTATGGTCACGTGGACATTTATATCAGCCAAATATATAGCAGGCGTCAGGGTCGGGATCGAACCCACGGCCTCCTGTATACCAGGCGAGGTGGTTAACATCTCCCAGCCACCGTGGCGCCCTAACACATGTGTAATGCGAGCGTAAATGGGGTTGTTGCTGGGCTCGGGTCCAATCACACGGCCCGGGGTATTGGGGGGCGGAGCCTGGTCTGCGGGGCGTGTGTGAGGGGCCACCGTTCACCTCGGCTCCAATGGGAGGCGAGGTGAATTGGGGCGGAGCCAGCGGGGTAGTATGGGCAGGCCGGATCTGAGGATCCGGAAGGGGAGGAGTCAGGGTCACGTGGGGGGAATGTATATAAGTGGGAGCCCGGAAGAGATCGGGGCAGTCGGGGAAGTTAAGAGGCTGAGCCACGTTGGGTGGTGAGGAAAGAGCCGCGCCATCGGCCACGTGGCCGAAGGACCTCCGCACGTCATCGGCCAGCGGTGTGCGGAGTGCGGGAATAGAGGAGCTAACGGAGGAGCATGCGGGGCACACGAGAGAGAGCGTGCGTGGCACGCGAGAGAGAGAACGTGCGTGGCACGTGAGAGGGAGCGTGCACGGGGCGTATGTGAGACGACACTGGTCCGAGAGGAGGCCAGTGGGGGGTGCGGAGAAGAACCTAAATAAAAGACAAACGGAGACCAGCATAACCTGACGGAGTCATTTATTACACTGGGGTCAGAAGTGGAACGAGATGTCAAAACATCTCAAGAAAAAGAATATACCTGCACCATCTTCAGAAGATGAAGAGGACCTTCCTTCGGCGGTGGCGGTCCCGACAATGGAAGGCGTGGGCGAGGTGGCGGCGAGCGACACGACAGGAGTGCAAGATGTCGTCGGGGCAGCTGGGCCATCTGCGTCGACGGGCGCCGAGGACGGCTGGCGACACGTGTCAGTCCAGCTTGATTCTCTGCGGGCCGTTCTGCTGGATTTAGTCACTCTGGTCGCGCCAGTGACGATGCCGGATCGGCCACGCAGCGGGCCTTCAAGCGGGGCCGAGCCATCCACCATTGGGGCCTCTGCGACACTTCCCGCCCTCTCCGACACGCGGCGGGAAGCCGCCATCTTGTCGCCGCCACGGCAGGAAGACGCCATCTTGTCGCCGCAGCAGGAGACGCCTGCATCGGAAGACAGCAGCTTGGGGACTCGCAGCCATCGTCTGACGATGATTAAAGAATTCTCAATTGGAGGAGATTGGAGCGCATTTGCGTTGCGTTTTGAGTCGGCCATTGGATCCGCCAAGTGGACGGATGCGGAGGCCTTGGAAGTTCTGCCAACGCTCCTGGACGACAAGTCTTTGAAATTCTTCCGCTCCATCAAGGCCGCGAAGAAAGCGACGCTGAAAGGGGCGTTCGAAGAGATGGCGGAAGCGTACAAGCCTCCGGACGACGCGCACCGCAGATTCGTCCAGAGGTAACGGGTACCCGAGGAATCGCCTGTGGCTTTCCGGGGCGCTGTGCTTGAGCTGGCCATGGCCGCGTATCCAGAGACGGAGCCCGACTTGTTGGAGCCCTTGATACTGGGTAAGATGTTGGAGCTGTCCAAGGACTTGGGCATTCCGATGCCGATATGCGGCCATAAGCAGCTGACCTCCCGGATGGCAGCCAAGTGCCTCGACGCGCAGTTCAACTTGTGCCGTTGGGCACAGGTGACCGCCTGCACGGGGAGCCCGACCGTGGAGGGAGGCGCCGCCGGGTGGACTCCGTCAAAGGCTGTCTTCGTGCCGGACGAGAGGGGGCCTGGCGATCTCTCTGCTGCGGCGGCCCAGTGGGTTCCTCGAGGGGGAGGGGAGTCGCGCTCCGGCCCGCCGCTGAGGGATTGTCGAGACGGGGGGGAAGTCGGGCGGCGGGCCGACTCGTCGTATTACCGCTGCGGGCGTCTTGGACACGGGACTGTCGGTGTCGCCCTCGCCCGCCTCTTCAGCCGGAGTCCCCGGCCAAGGACGCGACGTCAACGCCGGAGAGTCAACCGTGTCAGACGGGCCGGCTGTGATCCTGCCGGACACAGAGATTCCTGCACCGGGTGGGCCTACCATGGCGACGGGGACACTTGGCCCCGCTGCCCCTCCAACCCCGCCGTGGTTGCAGTTGCAGGGGGCCCCGACTACGGACCTCTCTGGGGAATGGGGTGCTGGGACGGACAAGCCTCCACCAGCAGTGGATGGTTCTGGTTCCGCAGCTCCTAAAACCTTGTTGGGACTGTGACCTTTGAGGGCACTGCCTCTCGTGAAGGATGGGCCGGCGACCCGCACTCATTCCAAATCCCTTTCCTTTCGTTAATTGTGTTGTTGTTATACTCTCCGTTGTGTCTGGTGATTCCTGATTGTGATGCTGTCGCTCGCATTATTTTGTCCTATTGCAGCCGGGGTGGCTGGCTTTTTTATCAGGGGGTGGGGGGGGGGGGTCATGTAATGCGAGCGTTGTTGCTGGGCTCAGGTCCAATCACACGGCCCGGGGTATTGGGGGGCGGAGCCTGGGAGGGGCCACCGTTCACCTCGGCTTCAATGGGAGGTGAGGTGAATGGGGGCGGAGCCAGCGGGGTAGTATGGGAAGGCCGGATCTGAGGATCCGGAAGGGGAGGAGTCAGGGTCACGTGGGGGGAATGCATATAAGTGGGAGCCAGGAAAAGATCGGGGCAGTCGGGGAAGTTAAGAGGCTGAGCCACGTTGGGTGGTGAGGAAAGAGCCGCGCCATCGGCCACGTGGCCGAAGGACCTCTGCACGCCGTCGGCCAGCGGTGTGCGGAGTACGAGAATAGAGGAGCTAATGGAGGAGCGTGCGGGGCACGCGAGAGAGAGCGTGCGTGGCACGCGAGAGAGAGCATGGCACGCGAGAGGGAGCGTGCGCGGGGCGCGCGCGAGACGACACTGGTCCGAGAGGAGGCCAGTGGGGGGTGTGGAGAAGAACCTAAATAAAAGACAAACGGAGACCAGCATCGCCTGACGGAGTCTTTTATTACACATATACTCACCTCCCATCAGTCACACACCGCTCTCAAACACCCCCCCCCCCCCCCCCCTATAACCATCAACAGACTGTTAATGCTGAGAGCGAGCACCTAAAAAGGTCTGGCACGGCACTCGATGGGATGGGGATGGGTGGCCAGCACCACGCCCGGCCGCCTTTGTCTCCTCCCATTCACCAAACCGGATACTCATTTTAAGGCTTATTAGACCTAGGAGAGGACCGAGATCGGTTCAGATACTCGTCAACCGTCGCACAGTGCGCTAACCACTTCGGCAATGCTCCCCATGTAAACTTCACTTCAAGCACACGCCTTATCACCGATACAGCTTCCACATCGTCATATCCACCACACCTCCTCCAGCCCCATCACTTACGGGAAGAGAGACATGCAACCTCAAAATATACACCATGTGTCAGGGTTGGAATGGAACCCACGCCCTCCTGCGTACCAGGCGAGGTAATTAACATCTCGTTACCGTGGTGCCTTGTGGTCACGTGAGGCCTTCCACTTCTGAATGGCTTGCAATGCATTTTTGAACATTACTGCAAGCGTCTTCGCCTCGTTCATTCGGTATTCGAGGGGAATATTGCTATTTAGTAACGCCGTTTCAAATATCACGCATTGAACGTTCGATTTTAATTTGCAATGTAATTGAGGGACTGTACGTTGTCTTGTCGTGGTCTGGTGCTGTTGTTGTTGTGTTGCTGGCTTGCCCAAGCTTGCATCCGTTGACAAATCGGCAGGAATGTATGTACTTTGTATTTTTAGCAACATGTTTACATTTTCTCCATCTTGCCTCTCAAATCGTTTTTGTACAAACCTCGCTGACCTGCCCCTACTGGACATATGTGAAAAGAGCTTCATAGCTCATCGGATTTCTCCAGGATAAAAAAAAGATTCAGAATAATCAGTGGCTCTGCCAACAACATGACCTGTTGTGACTTGTCTAATGTGCATCGTGTGGTTGTTAGCACAGAAAGATGCGCCTGGTAACGTCCTAATGGACCAAACATCGTTAAAATGAGGCTGGGTCTGCGTTGTTCAGAGCGACCACCATATACAGGGACTCTTCTACTTATGGACGAGTTAGGTTCCAGAAGTCTGTTCGTAAGTCTATTTGTTCGTAAGTCCAACTTTACTCCTGTCGATTCCAAACATGTTGTACAGCATGTACACTAAACATGGGGAATGTCTTTAGGAGTTGAATAATCTTCTGTTGACGTAGAGGCCACTGGATCTTCACATTGTGTACATGTAGATGCCACCAACCACCATCTATTGCGTGGCGGTTGAACTTATGAATCTCGGTCCAAACAGGCAACTGAAATATGGACAGGTTTGTTCGTATCTCTGAGACTTTCTAAGTTGAGGAGTCCCCGTAAATATTTTTGAGGACCACTGGGATCTTCAGTTTAAACTGTGAGTTTTGGAGTCATTGGACCAGAAAGAAGTGAGATAAAAACGAAAGTAACATTGAAAAATATGTACACAGGGCAGGGAGGGCCCCAGCCGCATGACAGGATTTATTCAGCGGTATCGTCACGGTAACAGAAACAGCGCTCCCGAATGAATCGCAGAAGCCCCCGAATATTCCGCCTCAGGCAGGAGAATCTCCGTCCAGGCCCGCGTGACGCCCTTGGCCCAGTCTTGTCGACGGCATCCTCCTCGTTGTTGTTGCCTGGTTGGAGAGTAGGGCCCCGCCTGGTAAACGGACGCACACGCCATCGTTAGCACGGTCGGCTATGGTTATCACGGTCGGCTACGGTTATCACGGTCGGCTACGGTTATCACGGTCGGCTACGTACGGATGCAAAATGATTTCACCGTACACACATGCGTGTATTCATTATGCCACCATCTGCCCCATCATGCATTCTCGGCTGTGCTTACATTGGTTGCTGTAGTGCACCTCAGATGTGTCCGGCCGCTCAAATGCGAGGTAGGAGGATGGCACACATCTCTCACTACGGCCAGCGGTGGAATGCTACATTTATATCGGAGAACACTTTCACTGAATAACCTCCCCAATACACATTTTCCTCAAGGTACACTTCTGCGTGGAGACTCACTCTTGTCTCGTGGCCGACTCCATCTCCTCCTCCTCCTCCTCCGCGATGCCGTCAATGGTGGCACCACTTTGATTGGGGAATTTTTCAGACATGCGTGTTACCGCACAGTCACCCACCGACTCCACTCCCCACTCTGAGTTTGAAGCCCACTCGCTCCCAGCAACTGAACCTGCAGTATTCTGATTTGTCCAAGTGGGCTCCGGAGTCTGCTCACTTGCAGCAGTGACTTGGCAATCTCCCTGGCTGAGACAGGGGATTGCCAAGAGGTTGCAGGCCTCCATCGGCTCCATTTCCTCTTCAACGATGACGTCATTCGTGCTGTCACATTGATTGAAGAGTTTTTCAGTCAGGCGTGTTACCGCACAGTCACCCACCGACTCCACTCCCCACTCGGACTCCATTCCCCAATCCGAGTTTGAAGCCCACTCGCTCTCAGAAACTGAGCCTGCAGTATTCTGATTTGACCAAGCGGACTCCGGAGTCTGCTCGCTTGCAGCAGGGACTTGGCAATCTCCCTGGCTGAGACAGGGGGCTGCCGAGAGGCTGCAGGCCGCCACCGGCTCCGTGTCCGTGGCTGGGCAAGGCGGAAAGTTCGCTTGCGGTGGCTTGGCCCTGCCGCCCCGCAAAAATGGGTGGTTGAGGGCCTCCGTGGGTGTGAGGCGACGTTGGGGATCCCACCTGTCAAGGAGGCAAACGGTGGGAGTCAGGTGCCTGTTGCATTCTAAAATCGCTTCATTGAATCATGGGCTGGGGTGAAATGCGCAATTCTATCATCAACACTTTTGTCAGAAACGATATTTATTTTAAAAAGTTACGAGATGAAGAAACGATGCCCCGGTGTGACGCAAAACCTTGCAGTCCTAGCCCAAATGACACGTGAGGTCTATGATCGTTTCCAGTAATGTTGATGGTAGACGCAAAGTGATTTATATTTAATTCTTTGTACGAGGTGAAATGTACACAAGAGTAACAAGTCTCTTACTGAAGGCACCCGCGGAGAAAATTGATAAACTTTCGATTGCGGGTTCCCAGAACTGTCTTCAAAGACACGGAGCATGGGACGATCCGCTTCCCGTTGACGACGGGGCGATTCTTTTCGTCTGTTTATCAGAGAGACAAAAAGAGAGAGACACTGAGTTAGTTGTGGCGATGAGTACAATGCAGCGGCGGTCCTTAACCCTCCAATTGCGATGTTTGCGAATATGATTCCCTGTTGGCGGTCGACTACAGCCTGTCATCCCTCCAGGGTCGATAAAATATGTAACCGTTTGTGAGACGTTTGCAGTAGTCATGTAGAAACGATGGCTCCTAAGTAGGCCTCGGCAAGGTAAGGTAATTTACCATTTTTACCGGGTAAAAGGGTAAAGGTGTCGACATGCCAAGGGATAAGGTAAAGGGTAGAATAAAAGTAGCTCGGAAGAATTACCCGGTAAATACGGTACCTTGTTTACCGTTAAAAGCTCCGTGGCGCAGTCCTTGGCCTCCATTTAATAAGTAATATAAAAAAAAACTTTTTTAAAAAACACGTTTATGAAATGTACGAGTAATGGCAAAACTCCGAAGCTTGCCATAAGGTCACGGAACATGGCCAATTACAGCCAATGTCAGTTTACCGTGGACAATTAGACCCAAGCCGAAACATAACATTTCAAAAAGATTGTTTAAAAACATATATTTTTTATGATAGAATATAGTGTTGTCATCAGTATTACATAAGCATACCAAGTTTGCAGTCGATACCACATTGGGAAGTGGGTTAAAATTTAGTTACAAGATTTGAGGATACAACAACGATAACAACGACAACAACAACAGAGTGAGTTCAAAGAAAGCGTGTAAAATTGGAATCGAGAGTATTCTATATGTATAAAGCGCTCTACCTAGCATTTACCGTTATAAACCTTTTTCATGTGTAGTATCCCAGTAATTACCCTGTAATCGGGTAATTTGTATGGGGTAAGGGTAAAAGGTAGGGTAAAGATAGGCTCGTTGCTTTTTACATTTAAATTTTTACCTTACCTTGCCGAGGCCTACTGTTAAGCGTGAAAGTGAAATTCCCATTCTCAACTCTGGGCCATCGAAGGAGACGAGAACCTCCTGATACTTGCTTGAGCAAGGAGACACTTTGATGTTTATTTTAGTATGATATTTTTATTTGCATAATTTGGAGAGGATGGTAATTTGTTGCACAAGCGTGCTTTTAAGCGTAATAGATTTCTCAATCAAGGACCCACAGTTTGTGTGGAGGGTTGTTCTTTATGGTTGTTTTATACTATGGTAGAACTGCTCTATACTGATTTAGTATACCGTTGCATCTGTCGCACAATTTTTTAAATTGTGCTAAGTCATGCTGAAATATAAAAAAACGGCCAATCATCTTTATAAAAAATGTGATGGCCAGAATTCCATGTAATTCATGCACACGTCCTCTGTTGGATTGCAAATCCCCTGGGGTTTTCCAAATATTCTGTGCTACCTAAACATAACCGTTTCTTTTAAAGTATTTTTTTCATAAGACTCCTTACTGTCGCATTAATTCAACATGTACTGACAAGTACGTTGCCAAGACCATTGTGACTTTTAAACCCAAATAAAGCCCAGTTCCTTTTTAAATTACACGAAGCAGTTTACATGTCTTTCTATTCGAGCACAGAGCACGAGACACGCGTCTGCACAGCCACGACTCTCTGGGCAGTGACAGCAGCAGCAACAGCTACGAGCCCCAACACCACCACCACCTCACCACCCCCCCCTGTCCACTCACCAAAGGAGATGATGTTGTGGATCGAGGCGTCAATCATGGCTTTGGGTGGGAGCCCCAACATCTGAAACCAAGATCACAAGAGGGATGAGTTGGATGAGGTCCGTCGCCCGAGTGAACAGAGCGTACAAACGCTGCACTTTGTCTCATTGAAACGTCGACGAACAATGAACTTTGAGTGCTCTTGTACATACTCTTTGCAGATATGTATCTCTATCATCAGGCGATACATACATATTTGGTCTTTAATTGACGACGTGGCTACTACGTGCGGCTTCATTGCTCTCCAACACAGGTTTTGAAAGCCTCAGGGATTAACAATAAACCACAATAATCATAACAATAGTAATCATTGCGAAGGACATCAGCCTGACGCTCTGATTCTCTGGTATTACCGATGAACCCGAAATCTCTCTTTCCTTCTTTACTCATGCAAATGGTCTGTGATCATGCAGTGAACACGTCCATTCCTCTCCCGTGTACCGGCAGCTGAGCGACATTTTTTGACCAGTGAAAGGCCCAGAGGATGACGACAGCACTGCACGTAACCAGCTTTGTCGCATGAGCTATCGCACAGTGGGTCTGTACGCTAGTTGATCGTCGTGCACCATCAGTCATAACCAACCCCCTGCTGCTGTTGTTGTTGTTTATCGTGGACTCCATTGTTGGTTAAAATCCGAATTAAACCCCCCCTCCTCCTTTAAATTGCGCAGTTGGAACTGTCCCATGGGAAATATTACACCCGGTTTGGTGGTGCCGTATCGGGCTCGAGGTTTGTTACAATAAAAATTATAGAATTCATCAGTATGTATATATTCTAATAATTAATATTTGTAAGCCGCATTTCATCCGATGATCCCAATGTGCCCCGTGTATGGAAAGCAGGGAAATTACACGACCAAAACTAGGAAATGAGACGACCAAAACTACTGCGAATAGGCCATTTTATCGAGGTGAGTTTTCATGGCGAGATTTAAATAACTTTCAAAATTCTGTCTTGTTATCAGAGGCCAACACGTTCCATAGTCTTGGAGCTGCACTGGAAAAAAGCCCAATCGCCCCCAGAAATTGAGACTTGACCTCAGAAAACTAAGGAGAAGAAGATATCAAGGACATCATTGATGTACATGAGTGGATCCGCTCCTGTAAGTATTGTGGGGCTAACCCGCTGACAGCCTTGTAGCTCAACAGCAGGACCTTATAACCAACTGGATTTTTATGCAATGGTGTTTTCCTACGCGTCAGATACCTGGATGAGATAGCCGATGTGGTCTTCCAAGCTTTTCTTGAAGAGCGGTTTCCCGAAGAGCATCTCGGCCACCACACATCCGAGTGACCACATGTCCGCGCTGCACGTGACCAGGAGCCCAAAGTACATTTCTGGGGGCATGTACCACCTCGTTCCAAGACACCAAGCTCCTAGCAGCACACGGACAGACAGGTGACCAAACAACGTGGCACTTGCACGTTATTCACCTGTACTTGTGAAGTGCAGAATAGATGAGGGTACGCACACGCAGTCACGTATGGCACTCAAAATACGCACAATGACAAAGATCGCCCACGTAAATGTGCATATCAGCTGGGTCGCACTTACAAATGTAAATTATTTTCATTACACTGGTGCCAGCTATCATAGAGTGCAGTTGTCGTGTCGCGAGAGTTCTCTGCGGTGAGTAACAACTTTTATTGTTTGATAACTACCCTAATCACCACTGGGAGGTTGAGAGTTTAAATCCTGGCCAAATGATTGACGAAATGTAACGTTTGAAGGGTATGAGTGTCACTACCATACTTTGTTTAAGCGGTGCTAACCACCACGCCACCACATCACGAAGACAAAGACCCCCCATATAGCTTTAACAGTCTCATAGTGCAGCGTGCTAACCGTTTCACCACCGCACCCCACAAACACTGTGACACGCACACACAAACACACGCTGCTACACACGTACACACACACAGGGCAGCTAGATCACTCACTTGGGCAGATCTCGCTGATGCTCAGGCCAAAATCCGTGAGCCTGATATTGCCACTGATGTGGTCTTTGACCAAGATGTTTGCCTGCAAAAAGGACAGCGTGGTTGTCAGTAAAACTCGTTGTGTGCCGGTGAGATTGCGTTTTGTTGAACTGGTTAATGGCGGTTTACTCATTTTTGGTGAACACTTACTGCCCTTTGTGAATGTAATAATGGTTGAAGATCTCCCTACCCCATGCCGTGTTGGTCAAGGGGGTTGTATGCCCATACCTGACCATGATGCTGTTGAAGGCAATGGGAGCCAGGACCGGTTCAAATATCACCCAAACCCTGGTTTTAGCCGTGGCCAGAAATCGAACTCGGATCAATCACTTCTAAGTGCAGATTGCGAACTACCGCACCACTGCTACGCCCATCATTTAGCTTTGGCATTCGGAATTGTTGCTTAGGGCAGTGGTCGTTGTTGTTTAACGCAAATTAGAAAATCTAAAATGTTCCGCAGAACGTTGGTTGTTGAGAGCAAACAGAGATGCACGTGAAGTTGTATTTCTATGCAAGTTTTGGCTCTCTGTGTTTATGAAATAGCAAGTCGTGGCATGACTGTTGTTGCGGTGTAGAATAAGTCACTGAATATCTCGAAATCCTGTTACTAAGGTTTACAAGAGAGTTCTCATTTTCTACAAATGTACGAAATGAGGCACTAACTCCATACAGACGGACAAAAGACGCAGCGGGCTGCTTAGTTCACTCACCGGCTTCAGATCCGCGTGAATGATGTGCATCGCCTTCAGCTTTGCCAGTGCCCGCAGTATGGAGCGCACGTACGGCTTCATTTCCATCATGTATAAGCCATAGGTCTCGTCCAGCTTTTGGAGGAAGTCTCCGCTGCGTGACGGCACAAAACGTGAACGGTTACAGTTTCTTCCTGCTTGTGACCCATTCCCTGATTGGTCCCTTGAACGGGAGCACACGTGCTTGACTGAGGCGAAGCCGCACGTAGTAACCATACAGGGTTGCCGCTCAACTCAAAAGATAGTCAATGAGGCAGGAAGGCATTATAAACAGTTATGTCTGACCATGGAGCTGCGTAGAAAGGCAATCATTCTTGGGAAGAGGCCGACCAGAACTGAATTTCTGGTTTCGGCCGAAAACGAAACTAGACCGAAAGTAAAAAATGTACTTTCAGTCGAAACCGAAACTAGACCGAAAGTAAAAAATGTTGTTTCGGCCGAAACCGAAAGTAAACCGAAAGTTAACTTTTTGGCTTCGGCCGAAACAGAAACGACGCCGAAAGAGGCCTTTTGGCAACTTTCGGCGCCGAAACCGAAACCGAATTTCGGTCGGACTCTAATTTTCAAACTTGGAATTTCGGTATCAACACACGTTTAGACTGAAGCGAACGCAACACATAAGCCAAGGCGGGCAGGCGGCTGGGTACAGACAACAGAGACGCTTTGGTGTTGTCCTGCCAAAGAGACTCCACCCACGGATGGAGATGCAGGCTGCCGTCTGTTGACCGGTCGTATATACATTAGCAGACCATGGTTGCGGCTGTAACCTCACTCACAAGCTGCTGCTGCTGACATGTGTGTGTTTGCAGCCTATCGCATAGGATTGCCTAGTGCCGACTGACCGGCCGATAGGCAGAGTGATAGATGTAGCACTAGCGTTATTTCCTAAAAATATATCTTCGGTTGACGAATGACGACCGAAAGTCAATATCAGTTTCGGCCAAAACCGAAACCAGACCGAAAGTAAAAAATGTACTTTCGGCCGAAACCGAAAGTATGCTGAAAGAGGCCATTTGCCAACTTTCGGCGCCGAAACCGAAACCGAATTTCGGTCGGCCTCTATTCTAGGGCATTCTGAAAGCCTACAGACATTTATTCTACATCCAAACGATTCATGTGTGTGAACACACGGATGCATCGGTGTTTAGGGGAGCGGTGGTGCAGCATTTAGCGCATTGCTCCACGATTCCCGCTCATGGCCAAGACCAATAACGATTATCTGAACCAGTCCTTGGCCTCCCCTAGGTCGACTCAGCCTCAAATGAGTACCTGGTATGGTGTGTAAACGTCACCACTGGGGAGACAAAGGCTGCCGGGCGTGGTGCTGGCCACCCACCCCCTCGT
>CM025641.2:7746195-7799442 GCA_014621495.2 Entosphenus tridentatus | reverse complement strand
ATTACACGAGTTACAGGGCGAAAGTTATTTGGGCCTAAGGACAGGCAGAGGCAGACTAATTTCGTGTCTGACGAATGCACAGAAGTGGGGAAGCTGGCTTAAAATAATGTGTATTTCTTGGATTGGTAAAGATGCTTGTTGTCTGCTCGTATTAAAACACTAAATCGTTGACTATCGTTAAAAATATTACAATCAATAAAAATAGTTATTTTGGGTGAATATTGTTGCTGAGGAGCAGTTCTGTTAATGTGTTAAGATGGTGATTTTTATCTCAAAGTGATTCCCATCCGATATTTCGAGGGGGTAATTGACGAAAGTAACAGGCTTCATATCATTGTGGGAGAGGAATATTGACGGGCGTATTGGGGCTCTGTACAAGGATTGTTATTGTTGTCACAGTCAACGATCAGTGACAGTGGCGTGCTATGTGGAGCAAAAGCCCAACGAGAGGCTGAAGAGGAGGTGGACGAGGTGGTGACACCGCCGAGAGGAGAGCCATCAGGGGTGGCCAGGCCTTGCCGAGAGGATCTCAAGGAGCGCTTCCCCGATGGACAAGGGAGGAGGGAAGCAGCCATCGGACTCGCCGCTCATCTCCCGCAGCACCCGGAGAGCCCCACGACTGCCGTGCCACGCGGCTGTCGCTGCGACTCCGGGGGTCGGGGGTCACCGCCTTCTGCATCGACTCGCAGCGCATCTACACAGCAGCGTCCCCCTGCCGACCCGTACGGTCTTCGGCCGAAACCGAAACCAGAACGAAAGTAAAAAATTTACTTTCGGCCGAAAGTAAAAAATTAACTTTCGGCCAAAACCGAAAGTATGCCGAAAGTGACTATTTGCCAACTTTCGGCGCCGAAACCGAATTTCGGTCGGCCTCGACACTATACACCACCGACTACAGAACTCTACTCTTGCCTCCTCGTTTTGCCTCTTCCACCTGCCTAATTCTCGTCAGCACCACCTCTCGTGCAGCCATGCGGGTGTGAGGTCATCATCACGAGAGGCCGTGCACTTCATCGTTCGCACGCGGCGGAGGAACCACTGAAGTCAAACGTTCACATACGTGCGGTTTAGTGGGGTCATTTCCGAGCGAACTCAGTTTGAAAGTGTGTATCGTTCAATGTGGAAGGGTTTGGGTTAGTTTTAGGGTTACCACCTTTTCGACTGTGGAGATCAAACCCAGACCTAATTTCCAGTTGGCCTAGGCCTGTCAAGAACCATGCAGTAGTACATTTCAGCACAGTACCGGTACTAGATCTCGGTACAAATTAATTCATGCCACCCAAACACAGATGCCAATTCACAGACTGTTACGGCTGGACCGGGACAGCAGGTAACCCAAGGGTAGTGGGAGGATAACCACTTTGTGAGCTATTTGTAAGTAATGCTTTTCGAGTATTTGGCTGCTATAAATTTCCACGTGATAAGCCACTTCGTTCAGCTATGATTTGTGGCCAGATCGCTTCTGAAAAAGAGCTATATCGCTCTCAATGGGCCTTACCTGGTAAATAAAAAATAGTTAACTTTAATGGTATACATACTTGAATTTTACTGCGGATATTTGAAAATGTATACTGTCTAAATGTCAACTTTGTTTTAATTTCAGTGGGAGAAGATGCTTCTCACACAGACATTAAAGCAGAGTCCTCCTGAAGCTACTGCAGTGTGCGCCTCGTATAGGATTCCGTCCATTACTGTTGGTGCGATGGTTTGGGTTTTAAGTTGAAATCTCCTAGTTAATTTTATTTTTACCCAGGCGACAATTCAATTGTCAAGGGTAGTCCTGTTTGGTAGAGGCTATCCTCGTCTCTTGAGTTACATTGTGAGAAAGGAGGGTGCCCTGAGGCTGTGAAGGTAGCCATTGTGTTGTGAAAAAACAAGAGCCACCGCTACAGAGGGAAAGGAGCATCGGTGACTGTGCTAGTAAGACCTCCAGCCTGTCAATGCAAAAACCTCCAACCTGGCAATGCAACTCAATGAGTCAGAAATAACTGCTAACATCGGCAGGTAGGATGGAAACATCAGATCCAGTTATGACTTAAACTGGTTAATAACATCCTTCCAATGATTGCTCAGTTTGTACCCATCTTCTCGGTTGAAATTGTCTGTTTATATATCTGGATGGCTTCATGAATGAATCTTTGTTGATAGCCGATAAGTTTGCAGAGTACCTTCATCTTGGAAAAATAAATTTAGTGTGTGCCCACAGCGTTAAAACAATAATCAGCCACGGCCGAGGTATTGGTCCTAAGGGGTGTTTCAGACCTGCCTTGTGTTCACGAACACGGTCTGAGACATGTCGCCTGGTTTCCCAAATGTAACTACTGCCGCAGACACAACTTAGTTTGTAGACACCGGGGTATTGCATGTCAGGGATCACATCCTTCAAAGATGGGATCAGATCACGAATTTTGCGTACTAAAATCGGTACTAGCTAAAGGGTTGAATTTTGCAGTCACCCCTAAACACATCCCAGTTGATATCATTGCCCAGGTCGACGTAGCCCTTAAAGCAGGAGTGGAGAACCTTTTTTTCTGCCAAGGGCCATTTGGATATTTATAACATAATTTGCGGGCCATACAAAATGATCAACTTAATAATTAGCCTGTTATATTTGGTCAAACATTTAATAAACTCACCCCTAATGTGATGTCTGGAACAGACCAAATGATTTTGCGGGTTTTATACGGCCCGTGGGCCGGACATTCGCCACCCCTGCCTTAAAGGTTTAGGACACATTCCTGCAGACGTGTCGAGATCGGAAATCGCTGCAATCCTCAAAAACGCTAAGAAACCTATTAGCAAAATAGACAAGGTTGAGCGCTTTGAGCTTGCTCAACTGAAAAAGAGAGATAACATAGTCATCCTCTCAGCCGACAAGGGCAATGCCACTGTTATCATGGATAAAACCACATACAGTAACAAACTTCAGGACCTACTGAATGATGGCAGCTATACCAAAATCAAGAAATCCTAACAACTGCCTGGTTACGAAAACCAACAATATCATCACTGATTCGACATCTTTAATCGAACCAACCAACCAAGCCACTCTCTCTAAAACCCTCTGCTGCTAGACCACCCAGATTTTATGGCTTACCAAAAATCCATAAAGAAGGTACACCACTCCGTCCTATCGTCTCCACCATTGACTCACCCACTTACAAACTGGCCCGATTTCTGTCTGAGACATTGCTTCAATTCACTGGCAAGACTACCTCAGCTGTACTAAATTCAGGTCATTTGGTATCTCTAATTAAAGACATCTCACTTTCTCCAGGTGATTTGCTTTTCAGTTTCTGTAGTTTCTTTGTTTACCAAAGTGCCTGTGCCTAACACCATTGCAATCATTGCATATATTGGTCCAACAAGGACTGAATGCTGATGTACCGGCCTTGGTGATACACTGCCTTACCCTACACTTACTTCACCTAAAATGGTACATTCTATAAACAAGTTGAAGGTACCCCAATGGGTTCTCCCTTATCGCCAGTGGTAGCCAATGTTTTCATGGAAACATTTGAGAGATGCCATCCAGGCATCCATCCTACGTCCTTCCTTGTGGAAGAGATACGTAGATGACACGTTCGTCATCTGGCCACATGGCCTGCCAGCATTGAATCAATTCAACTACATCAATTCCATACACCCATCCATCAAATTCACCATGAAGGTAAAAAAGGATGGCAAGTTACCATTCTTGGATGTTTTCATCGAAAAGAGACCAGATGGATCATTGGGACGCTGTCTACAGGAAAGCCACCCATCATCAAAACTCTACACCATAGGGCTCGTTGTAGTTCTGACCATCACCACCTAGCCAGTGAACTGGAGCACGTACACCAAGCCCTCAAGATGGATATTCGGACTGCACAATCCGTAAAGCTGTCACCCCAACCGTTGGGAGAGAACCATCTGAGGACCCAATGAAAACCATCACCTTGCCATAGATAGCAGGGGTCACCAAAAATATTTCCAAAATCATGGCTCTGATGTTCCCTTCCTACTTGCCTATATCAGCAGTTATTTGCAACCGAGTTACATTCACTAACGCAGCCACCGTCGTTTGCTTTCTCCGATGTGGCTGTGGTTCTTTCCGAGCTTTTTCTGATCTTACATTTACATGCAGTCCTCGATGTGACGGCGCACTGCGAGCTTACATTGACATGCTAATCACATTTACACAGTACATTTACATGCAAATTTCTCACATGACTAGCCCCCCCCCCCCCACTTCGTTTATGACTCTGGGGTCGTCCATAAATGACGTCACACGATTTTTGACCCCCCCCCATCGTCACAATCAGACCCCCCTCAAATATGACGTCACAAAGCTCTGCCCCCCCCAAATAAAACATGCTTCAAATCGCTTTAAACTTTTGTCATTGTAGTGCCTATTTAATGTGCCGCTACACTCTGAAAGCATTTAAGTCTATTTAATTAGGTATAATGTGTTGTCTATTTATTTAAAGCTGCGCATTTTGATGCGATGTCACATTTCTCAACCCCCCCCCCCCGGGGGCCCCCGGGGGGGACCCCAACCCCCCAGGTGCGTGACGTAATTTATGGACGGCCCCTATGCCCATCTCTAACATCAGTAGCTTCCCTCCGTTCGGCCTGATGACGATTGCTTTCGTTGTGATCGAAACGCCATGATCTATTATTTTTTCTACCTACGTGGCTTTACCGAAAGAACCAAAGAGTATGGATTCCTGCAGTTACGAAAGCTTGAAATCAAGACCAATCTCTATTATTTTACCAGTTTCTAAAATATTTGGGGAAAATAATTAAAATTACAAACTGTTACATAAAAACTCAATTTCCTGCACAGTAAACAGTCAGGTTTTAGATGATTACTGCACTACCACAGCTATGATGGATGCATCATAGCTATGGTAGTGCACGACAGCTGTGCACCATTCCTGAACTTATTAAGGCTTTGTCACTGTTTCCATTAATATGCAACTCCCAAGATTCGGTCAACTAAAAATGTTCAGACAATACAATAAAATGGTTTCAGAGTTACCTCTCAGACCTTTCTCACCGGCAACCTGCCGGTGACCGACTGGAGCGGCTGCGGCGCACACATTTATACTTCTTGGAAGTCGGAGGGAGTGAGATTCAATAAACTTGGACCATTGTTTGAGAAAGAGAATGGACGTTTACAGAAACATTGAAACGATGTTTATTCGCACAATTCAGAGGAATGTCATTGTTTTTTGATAACTCAGTAAAATTTCACCCAAACGGGTTTTTTTAGTTACACAAATGATCCTTAAGAACATGTTAAGATTCTGCAGAGATTATAAATACTTCCTTGAAGATTTGCACCTGCCCTGAAACCTGCCCGACAAAGGAAAGCCATTGTGACACTGTCTAAAATGGAATTATTATTAAACAGTTTCCCATCGGTGCAACAACAACAAACAAGCACAGCATGGATTCACCGACGTTCTTGCCGCATAAACATTTTACGACTTTTTCCCTAGCGGTATCATCAATTCTTCAGCTACCTCTTTTTCCAGCAATCACTTGGTAATTTTTTTTAATGGTTCGTTTAAACGTCTTTTAAAATACTGCATCCCAATTTAATATTTCCTATTTGCACACATACATTAGTAAAGCACGCGAGAGAAACAAAACCTGAAAGTGTCAAATGTTAAAATACTGTAATGTCAAATTGAGAAATTTTTTTGATGTGGATCCATTTTACTTTTAAAATGTTTAAACTGTTTAAACGAATCCATTACATTTTCACGATGCCATATGAAACGATAACAGGGTAAAACAAGCAACGTTTTTCACAACTAAAACATAACATTGCCACTCAACAAAATTGTACTTGGTAAATGTAATTTTTTTTAAGATTACAAAAGTTGTAAAAAAATGCTGAAAATGTATTACCTATGTTACACAAGCGTATATATAAATCAATGTTTATCATGTACAATTAAGCATACCACTATTTATCAGATTAAATGTGTAGCCCTCATTGAAGTTCAGCATTCAACGACGAGTCTTGTGTTTCGCTATACATAAACAAAACATTGTTTAAAATATCAGAACAGATCAGGCAAATGTACATTTCAGAGCAATAATCCAGGACGACTCACTCATTGAATGATCTTTTCAATATGTCAAGTCCATGGTTTCCGCCGAATCAACAAAAACCCGCACGATAAAACTCACAAATTAAACTTGGTTACCACCTCCCATATTTGTTATATTAATCTCTGAAGTCTTAATTATTTAGCCGAAGTCACATGACTCTCTTTACGAGGCATCAAGGTCCATCACGTG
Organism: Entosphenus tridentatus; assembly: GCA_014621495.2. Lineage (NCBI taxonomy): Eukaryota > Metazoa > Chordata > Hyperoartia > Petromyzontiformes > Petromyzontidae > Entosphenus > Entosphenus tridentatus. The sequence goes on along the minus strand of CM025641.2, from coordinate 7,793,145 downwards.
GTGCTGATGAAGGGGCATCCCTGACACCACCGCATTGTGCACTACTCACTATTACCGTCCTCTGAAAGGGGTTTTGTGATCTCACAATGCCAATAACGCAATCTGGACACTAAGCCCAAAAGTCTAAATCAACCGCATGTTACCTTGGTCCTGTTACCAAGACTAAGCACACACAGCTGTAGGAATGTGTTGTACCTTCCCAGTGCATTTACCAGCATCCATCAACTAAATATCTCTGTTCTTGAGTTCAAGAGCTCCGTTCTTATCTCTACCGCATTGTCCTGGACAGAGCTGCATGCCCTCCTGCCGGAGTGGTGTGCCCAATGTACATTTCTGAGAGACGAAACAGTTTTTGTTACCAGAGTGAGAAAAGGTCAAAGGCAAAGATCTAGTTCTGAAATTGGAGTTCCGGCAGAAGGGCCTCCACGAGTCGGAGCTCTTGGGAGCCCCTCTACAAGATATCTGGCCTGCTCTTTCACGCTGGCCAGGTGGACTTAGAAGAGGCGGGCGTACCTACACTTTGCCCCACCACACGCGACCTGCCAAAAGACTAAAATTCAAGTACATCGCAAAACAATGGTTTGTAATGTGCGGGGGGCATAGAAACATTCAGTGTTGCCTCTGGACGGCGACGTCAATTTCAGTTAGCACAGTTAAATGCTTTACAAATTGGTTGGTATAGAAACGGAAAATTTTCACCAAAATGGGGGAAAAAAGGTGTGTAACGAATTTTGTCAGTGGGAATTAGTAAGGGGGAATGTACACTGTAATATTAATATTTTACTCTTGGAAATATCACTTTAAAAAGTCCTAAAACGTTAAACTTTAAAAGAGTTGAACAATGGCGTATACTGGACCATTTCCAGAAGAGACTAATGGAAAAAGTTTATTCCAGCTTTTTTAAAAAAGAGCCTATCCCTAAAATTTTTAATCTGTGCTTTGTAAAAATTGGAAATTTTTTAACTGACCTTTGTAACGGCTCATCTTGAGATAGGGCCTTGGAATGTAACATTCTGTCCTGCTGCTCCTAGAAACTCACTGATGCTACTACTTGGCAAGTAAGACTGCCCCATACAAAGCATCTATCATAACATTTAAACATTGTTTAAAATACAGTATTAATTTCCCATTCAAATGTTCGTGTAAAAATTCAACAACGTAACAATTGTATTAAAAGTGTAATATATTGGGTTGTTTTACCTGAACATGGTAAAAAGATTACAAACTTCAAAAAGTAACAAGTAATGCCCCTTTAGAATGTTTTTTACTGTTACTGCCATTTGTCGATTCCAAAATGTAGTAATATTTGGTCTTCCTCAAAAAAGATAAAACTCTAAAATTGGTCGTACGAATTTTTTAAAGCACTTCCACATGTTGAATTTAAACGCATTAAATACAGCGTGTGGTAGTGTGGGCCTTTCCAACAAAGATAAGATTTTTTTTTTAAGTTGACTGTCCAAACGTCTGTCGGCCTGCATCATTGGTTAAGATGGAATTATATGGATGGACATCTGTGATCATAAAGCAGCAGTGGGCAGCTCTGCACAAAACAGCCAAAGTGTCCGCATATAGCCGTACAGACTGTTGGGGCAGTATACTATAAGCAAGCACCTACACACCTACGAATGTCTAGGTTTGTGGGGTTGTGCTGCGCTGCTCTCCAACGTGTTTATGGGCTGCGCCGCACGTTGTTCGACACGACCTCCGACATTTCGCTGCACGTGTTTGGGAACTAGGAGCGACGTCGATCTCCTGTGGCGAAGCTCCCCAGGCACGTGGGAGCGAAACATCGGGATCTCGTGCCGAAACAGCACGCGGTGACAATCTGAAAACACGCCAGACATACACGCTAGACACACACGCCAGACACACACACACAGCGCACAACATAAAAGTGGAGAGGCGCCATGCGCTGACATCACACGAAGAGGAAGAGCTTGAGCTGCTTGCGGTGCAGGCGCTGCGCCAGGTTGGTGACGCGGTGCAGGCGCACGGCTGCCGAGTCGCCGGCGTTGCACACCCGGTACAGGTGGTAGCGCTCAGCCAGGCTCAGCGCCAGGTCCATCTCCCTCGGCGAAATCTCCCACAGCATCTTCTCCGCCAGCAGCGAGCTCTTCACCTCCACGTAGATAATTCTCTCTCTGCTGCTGGCGGCATCTTTGCAGACGACGTCTGCGGACACTGCGGAGGGGGAGGGGGAAGGGGGTGGCCGGTGGTCAATGGAGAAATAGAGCAGAACACGCGTGCAAGTGTGACAGGTAAAGGTGGGCCGTTGGAAAGTGCGACGTTTGCTCTGTCGCTGGGCCACGGTCTGGGAATCAGGATCACCCCTTCCACCGACCACCGGCACTCTCGTCTGGTGACATTGGTGGCCATCGCGGCCACCTGCCGGGTTTTCTGATAAACAAAGTTCCCTGGCACGGTAATGTGGAGTTGCAACGAGCGGCTTCAATCTACCCACCTCCCGCGTTGGCGGCGTCACCGTTGGCGCGGTGCTCGTCGGGGAGCCCCTCCTCCTCACCGCCGCTCATGTGCACGACGAAGTCGTACGGCAGATCGCTCTGCCCGTGCTCGCTCGTCCACTCCACGGCTGTGGGCCGAGGGCAGGCGTTCTGGTCGTCCTTCCAGGCCAGCAGGAAGGCGAGCACCAGCTGCTCCCCCCAGCGTCCTACGGCCCGGGCGCTCTCGCCGGCGTGCTCCGGCGGCAGCACCAGCTGGTCGGGCAGCATCTCGGAGGAGAGCGCCAGCTCCTCGCCGGCACCGCCGTCCAGTGGCCAGCGGCCGTGCTCCCACACGGGGACGCCGAGCGCCAGCGGCGGCGGACGGCGCTCGAGGTCGAAACGGCTCCAGGGCCGTGGGAGCGTCGCGACAACGGCGGCGGCGGCAGTGGCGTCGCCGTCGGGGCCGATTCCTCTCGGAGTGGCCTCCTCCTCGCCCCTCTGCCGAGCACCGCCATCTGTGGAGCTGCGAGAGGGTGGCGGGAATTGTCACGTGGCGAGGATTTAACGTCGATTTAGAACAGCTGTAGAATTGTGGGTAAAAACTTTACGGCGACTGGTAGTGTTGTATGCTGAACTTCTTTCAGACCGTACGTAGCCAACTGTGCTAATCGGAGGTGCGGGGGTAGGACAACAAACCAAACGCAAAAACAGTTTGAAAGAATTGAGTTTTCCATCTAGATTTAAAAAAGTGTATAGAACCAGTGGATTCCTAATATCGGAAGGAAGAGCATTCCAGATGGCCGCAGAGGTGCAGACTGCAGCTTGAGGATCCCAACCGTTGGTGTCAAATAGAAACTGGTTGAACAGCAAAATGCGTGTTGACCTCTGAGCTATACTTGAATTAACGATGTCCATTTTGCCTTGATGACGGTATTCATTGCATTTAAGAAAACATGTAACAGGTGGGCCACAAAGTCTACTATCCTCACCCATCAACTGCATCAGAAAACCACCAGGCCGACGCACACAACTTCATAAATGGCAAAGTACAGACGAGCCACAGGAGTACGATCGTGGCCATGCAACCCAAGCTATGGACCCACACAAGTAAACCACCGTAATCTGCCGCTCCTTCAACGGAGGGGCACAAAACCACACTAACTCTCTCTCCTGAAGCCTTCTTCATCGTGGCCTGGAGGCCTCGACATTGACCATCGTCTCACGAACGCCTTTTCTGCCACCGTACGCAAGGACAGAGCGGTTGCGCCCGGCGGGGCAGCCCTCACCCAGACGGAGCGCCGTCCACGCGCTGCGGCGGGTGCTGGGGAGGGCCCGCGGAGCCTGCAGGGCGCCGCTGGGCCCCGGCTTCCGAGTCGGTGAGAGTGGACGGGGACCGAGTGGCCCCCCGGCTTGTGGACTGCGACCCATCTGGGTCCTTGGGCTCGTCACTGCAGCGGTCGTCCGCGCTCAACGACGCGGGTCGCTTCAGCTGCGCCTGGCCATCTAAAAAAAAAGGTGGCGGGCGTAACCATCAGCAACAGAACCCAGCGGCTACAAGTGATTGCAGGATGAGGTTTAGATTTAAGCATTTGGGATTTCAGATTTTAAGGATAATTTATGTAAATTGTTGACATTTGGATCATTTACTTCTTACAACAATGCTGACGGTGCCACGTGACATAATTTTTGGCAGGAAAGGCCAGTGGACATGATGTCATGTTAGTGACATCACAGACGGTTTTCGAATCTTTCTAAAATAACTTTTTTTGGACCAACCAAAATTTTATATCTGGGCCTGATTTTCTGCGGATCAGCCGTGATGGACGCAGTCTCTCATTTGTGGAATATACAACATTTTACCATGTATCATCTAAACCGCGCCGCTAAGATCAACGAGGACCCGTGCCGGTGGCTGTACCGGCGGCAGCAGAGGGCCTGTGCGGGTAAACGTCTCCCTCTTCGCGCGAGGGGCCGCTCCCCGACCTCTGTCCGTGTGCCGGGTTGGAGCCCTGCGGTGCGGCGCCGGGCAGCTGTGGCAAGGTGCCCACAGGCTCCCCGCCCTGCGGCGTGAGGTGGCGCTCCGTGTGCTGCTGCTGCGGCGTGTGCTCCGGTTGCGGCGAAGGGAACATCTTTTCAATGTTCTCCATCAGTGTTTTGCGAGCGCATGCTGGCGAAGAGAAAGGAAAAACATAGTTAGCACCCGACATATTCCCTGCTGCAAGTCAAGTGGCGCCCAGCAGGCAGAGAAGAAAGACGCGATGTACAACAGTGACACGTTCGCTGTATTTAAAGTTTTCCTAAATCGGGGGTATTATTTATTATTGCGCTTATTTACCCAGCAAAGCCTCACTGCGTGAGTCTCAAAACTGTTTTTCAGGAGAGCCCTGTCAAGTTTGCACAGTCAGGGGGGTAATGGTTCTATGTGGAAATCCAAGTGAAAAATGTGTGGTCAGATTTTCAACATTGTGATAGTTTTGCTAATCCTCATTACATTTGTATGTTTTTATCTTTGGGAAGAAACCAGATAACTTATGTTAGCCGTGGCTGGGAATTAAAATCAATTCGACGGGTTTCACAGTACCGTGCCCTAACCACTGAGCCACCACTCTACCATTTACACACGTGTTGGTAACGTAACACAACATCACACACCAGTTGTACTTTTGTGATGGCAAAGGAAGGAAATTCACATCTCTCCGTCTCGCTCAATGTCTCTCTCTGCGTGTCACACATACTTGGTGCCGAGTTGGTGTTGAGGGCCATGCTGGCACGGGGTGGCCAGCAGGTCAAGCTGGGGCCCTCGTCTGTCTCTTCCATGGGTGCTGCGACCGCCTCTCTGGGTTTAGGCTCCGGGCGCTTGGGCGCTGCGGTGAGAAATCAAACCCCGGAGAAGTGAGGTCACAATGAGGGGTGTCCTGGAAAGCGTGATGACCCACAGTAATCCATTGTCCTGAACGAGAGGAGGGGAGATCAAGCAAACTGAGGGACTGAATTATTGAGCCTCTGGCAAGCGGATATTCAAGTGGATTGTCAAGCGCTTCAATTGTTCCTATTTGCTGACAATCTACTTAAATTGCTGACGAGCAACTGTGTAAGATCGCAACTCGAACCTCGCTCGCTCGAGCAGGGAGACGCGGTCGTGACTTCATCCACAGGAGCCTCTGTTTGGGAGGTCTGGTCAATTCCTCACCAAATAATGTGTTTGTGGGAGCAATTAAGGCTTACCTGAGATCTCACTCCTATAAGAGAATAAAAATAATCATACAGAACTGTATTTTTTTTCTCAGGAACCTACTTTCCATGCTGCCATCTACTGGCCACGAATGTGCCTGCTGGGTGTGATTTGTGAGTGAGAGGAGTACAGTTGGTGTGGCGAGTGCGACTGGCGAGATGATTGTAATTGTGGTCTGGTGAATGCAGTGATTGAGATGAGTTTGATTGGTGAGATGAGTGAGGTTGGTCCAGTGGATGAGATGAGTGTGGCGAGTGGCGTTGGTGTGTTGAGTGCAGTTGATCAGGTGAGTGTGATTCAGGTGGTGAGTATGATTGGGGTAGTGAGTGAGGCGAGTGAGATTGGCCCGTTGAGTGCAGTGGGTGCATTGAGTGCGTGCAGTTTGTGAGGCGAGTGTGCTTGGTGAGGTGTGTGTTGAGTGTGGTGGTGAGCAAGGGGACCGCACCTGGCGGATTCTCCTCAACGGCCGGTTTTGGCACCATCCACCTGGGCTCATCCTCAGGCAAATCTTCAACGCCTTCGCCGGCCAGAAACCTACGTAGGTTGTTGGGGGACTGCGCAAGCACAGACACGCACAGCAATTGGGCCGATTAAGGCTTGGGTAGCCGGCAGGAGATAAACGATGTATTGGGGCGTTCACAGAAGTGGCAGTCGTAGGGAGGATTGCATCATCAGCAAAGGTGGCCCAGTGGCACAGAGGTCAGAACGTTGAATTGGCATGACCGACACCCATCGCACGATCATTAAAAATATGTCGACCGTCGTGCGACAAACGCAGCTCTCTGCAGCAGTGCAGCTGGGAAAGGGCTGCCTCCAGTTTGTGAATCAGAGGTCGCTTCGAGCGATCTCAGCAGTTTTGTGTACTGCTCTGCGCGAGATCCACATGGGATTCTTGTCTCCCCGAGGTAAGGCTCCGACAGGACAATCCGGATAACAATTGGGGAAAGTGACAAAGATATTGAAAAGTATCGTATCAGCATAAAGATTGAAGCTGGGCTCACTTTCTAGTTCGCATATCTATAAACGGTATTATGAGCACAGAATGACTGTTAGAGACCATAGAGGTATCTCCTGGATCCTTTGAGGTTTTATTTCCCTCAAGTAATCTATGAAATAGCCACCACTTCATTGCTATTGCCACATGCTGGCCGTCTGTGTTATGATGGTAAACAATGTCAAGGCTTTGATTGATCGATACAGAGGAGCATAATTGTTATACGAATAATCAAAGAAGTCACTTATTGAAGAAGCGGGCGTTTGTTCGACATCCACATCCGAAGCCTGACTGCTTGAGAGTTTAGGATTCAGTTTGTATATGGATAATATTGACAATTCTCATGTCTAAAAGCAAACAGGCTACAGAGAGGCCTTCAAGAGTGCAGGAACAAATTTTTGTTCGAACTCAAGGTTTAATTTTCACTTTATAGAATTGCCTGGGTCACCAAGACGTCAAAAAGCAATAACATGAAATAAATTAATGGCAATGAAGCAAACAATAATCAGCACAAAAATAACCACGTTGAAGAAGAAATTGAAAATCCCGCACGAATGGAAATCAACGTAAAATTAGGTACATTTCCAGAAATCAAAATTGGCTCTGACATTACTTTAAAAAACCCAATCAGTGTAAAACGTCTGCCACTCGGTCGTACTTGGTTGCGTTGTTGGGTGGGTTGATCGTTTTGAGGTATAAGCGGGCTATCCCTACGCCGCCCTCTCCTCCCCCAAAGCATTTTAAATGTTTTAGCGACCAACCTGGTTGTTCATGGTGGTCGAGAGTTTGTGGAGGAAGTTCTCGAGGTCCCGCTGACAATCTTTGTCCTCGCAGCTGAACAACCGAGCCAGCTCCCTAAACACAGACAACGATTTTGATTGAAAGCTTTCGTGACTGCAGGGATTCATATTCTTGATTCTTTCGGTCAAGTCACGCAGAAGGGAAACAATAAAATAATAAAAATATAAAACAATAAAATTCTCACGACGTTTCGCCCCTCCTGATTTTAGACTAAAAAACCTCCACTTTTTTCAAATTTTCTTGCTGTGTTTTTCACACCTGATGACGATTGCTTGTGTTGCAGTCGAAACGTAGTGAGAATTTAATTTTTTAGATATTTTTTATTTATATTGTTTCCCTTCTACATGACTTTACCGAAAGAACCAAGAATACAGACAACGATATCGCTTTTATACCACGCCCTTCACGCACAAGAGCATCTCGTCGGTGCTTTACACTTAAAGCTCAAAGCCATCGTACAATCAACCCAGATTCTAAAATAAAGATAACGAGCTAACATTTGTTTTTAGACGTAGGCTTTCACAAAAATACATTAAGATTCATAATTGTTTTCGTTTGGGTTAGATCATCGTGTGAGTGTGATGTTTGGAGAAAATGGAGCAAAATGTTGACTCATGCTGCCAGCTATGGCTACAGGGTTTGGTGGTACATGTTGTTTATGTCGTTTATTGTGAAATTTCGGTCACAGTTCCTATGATCACTGTTACATTGCTTTCATGGCTTTATTTTGGTGATTTAAAAAAGTGTTTTGGTTTGGCCATGTTTGTTTGTTGTAGTACGGAGTTAGACTGATGGCTTTCATCTAAGTTGTCTTGTGGTTGTTGTTGTTTGACTTGCATCCCACTGGGATTTTTGCACACAGCGTTGGTGTACGGTGCTTTTTCTGGAAGTTTTTGCTATTTTTTCCTGGATTTTTCTGTTGCCCATAGTCACTTTAAGATGTTTTCTTGTTCATGTTTTTGTTTTTTGTTTGTTGCGTTTGCTCCTGATTCAAGAGCCGAATGGCTCACAGGGCTATACCAAATAAATGAAACTGAAATGTCAAAAAGAGCTGTAAAGCTCCATCACCCAACGAAGCCCAAAAAAACAATTTGTCTCATGCCAAAATTCTGAAAAAATAAAAATTTCAGCAAACCGGAAGAGGAATGCTGAAAATGGAGCAAAATGTTAACAATTTGGCAATTTTGCTCGCTCGACGTTTCGCTGGAAATTATAAACACCATCATCATCTGTCAACATAGCTCAGCTCTCAGATGATGTAACTTGGAATAGGGTTCCATAGGGAGCAGAGCACTGCAAGTCCCTCGCCCCTCCTGATTTTAGACGACTTCTAGGAACCAATCTCAAATTCAGCGTTTGACCAAGGCACAGCCAACAGAATTAAGGTACCAACATTTCCTGTAAGTGTGAAGAACCAAGCCCATAGACGGCCATGTAAGTAGTAAACATAATACAAATACAACACACAAGCAAAAAAGGATGCCATTCACTACTACATGCCGAGTCAATTTCACCATTGGGTTTGTGCCTGATCACGTTTACATTTGGATTGGGAAAAAGGTGGCTGTGGGAGGTGGTCAGAGCACAGATCTCAAGTGCAACGGATTAACAGAGTGGATTGAATGCGTTTGCTACCCGACGTGCTGCTCGTAGTGAGCGACGCTCCTTCGCACACAGTGTTGCTGCTGGTGCTGGAACACAGGCACCACCAGCTGCTCAATAGAAGCCGCATGGACCTCCCCTACAGAAGAAGATCCTGGCCTCACTGGCACCGGACAATCGGCAAGGAGGCTCTGCCGCAGACCCTCCCGTACCATATCCGTCCACGACTTCTCAAACCCACGTTGTGTACATCAAGGCTCCTCGATGCCAACTGACAATAACTAGGTCTGGGCATGCAGGACATGTAGCCCACACAATAGAAAATTGCCCTCATATTCATTCAAGTTCATTTATTAGGTATAGCCCCGTGAGCCATTCGGCTCTTGAATCGGGTGCAACCGCAACAAACAAAAAACAAAAACATAAACAAAAAAACATCTTAAAGTGAATATGTGACTGAGTGCAAACAGAAAATCCAATTAAAGACAGTCAAATATTGCAGAAAAAATACCGTACACCAACGCTGTGTGCAAAAATCTCAGTGGGATGCAAGTCAAACAACCAACAACAACCACAAGACAACTTAGATTAAGGCCATCAGTCTAACTCTGTACTACAACAAACAAACATGGCTAAACCAATACACTTTTCGAAATCACCAAAATAAAGCCAATGCAATGCGGATATGCCCGAGATAGATTCTAGGCGGACCCTACTAAACGTAAGTAGCTTTTGCAGGCGTTAATGAAGTGAGGAGAGAGCATGACTGTGGCCATGTGGAATGACAGGCCGTGCAGCGCCCAACACATTGTTATGCAGCCGACAAAGTGATGACACCGAGCGTTAATCAGAGGGAGAAATCAGAAGACAAATTTAAGTGCACTGCCCAGGTCGTCACATCTACAGCAGGAATGGACAACCTCGGCTAGTTAGTGGGCCACATAGGCAGCCCTCCTTCGCCTCAGTGGGCCGCAAGCTTGACATGGTACTTGTGCACTAATTGTGCCTCCCCCACACATCATCCTGGACACACTGAGACCAGGCCACCACGAGTGGGGCCGTGGGCTGTAGGTTGCCTACCACTGATCCACAGTCTCTCAACAATTACCTTGCTACCTATGGTGACTGCAGAGAGGAAGGTGTGTTTGTGTTAATACGACGCCATGTTCTCACACTGTACCGACTCAAGGCAGAGGCAGTGAACACGTGTCACCATCCCCACTTCTGGCCCTGCTTCACCCCGAGATAGATTCAGATCTAGATTCAGATCTATCTCGGGCGCCAGGGTGGTGAGATGTTAACTACCTGGCTTGGTATATAGGAAGTTGTGGGTTCGATCCCAACCCTAACGACTGTATATGGGAGCTTGCATATTCTTCCTGTAGTCGCATGGATTTTTCTTCAGGTCCTCCGGTTTTTCCTTCCACATTTAAAAACATGCGCTTAGAGTAACTGGCTGCTGTAAATATCCACATAAGCCACTTTGCTGAGCTTCTGAAAACAAGCTAGAGCTAAGTGAGCCTTACCTAGTAAAATAAATGTTTTGTTTAGTTTGAGATGTCTTGTGCCGTCAAATCGCAGTGTGGTTCTGCTTCGGCAAGGCACATTGCCAGTAGAAAAGCCAACGGTGCGATGAGACTCCCGCGCTCGCTCAGCTCGAATTCGCCGGTCGAAAAGGGGAATCGATAAACGACGGCGCAGGCAGCCGCCATAGACGGCGAAGGAGCAAACGTGGTTCCTCACTTGAAAATGTCGACGAGCTCGCGCACAGTGTTATCCTGCACGTGGTCCTTCTGGATGCAGAGGTCCCCGGTGTCCTGTAGGCGGCACGACGCCTCCACCGTCCGCACGAGCAGCGAGCCGTCTGAACCATCAGGGCCACCCGGGAGCGTGAGAGTGTGCAGCACGTACAGCTTTCCCACCTGTGGAAGGCGGAGGAGGAGAACTTCTTTCACACCGTCCGTAGCCAACCGTGCTAATCGGAGGTGCGAGGGTAGGACAACAAACTAAACACAAAAAGCAGTTCTAAAGAAATGAGTTTTCAATCTATGGGGTGTCCATGTGATGATTACATTTGTAGAATTACACAGATATTGTTTTATACAGTTTGTCAATTCACTGCTGGATGAAGGCCTCCCCACACAGCATTGTTGAGCATGGCGGTTGTGTGACCATACTTCACCACTACATACTTCACAGCCACAGTTTTTTTCTGTGTTGTTTGCTCCAATAACTACGTGACTTTACCACGTAGGTTTTGAAATCATAAACTTTTCATGCAAATCCCACAAACACATTTGTGTATAACTTGAAAAGATTATAAATATGATAATTACATGTTTTTTGATCATGATGATTAAACAAATGCTGCTGGATAGTATTGCTCTCGAAGGCCAATAAGTCAATGGGCTAATTATATGAAACAAATATACATCTGGAGATAGACGGGAGTACTTGCTTAAATATGCTTTAACCCAAAATCCTCCACAACAACACAATGAGTTTTGAGCACACAGACGAAAGGGGTTGTCATAATAAATCAAATATTGGTCCGTGCGTCGGTAAAATAATCTAATCAATGGTATGTATGTTTAACTTATTTCGCACCGTACTGATCGGAGGTGCATACGAGTTCCTTCTTGAGTCACCAGAAGCCACCTCGCCAAGGTCACACCTACTCCTCAAGAGGAGGCCACGCGTGCCGATGGCGTCACGGTTCACATTTTACAACTTTGATCGTTTCTCGCAAATTACCCAATTGGGTGAAGCCACATAGCAGCAAGGACTTCCTGTACTATGAAACTACTGCAGACTATAATTATCTTGTGCCATGAGGATGGCGCGAATACCAATTGTACTGACGCAGTGTAGTTTTCCTGATTGGGTCATGCGCATTGAGTATTTATTCCCTTAAGCTTTCACCACACACCAATGCTTTCACCACGCGCAACTGATTTTGGGGCCACCTTCTTGAGTTAAGTCAACTCCTGAGGTTAATTCAATTGCTGAAGCTAATTTAACTGCTGAACATGCCCACAGCAAGTAGTGCCTGAAGAAAGCTCCAGAGGCACAACCCGGAAGCCCACACTTGGAAAACGAACGGATGCCTCGATTTGATGGCGCACGCGCACATGCGCGCTCGCTCACTCCCCCTATCCCTACCTGGCTGAAGTTCATCGTCTTGAGCGTGGCGGCGATGTTCCGCTGCAGCGTCAGCTCGTCGTACACGTGGCGGAAGGCGTCGCCGCGCGACATCAGGAAGGCCTGGACGTGCGGCACGAGGTGCCCCACCAGCAGCCGCAGCGGTGCGCACGGGCGGTAATTCTCGGTCTCGAGGCGCGTCCTCACGCAGCCGGAGAGCTGGCCCACGTCGCAGATCCGCAGGAAGAGGTCCCTCATGTCAGGGTTCACCTTGACTGTCCGCATGTGCAACCTGTCGGCTGTGAAACAACCCAACAAACTTTCCTCCTGGTTTTACTCACAGACGGCCAACAAGGCTTGAAATGCCAAGCAGCCAGCAACAAACTGCACAGACACACGAGTTAATAAACATGTTTCGTACAAACGAGCGAAAGGGGAGGCCAAGCGAGCGGTGAACGGCACTCACGTTGATAATTGCGCACACGCCTTTTGGCGTCATCTGGTCCAACCCATGTGAGACTAGGCTCTAAGGAAAGCTGTCTCGGGTGTGGACCAATCAACTTCAAGGACAGTGCACATTATCAGTTATGTTTTTTGTTTCCATTATGATTGCAGGTATTGTGGTCTATGCAAACATGACTCCTTGTAAAAAAGGTGTCAGTTTTGTTGCCAGATGGAAGGGTAAAAAAACAATTATCATATTTTATACTGGCAAATGAGATTCCAATGGGGCACTCACGTTGTTTGTTCCTCTGACTGGCACCGACGTCGGGAAGGCTGAGGAAGCAAACCTTCTCCTCGTCCCGGAAGAGGGCCTCCAGGTTGCGGTCATCGGCAATGAGGGGCCGGCTCTCCAGCGACACCCAGCAGTTGCGCTTGGTGGGAAAGATGCGCTCCTTGGAGAGCGTGGCTGCAGAGGGGGTGGGGGGCGGCGGGGTGAGGGAGGAGCAGACACCGCATCAACACCAGGCCCCCCCCCTGCCCCAGGTAGGGCTGTCATCCCTTCGGCCGGTGGCAAGGTCGAGCGGTGGCAAATTAGCCGCCTGTTGCAGAGGTTTCTGACTCGTATCCGGCAGGCCGCCCTGGTTAAAATATTGTCGGTGTATTAACTGAAAAAACACGTGCCGCCTGCTTCACAGCGGAAGTTCAAGATCTGGTGACTTCATTCTGAGAGTAGGAAGCCATTGCGAATCGGTGCCATGAATAAATTTGCCCAAAATTTTTTAATTAACATATAAAATGATATCCCCCACTGTAAAAACTTGGCAGGACCCTCCTGACAAGCATCTTGAGACTCAAGAGGCTTTTGCTGGGTAAACAAGTGCAACAATAATCTATATATATAAAAGGGAAATTTGTAAATATGTGTGTCTGTTTGAAATGTTTAGCATACTTCCCGACATTCAACAAACTTGAAATTTACGTATTTTGCATGCCAAGTGAGCGGTGACGTCACATCTCTGTCATGTCACCCGCATGCAGCAGCGTCACGCAGTGTGCCTGCTGACGTCACGCACCCCCCCCTAACCCTCCGCGTAGGCCGTCTATTAATCCAAGACAAGAATCCAAGTCCTGGGCGAAGCTGGGTAGTATAGCTAGTCATATGATATTATAAAAAAACTTCGCAGGATGGATTTCCGCCTGCATTTCTCGCTCGCGCACAGCCAAATATGCTTACACGGTGGCGAAGTCACCCGCATCCCACGGTATTGAGCCAGGTTTGTGCATCGAACTAACGGCACGCTTCCCCCCCCACCATCTCGACCGTGGACCCAGCTTACATGCGATAGAGGAGATAGCGGGGGATAGGGAGATAGACAAGGCGCCCTTCCCCCCTTCCAACCCAGCCTAAATATACGCTCCAAGCGTGGTGGTGTTTCATTCAGACGCTGTCTCCCCGACAGATCTGGTCTTCATCTGAGGACGGCTGCTTGCGTTGTGGCCGAAACGTCGTGAGAATTATTTTATTATGTTGTATTTTTATTATTTTATTATTTCCCTTCTACGTGACTTTACCGAAAGAACCAAGAAGAGAGACATACCTGTCAACCCATACGGTTTACCCGTATCCTTGCACAGGCGAATTGAGTTATCAGGCCCATACGGTGCATACAGCCGTTTCAATACGGGCAAAAAAAATGTTTTGTCTATTTTTTTGTGTTTCTTCCTTGTAATGGGACTTTGTAGGATGAACGTTGAGATTTATAAGGGCACAGGGTGACCAATAAGGTCTGAATTGGTCTGTAATAAGTTGGGCACTGCTAAGGGGTTGATAGGTATGGATCGAGGAGGGGAGGTGCAGGAAGGACAAGGAGGACGGAGGAGGAGACAGAGGAACGGAGAGGGGCAAGGGAAAGAATGAAAAAGCATCAAACGGAGAGGAAAGAGAGAAAAACCGAAAGAGCAGAGCAAGGGAAAACGACGAGTAATGAGAGGGAGGATTATGGAGAGGCAAGAGAGGTTGAGGCAGGAAAGGTCGAGGTGGGAATAACGAGAGATCGAGGGTGAAAGGTGAGAGATATAGGGAGAGAGGGCAAGGGAAGATTAACACGTAGGCTTTCACGGTACTCAGATTGTAAATGTTGTGGATTTGCTCTGCAACACACAACTGGTGTGCTGTACTAGAAACGAATTGGCACCTTCTGTTTACGTGACAAACCTTACTAATTTGTTGTGTCGGGTGGTGGCAGGTTTAACGACCTAACCCAAAAAAAAAACCTGTATTAGGGGGAGGGAAGTGGGTGAGATACAAAATATATCGTGATGAAGTCCAGAACTCAAGAGACAGGCAGAGACAGAGCTCTATAAAATATAAAAGTTTTGCTGGCTGGCTGGGACAGTCACGTCCAAAGGATATAAACATAATAATATAACTGAGACATACCGTTTTTAGAACAGTATTTCAGAATAACGGAAGAGGGGAGAACATGTGATTTAATAATATCTAATTAAATATTTAATATTATTATACAAATGACAAAAAACGGGACTTTTAATGTCCCAGGACGACTTAAGAGATTTCCCAGGATGACAGCTGCCTCCTCCTGATTATTCCATGAAATTACGTTTGAACAGTAAGAGCTGAATTAGATGGGGATAATATGATTGTGGGACATATACGGTACCAAAGCGACTCTGACCTTTGAGGTTGTTGCAGTAGTCTGGGTTGACTTCCATGGTCCGAGGGGAGAGCACGCATTTCTCGGCTGCACCACAAACAACACGCAGCAAAAGCAACAACAAACACAACGTGTCAGAGGTCTCACTGCTCCAGGTCTCTCGTACGTGTAAAGGAGTCCAGCGCGAGCATGGTGCTGCTTCAATTAGGGCCATCTTTAATAAGCCGGCAACACGGAACATAAATATTAACTCTTTTGGAGCAAAAAAATTGCCCCAAAAGAGCCGTTAACCAGGCTACACGCGGCCTGCACGGCTTGCAATTTTCAGCATGCGGTTAAATAAATACATATGTCCTCACGCACACTGGCAATCCGCAGCCAGTGGTGTAAATTCCACATTACTATGGAGAGGACCACAGTCATGTGACATTAAGTCACACCATAACAAGCATTGGGCAATGTGAAAAACCAACTAATAATGAGCTTTACCAGTTTACCATACAATAATTCGGCCAGCAGAGTGCAGGGCAGCATCATCTATTGTTGTACCATATTTCTACACCCCCAGAGCTATGCGCTGCTGCCTTAACCAAACCCGTAGCAAGAAGGGTGGTGGCACGCAGTCATGATCTCGACCCTGACGCCTGTATATTTAGAGTTTTCATGTTCTTCCAGTGTCGAGTGGATTTTTCTCTGGGTCCTCCAGTTTTTCCCTCCGCATTTAGAATTATCAACATGCATTTTGAGTATTTGGCTGCTATAAATGTCCACGCGATAAGCCACTTCTCGTTGAGCTATCATTTGTGGCCAGGTCGCTTCTCACTTCTCAAAAAGAAGTGGACCTTACCTGGTCAAATAAAAATAGTTTAATAGTTTAAGTATTGAGTCAAAGCGTGGTGGCGCCTCACCTAGCGTGGCGTAGAGCAAGGAGACGTCTTGCAGAACTTCGGCGTTTGGCAGAGTGCAGCCCTCGCACACGAGGCACAGCAGGTCGGCGTACTGCTTCATCTTGGGCGTCGCAGACACCTTCAGGGTCTGCACTCACAAAGAAAAAGGTCCCCCCCCGCCCACCCGTAAAGCCTTAACAGATTGTTGGGGCGTAAGTGCTGTAAGCGAGTAGCACCCATGAAGGCAAATACAGTGCCACGGGGGAATGGTGTGCCCGCCTTTGTCTCCCCAGTGCACATGTTTTACCCCCTGCACTGGTTAATCATTTTAAAGCCGAGGGCAGCTCGGTTAGGCCGAGGACTGGTTCAGATATGAAGACTGTTGTAGGTGAGTGGTGTTCGCGACCACCTATGAAAGCGAGCATTGCACATGAGGGGGTGGATGGCTAATACGGACACCCGGGTAACTTTCTCCCCAGTGCTGTTTTTACACTGCACCAGGCACTCATTTTAATGCTCAGTCAAACTCGAGTAAGCCCAGGACTGGTTTAAATATTTGCCCCTGTTATTGATCTTGGGTGAGAATTGAGTACAAACCCAGCGATCTGTATAGGCACCTACACACACAACATAGATTTTAACATAGATTTTAACATAGATGTTGGGGATCATGATGTTAACCACCTCGCCTCATATACAGGAAGTCGTGAGTTCGATCCCGGAGTTTGCATATTCTCTCCCTGTGGTTGTTTGGATTTTTCTCCGGGTCCTCCGGTTTTTCCCTCCACATTTAGAAACACGCATCCAGAGTATTTGGCTGCTATATATTTCCACGTGATAAGCCACTTCGTTGAGCTGTCATTTGTGGTCAAGATCGCTTCTGAAAAAAATCTACATAACTTAGTAGGCAATACCTGGAAAATAAAATAGTTTCAGTAAAAAAAAAATGGCTTCCCGGCAGCGCACGTTACCTGCTGGAACAAATCGGCCATGTTGGTCCAGCGGCCGTAAAAGAGCTGGAGCTGCGGCGGCGCCTCGTGCTGCAGCGACGCGTAGCGCAGAAACAGCCGGGTGGGGTCGGCCCAGCACACCTCGTGCAGGTAGCGGAAGCAGCCCTGCACGGCACCGTCCCTGCCGTCGTTCCCCTTGCTCTCCCCAGATTCCGAATGCTGCCTCCTGCGGGCACAGGGTGCGCGAGCGTCAGGGCTCGCGGGAGCTCCCGCACTACGACACGGGCTTACGCGCGTCGAGGCTCGTAACGTGAGCGTTCACGAAAAAAATGTTTTCAAACACCATAGTCAATCCCCTCCAGGATGAAGTCCTCACCTAAGCCATGGCAAATCACTCATGATCGTGAATGCCTAATAATCCTGTGAGCGACTGCGAGTGACTGACTGTGAGCGGCGAGCGTGAGTAACCGTCAGTGAATGAGCAACTGTAACCACGACTACGAGCGCCTGCAAGTGACCGAGCGGCCGTGAAAGAGAGCGTGAGCGACCGGGACCATACCGAGTCGCATCGGGCACAAACACGGCGGGGTAGTGCCGGAACAAGTCCTGCAGCTGCTGGTTGGAGCACTCCGCCTGCAGGTACTCGTACACGGCGTGGATGTGCTCCGGCGAGGTGCAGAAGGGCACTCCGCTCTCCGTGGAGACCCCCTCCTCCTCAACCGCTCCCCCACTGCACCAGCGCTTCAGGTGCTTCACCAACTCCTGCGCATTCAGCAACATGCGGACACCTGCAGCGACGCAGAGCGGGCGGCGAGGATACGGGGATGCAAAAGAAGCATTCAATACACATACATCTAGTGATATTGATTCTATAATAGAGGTTTTTGGGTTAGATCGCGTAAATATGTGTCATTAAAACCCGTCACCACCCGACACAGCCAACTAGTAAGGGTTGTCACGTAAACAGAACGTGGCCAATTCATCACTAGTACAGCACACCGGTGTGTTGGAGAGCTAAGCCACAACATTTACAATCTGAGTACGACGTTTCACCAGTAATTACAACTAGCTTCATCAGGCGACAGTCAGATTTGTGGAAAAGTCTAACTGTTTCGTTCCTTATATAGAGGCGTGGATGTGGTGACCACAATGATGGGGGGGGGGGCGGGATTCCTGAGGCAACGTGCATTATGTGAGCCCTTTGAACTTGTCCTTTCCCATCCTTTACCGAAAAAACCAAGAAGAGGACTTGTCCTTCCTGTCTATTGAGTTGATTATAATAGCCCTATCAACAGTAAGACTTCTCCACAGATGTGGCTGTCACCTGATGAAGCTAGTTGTAATTAGCGGCGAAACGTCGTTCTCAGTTTGTAAATGTTGTGGCTTGGCTCTCCAACACACCGGTGTTCTGTACTAGTGACGAATCGGCAGGTTCTGTTTACGTGACAACCCTTACTAGTTGGCTGTGTCGGGTAGTGGCGGGTTTTAACGACATATTTACGCGATCTAACCCAAAAACTCTATTATGGATATTTGTCGCAAAAGTCTACGTGTAAAACTGATATTGATTCTGAATTGTGATTAAATATCATTGAAAAATCCCAGCGAGTATTTAGACCTTTTTCAGAAGTTAACTTTCAGAGTCAGGCTGCACCTTTTTCAAATGTTCCTGCACGAGAGAAGACACAGCCATCTCTGACCCTTAACCCCGAGAGAATTCCTCTCTCCGCCCAGATTTCCCCCTCTTTATCCCTCCTCCCCTTCCCTGTCTCCATCTCCTTTCCCATCCGTACCCTCTGTTTCCTGTCATCCCATCTCCACTCCCCTTCTTGCGCCCCTCTCTCCTCTTCCCGTCTGCCTCTCCCGCCCATGCTCTGCACACATCTCTCCCCCCCCCCACCACTGTGCTCTCTGCTCTCCCCCCCGTGCCCTCACGCTCACCGAGGTCGCCGGCCAACGTGCTGTTCGCCGACATCTCCACGGCGACGTATGCGGCGTGGCGCCCGAGCAGACGTCGCAGGTTGTTGGCGCGCAGGTAGAGGTCGCGGGCCCGGCCGAACGAGGGCGACGTGGAGCTGGACGGCCCGGCCGCCTCAGCCGGCAGCCACGGCAGCGTCGTCAGGTAGATGAGGAAGGACGAGTCCACCTCCTTGAGTGGCCGCCCGACCGAGTCGAGCACGCGTGCCGTCTTGTACTGCGAGTAGCGCGAGCTAGCGCGCGCGCACGGCGGAGGGGGGGGAGGAGAGCAGGAGATCGTAACGCGAGGGTCCTGCCGAACTGCGGGCAGAAGATTTGGCGTGCGCAGCCGATCCTCCCGCGCCAATGTCTTTTCATAAAAGTGCCGAAGCGCGTTACGGACATGGTGTATTTACAACAATTTGCTGCAGTTAAAAAAGACTGCACTTGCACATGCTGCTAGGGACGCGTGGTATTGAAACGTTTTCATTAACCACCCATCATTCATGTCATCACTACCACCACCAAACACTCTCCACTATCACCACTGCCATCACAAAAATGCCCTCTTCGCCAGATTCGCTTGCGTGGCCGCACGTCTCGCGAGCTCTTTAAATCTTTTGAAGGAGCTGCACTGCTTACCAGTGCATAAGAAAGTCCAGTTCAAGGTCGAGGTACTCACTTTCATAGCAAAGGTTAACCAATTACAATGCCATCCACTCGAATGTAACATCACCAGTCCTACGCTCATCTGCTATGAACCTGCTGCTGTGTGTCCACTCAAGATCCACTGAGCTACAGACAGCAGCCCCGGTGGTTTGTAACAGTCTGCCAACTGAAGTCCACTCAGCGATGACACTTGGTGTTTTAAAGACTGGACTAAAAACATTTATTTCTCTTCTGTTTCGCTAAATTTAGTTCAACCTTCTCAGTGCCTTCTGCCCTTTAACTTCAACTTTTTTCTGAATATGGCGTATTATAAATACAGTATTCGATCGATTTATTTGACCATTACCATCAACACCATCATCACCACTGCCACATGGCCATGCTTACCCAGCATGCCATCACCACCAACACCACCAAAGACAAAGATCTGCTGTATCGCCTTAACAGACTATTCGGGCAAGTCGTGTTAGCGAGCATTTATGAAGGCCAGCAATGATTTTACAAAGTGCACCAGGTACTCATTTGAGGCTGAGTCGACCTAGAGGAGACCCAGGACCAGTTCAGATAATCGTTGCTCGTGTTCGGACATGAGCGGAAATCGAACTCGGGTTGCTCAGTTCATAGCGCAGCGCGCCGACCGCTACGCTACCGCATCTCTACCGCCACTGCCGCCGCGGCCTTTGCGGGGATCCGCTCACCCCTTGTCCCACTCGCCATCGAGCAGGCAGAGGAGCAGCCGGCGCTGCGTGTCGGTGCGCGTGTTTCCGAGCTGGGAGGCGGTGAGCAGCGCGTGCAGCTCGGCGCAGACCCAGTCCTCCACGGTGTAGTGTCCGTCCGCCACGGGAGGCAGCGTCGCTGTCACGCCGGCCCACGGTGACGCGTCCTGCGAACGGGAGCCGCGGGGGTTCTCGTGATCTACAATCATTAATGAAACCTAGTAAACTGCAATCATTAATGAAAACTCGTGAGCTATAATCGTGAATGACATCTCGTGACCGGAAGCCTCGTTGGGTTTCTTCCTCCAACACGTGGTCACTTCTCGTCACGTGAGATGCAAAACCGAACGGTGAAGAAGAAAAAATATAACATTGAGAATGTTTTTTTGGGCTAGGCCACGTAATGATCTGAAGTAGCCAAACAAAATAAGTTGTCGTGCGTACAAACATTTACCGCACAAATCTCTACGACCGTATTCGCTCACCGCGGTTAAGTTTAAGAACAATTCCCACAGCCAAACTTTGCAATTAGAAACGCGACGTTTCTCTTCAAAGTGTGTCAAACATCTTCAAAACGGAACCTGGCAAGTTAAGAATGTAACCCTGTCACCCGACTTGGCTTCTTGAATAGGTGTGCTGCGTATAAATTGGCACAATAGGTGTAAAAATAAACTAATTTGGTCATATTTTGGGAGAGAATCCTCATACAAAAAAATATACACTACCTGCTGAGCCCAATTTAGGACATCAAACTAAATCCATCTTCTTGGTTCTTTCGGTAAAGTCACGTAGAATGCAAATAATAACATAATAAAAATAAAACATAATAAAATAATTCTCACGACGTTGTGTTTTATGTTTATTATTTCCATTCTACGTGACTTTACCGAAAGAGCCAAGATGATGACTCCCTGCAGTCACGAAAGCTTTAAATCGAAAACTAAATCCAATTAATATTTTGGTTAGTTTTGATGTTGTAGTACTGCTCACCAAAAAAGGCTTCACTAAAATACCCCATCAATAGTTGACTACATGCCCCATGCGTGCCACAGACACACTGCCCACCAGATCCTGCTGGCTGTACGACCTCCGCTCCTTGCGCACAATCGGAAGGTCACGCACACCCAGCCTTCCCAGGAAGTCTCTCCAGCTGCTCACGTCCGACTGTCCCTGCATGTACACGGGGTGCACCAGCAGCCAGTCGGCACCTGCATGCACGCACACACGTCACGCACACACATACACACACGTATAAAAGATGATTAACCCAGAATCTCGCATGGGCAAAATGAGAAAAAAAGACATGCAGTTGCCTCTTCATTACTCTTCTATTTCTCCAAGCATGGTTGTAATAATCCACGAATTTCACTCATCAATTCCTCCACGAATTTTATCTCATCGATTCCCGGGTTAAACCATCACACCACAAGTCACGGCAAGACAACCAACCACTCACTCATCCATTCGTTCGCCCTCTCACTCACCCACCCACCCACACTCACTCACCCACCACCACACTGCAGGTCACAACAATAATTCTCCTTCTGCTTCTTCCCTCGCACTGCCCCACTTTGGAATTCCCTCCTCTCATCACCATTTCATTTACTCCAATTGTTATAAAAACCTTGCTCAATTCAAGATGCGTATTATCTCTTATTTATTACAACTTCAAGGGTGCTCCTCTTCTTGGTTCTTTCGGTAGTCACGTAGAAGGGAGATAATAAAATAATAAAACTAAAACATAATAAAATAATACAATTCTCACGACGTTTCGGCCACAACGCAAGCAGCCGTCCTCAGGTGAAGAACAGGTCTGTCGGGAAGACAGCGTCTGAAGTATCTCCCTTCTACGTGACTTTACCGAAAGAACCAAGATGAATCCCTGCAGTCACGAAAGCTTTAAATCGAAATTCAATGGTGCTGTTTGTTGCTGGCTGCTTGGAATTTTGGGCATGAGCTAAACAACCGTGATATAAAAATCATGCAGGTGTAGACAAATTCGTGAAGACACAACAACTGACATTCTCCATTAAGTGGTGGTAACGTCACCACAGCGCTTGTGGCACGCTAGGTGCACTTTGAGGCCACGTGAAGAGCCAAAGGCCCGCTGGCAGGAGCTCACAGAACAGACCCATGTGCCATGGGTTGACCTGAGATGACCAGCAGATGCACCAACTGTGCTCCACACTGTGCCAACTTTCTGCGTTTTAGCTAACCAGTTCTCTGCTCGTTGTTGCGAGCGCCGTTTCGCTGCTCTGTTGTTGCAGGATGGCGACTGCCTCCAACTCCCCAGCAGCATCCTTCACAAACCTTCCCCAGAGGCCAATCTTGACACTGCCGATACTAGTGATTGGCAAATCTAATGAGCTCCACATCCTTCTGTACCACCCCAGTCCATCTCTTTTCTAATCGTGCCATGCCCATGCATCCCCATCTATCCAGCCGAATAGAAGCTGCTTGGGCATGCGGTGGATGGGCATGCAGGCTACATGATCCAGCCAATGCAGCCTCGCTTGCCAGAGGAGCTCACTGATGGGACTGTCCAGATCTTTCAAGGATCTGTAAGCTCCTTACACAATGCAGTCTGGTTAAACCCAGGATGGATCGTAGGCAAGCTAACCTGCATGTGTCAAACCGGCGCATATGTTCCTTCAGTGCTCCACATTTCACAAGCATCGAGAAGGGAGGGCATAACTGTGGCCAAGAACACCTGGAGATTTGTATGGCGTGACAAACCAGATAGATTTTACACAGCGTTATGCAGTTAATAAAAAGATGCCGCTCGACTGATTCGGATTGAGACCTCAGTTTCCAAACTGGAGCTGGTCATCAGCACACTGCTCAAGTTCTGAAACCACATTGGGACTCTGCAAGCTTCTCCTCGGTATGTCTGGCAAGGCGATGTTGAAGAATTCTTGCCAGGACCTTCCCCAGAACACTGAAGAGGGAGATGCCCCTGTAGTTGTTGCTATCAGTGCAGTGCCCCTTTTTAAAAATGAGAACCACCAGGGCATCTTGGAAGTTTGCAGCTCACTTGAGAGGCTATGTCTCCCCGGCGCTTGACCTGGTTTCAAGCTCTGGATCGCCCTTCGCACTTCCTCAACAGATAGCACATCAGCCAACCACTCCCAAGGAGCGGCTATACTTCCTCCCAGCAGGGTCAAACCCACCTTGCCCTATGATGTTGTTGAGCCGAGGGGTTTCCCCTGCCCCAAGACCTCACAACAATGTTTAGCAAACCTGCGAACCAGTTCTTGTGAGTCCGAGATCGGATTGCCGTTCTTTCCCTCAATGATGGTGATAGGTGTGGTGCTGCAAGTAACTTTTTATGATGTTAAAAAGTGATTTATCACATGCTACCAAGGCAGTTTCCATTTATTCAGCAACTCGCGACCACCACTTATCCTTGCAGCGCCACACGGCTCTCCGAACCTCTGAGCGTTGGCTGCAGTAAGCCTCATTCTTGGACGTGGGATGTTGTAGATGGTGGGAGTGGGCCTATCGCTTACTTTCGACGAGCCGGAACACCTCTCTGGGTGCTCCGGTTTCCTACCAAATGCTAGCACTCATTCATTTCCTGAAACATTTTAATATATGGGGAATTGCAGAGGTTGGGAAATCGTTGGAGTCAGCTCACCGCTTGCCTGCGGTTCCTCGCGCCTCCAAGTCATTCTCTCCCACCGAGAGTGCAAGGCGCATTCCAAATTCACCCCATTCCCCTCGGCGGAGCACCCTCCCCCTTGTTCTATTGCAATAGCCACCTGGCAGGTTGGTGGGCAGGTCCCACTTGTTCCCATAGAACGTGGAGAAGTACACGCTGGTGTCCACCGGCTGCACAAAGGCGCCGCTCGAGGTGAGCACCGGCAGCGTCGCGCGCAGCTCCGACAGGTCGCAGACGGACGCGTCGTGCTCGCACTGCGCCTTCACGTACGCCAGATAGCTGATCACCACTTCATTTGGCTTGTCCTGTACACAGGGAGGGGGGGGGGTCACACAAAGATGAAGATTGCTTGTAATTTATCGAATGGAATGCATTTGGACCTTGCCGATGCCACACATGGCCTACTAATTTTCAAACAATGTCACAGGATCTTGAACGTCCGCTGTTGATGCACCCCTGGGCGGCCGCTGGACCGTGAACCTCTGCGACAAGGGGCAAATGTGCAACCGCTCGGTCACGTCACTGCTCCCACCCGGGCTTAAAATCACCGACGAATTCTGATTTAAACTTTTAACTTGCCGCAGCATTCGCTCACTCTCGAAGAGAGTAAACCACTCAAAGGAGCGAGGAACCAGACAACAAGCAAAAAGGTAGCCACGTGATGAGCCAGTGCCAACAACTGCCCAAGCTCTGCGGTCCTCTATATATGAAGGTGTTATCGGCCAATGAAAAAGTGTTTGCATTTGGGAGGAAACCGGAGCACCCGGAGAAATCCCACACGTGGGCGGGTAGGATCCAAATTTGCCATGCCGCCTTCTCCTGGCAAGTCGGGGTATGGCACCTCATCGACGCCCACGAGAAGGGCAATTCATACCATTTACACGATCCACCACCCTCGCCTCTACAGCACTGGATTGCAGGCATGCGAATCCACCACCGCCCAAGTGATGATGATGATGATGACAGAATCAGAATCTTTATTTCGACTAACAAAAACAATTCTCCTTCCAACCCGCCCACGATACCTTCCAAGCACCGCTTTCCAGGATTGGCTTGACATGGCGAGCGATGACCTGGGCGGGCGTGACGCGCCGCACGTGCAGTCGCTCGAGAAGACGCACGAGCTGCGAGGAGCACAGCGCGTCGACGCAGCACAGTAGGTCCGGGTGCAGCACGCACAGGTCCACCTTCAGCAGCTCTACGCCTGCACGGTGAGGAGGGAGAGAAGGGGGGGGGGAGGAGAACGTGAGGGCCGCACGAGAGACTCGGGCATGCCAAGGAGTGCGGTGCAGGAAAACCTAAATGCCACAGGAATTTCTGAATTTTATTTGTTAAAATATTCCACCTGCTGCTGGAAGGGCCTCAACGAGAAGGAACCCTAGAGATCCCGTCTAAGAGGGTATTTGGCCTACTCTTCCATGAAGGCCACACTTTACCCCGCCACACGTGACCTGCCGTTTGACCAACTGTGGTGCGGCCGTTCACACCGCTGGGTGTTCATTGGTGGCAGTGGGTGGGGATTTAAGAAACTTGCCCATTGTTTCAACTGCCGCACCGGGGGGATGGAATTGAACCGAGACCTCTGGATTGCAAGTCCAAGGAACTAACCATGATATGATGGTGGCATCCTGAACTTCATATTCGTGTATGGCTTGCAATTAAAACTTGACCGCCATATTGTCATATGTATGTATATACAGTATACAGCGGTAGTGTAACAGTTATTGTTCTGTGCTAAGAAGCCGGTGACCAGAGTTCGATTCCCGCTCACGGCCAACACTTGTGACAATCATCTGAATCGGTCCTGGGCCTCCCCTAGTTTGACTCAGCCTCAAAATCGTGAGATGTGTAAACATCGTCACTGGGGAAATAGAGGCAGCCAGGCGTGTAGCTGGCCACCCACCCCTTCGTGTGCCATGCCGGCCTTTCTAGGTGCTCGCGTACAACACTTGCCCCAACAGTCTGATAAGTATGTTGAACTTCTTTGGCACCGGACGTCGCCAACCATGCTAATCGGAGCTGAGAGGAAGGACAACAAACTAAACACAAAAAGGCCTCTGTCTTTATATATCCCAAAGAAGCAATGTAACAAGTCTGTCACTCTATAATGAAGTCAACTGACCGTGCATCTGGACTTTGTTTTGGTTGGCAGCTGCACCCTCCTGCCACCCGGGAGGGAAGAACACCTCCTGGTCGGCCAACGCCACCTTGCGCCCATCGGCCAGGGGGATGATGGGAAGGGAGCGCAGTGCAGCGTGGGTCTCCTCCTCGCCGTCCGCTTGCTGCTCCAGGCAGCGGTAGACGCAGACCAGCAGACGCGCCACCTCGTCCAGCGGGAGGGCTGCGGCGGAGACGGTAGCGCACATGGCACGCAGCGATAGCAACAACAACAGCAGCGTGCAGTCAAATCAACAGCGCCTCCATCAAATCACACGGCAATATCTATGGGATCTTTCTTCCAGTATTTAAAAATTATGAAAAGTAGAATAGGTTTTACCTTTTCTGGCAATAAAACAAGCATTAAGATTTTGACTAAAATCTTTTGTGACTGCAGGAATTCATATTCTTTGGGTCTTTCGGTAAAGTCACGTGGATAGATTCAAAGAAAATAATAAAATATGATTTAAAAAAAAAACCTACGAAGTTTCGATCGCAACACAAGCGTTCGTCATCAGGAAAAAAGATGGGGTCTCCCTCTTTTTTATTCCCGATGACGAACGGCTTGTGTTTCAATCGAAACTTCGTAGTTTTTTTTTATGATTTTACACGCTTTTTATTTAACTCACTCTGTCGTTGTTGTCATCGTTGTCATATCCTCAAATCTTGGAACTAAATCTTTACCCACTTCCCAATGTGGTATCGACTGCAAACTTGGTATACGTATGCCATACTGATGACAATACTATATTCTATCATAAAAAATAAAAACATATCTTTTAAAACATTATTTTTTATATGTTATGTTTCAGCTTGGGTCTAATTGTTCACGCAAAACTGACGTTGGCTGTAATTCACCAC
Source organism: Entosphenus tridentatus (assembly GCA_014621495.2). NCBI lineage: Eukaryota > Metazoa > Chordata > Hyperoartia > Petromyzontiformes > Petromyzontidae > Entosphenus > Entosphenus tridentatus. The sequence goes on along the minus strand of CM025641.2, from coordinate 7,765,958 downwards.
GGTCCCTTACGTTATGGCAAACTTCGGGGCCACTTCCTGGAATCGTGGAGTTCTTCCATTACTCGTACGGTACATTTAATTAAAGCGTGGTTAAAAAAAAGTTTTTTTTAATATTACTTATTTTGTCATTTTCTTTTAACCTATCTGCGTGACTTTACCGAAAGACCCAAAGAATACAGATGTTCCAAACACCAAGTAGGTACCTTTTGGAAGGCATCAAGTCTGCATTAACTGCACATACTTGTGGCAAAAATACACAAGTATGTGTGGTTAATGTTTGAACATCACACGCCAATTATTTTATTTTACATCATATAATGCCGATAGCTGAATATATATGATGTATATAACCCAGGCAGAGCAATGGTGAATTTTGCTAATTTATCTGGGCGGCGGTGGCGCACACCTGTAATCCAGCACTTTTTAAGTGGGGAGCCGTACCCTGGCTCGCCAGATGGCCATACAGTGTGGCCTCCACTCACGTGTCTGTACGGGATAGCATCGCCCCCTCGCACATGTGGGTTTTCTCCGAGTGCTCCGGTTTCCTACCACATGTTAGCACTCATTCATTGGCTGAAACATCTAAAGAAACAGGGAACTGCAGAGCTTGGGGAATTGTTGGCACCAGCTCACCGCTTGGTTGCCTTCCCGCTTGCCGATGGTTCCTCGCGCCTCCAACTCATTCTCTCTTATCAAGAGTGAGCGTAGACTGAGAGGCGCATTACAAGTTTAATTGTTTTATTATTGCCTTTGGCATAGCAAGCCCAACATAGGCTGGATTAGGCTATGTATGCAGAGTGACAAGGAAGCGAGGGACTTAAAACGTTGATAACGGTCTGCCCCAGAATAATCACCGCCCCCTGCTGCTGCTAGAGAGGTGACATTCGACAGCTCTCGTTCAAATTGGTGATTTGGAAATTGCATCTCGGCCTCTTGGTGAAACCCACAACTCAACCCCCACACGAGGCAATGTCGGTCACCCCTTCCACTGTGTTGCATTCTGCTGTTCAGAATTCTCTTCCCCAGCTACCACTTCTTTTTCCACAGGCGCATCCAAACCATGTCAGCGCAAAAGCCCTCATGGTACAGCTGGTGTTCCACTGGCTATGTTTGCCGTTCGGAGCCCGAACCAAAACATCTGAATCTAGCTTAGGACCAGGCAAGGCTGATGACGCGTTCTATGCATGTGACATCAGCCAGTAACACTGCGAGGACGCAGCGTCACTGCGTCATCTACAGGCGACTCGACCCGCTCAATGCGAGTGACGTCAGCGGCACGGCTCTGGTCCCGCGGTGCACCGGGATCGACGCGGCAACAGCTCCGAATGCGCCAGCGAAAGAAGAACGGTGGCGAGCACCGCACTCAATACGCACCAAGTGCTTGCAACAAATGAACCACAACACCTTGCTGATCTTGTCAAGGAGCATAAACCATCATGCGAACTCATCCTTGCAGCGGCTTTTGGCTAGCCATTGAACAAAGATGGTCACCGCATCACGCACGTTCAGATGTGCTTCTGCGGCCGTCTGGAACACTCTTCCTTCCAAAATTAGGAAGCCATTAAATCTAGATTGAAAACTAATTTCTTTCAAACTGCTTTTTACATTTAGTTGTTGTCTTTCTACCCGCACCTCCAATTAGCACGGTTGGCTATGTACGGTGCGAAAGAAGTTCAGTGTACATAGAGACCGCCGATGCCGTACTCACCCTTCCTGGCAGCGTCCGCTTCCCGCAGGATGGCGCGCGCCACGGCGAGCACGTCGTCCGCGCTCAGCGTGTGCACACCCAGCTCGCGCGTGAGCGCGGGGCTCAGGGCGCCGCGCGCCACCGCCGGGTGGAGGTATGCCAGGCCCAGGTGCTGCGCCAGCAGCGCGGGCGACACGACCTCGCGCACCAGCTCGTCCCGTGCCACCGTCGTCTCCGACGGAGGGCGGAACTCCAGCGGCTCGCCTGTGAGAGTGAATGCGCGCGGAGGGGTTGGGGGTCAGGTTGGGGCCAAGGCGATTAGTCACACCCACTAATGGGGTTAAACATTGTTACGGTTAGACGCATTTTCGAGTTGCACCCCGTGTTGCTCAGCACGATGTTTGACATTTTGCTGCACGTGCTGAAGTCTTGAGCTGTTGAAGAAACTCCCAGCAGATGATGGAATGAAACGATGCGACACATCGGAGCACCGGACAGCTTTGTGACCTCGCGGTAACGGAAGGGCTGCAGAGGTGAAGGTTACCAGACGGCCCCTGGATGGGCAGGCAGGGCGTAGCCTTGAGCTGCTGGAGGATCTGCTTCACAACGGGACGGAAGAAATCGAGGATCTCGTCGGGAAGCGGCACAAAGCGCAGCAGCTGAGACAGGCCCTCCAGTATGTCCAGGCTCGAGTGGTGCTGCAAACACAAAGACAAAGATACCCGATATAGACATAACAGACTGTTGGGGCAAGTGCCGTTAGCGAGCACCTATGAAGGCCGACACAGCACATGAGCGGATGTTTACACACCGCACCAGGTACTTATATGAGGCCGAGTCGACCTAGGGGAGGACCAGAACCGGTTCAGATAATCGTCGCCGGTGTTGGCCATGAGCGAAAATCTAACTCAGGTCACCGGCTTCATAGCGCAGCGCGTGCTAACCGCTATACCACCGCTCCCCATACGAGACGAGCACGTGACTCTCGGTGTAAATGGAGTCGGAGCGCGAGCCCAGGTCTATTGTTAAAACTGTGCAGTTCACGGTGATAAAATTCAACCACAGCCACACCGGGGGTACGAGATCTCGGCACAACTCAATTCCTGCTGCCACCCGAACCCTGTCCGGGGGTCAAAGGTGGACATGTGGCAGCCCCAGTCGCGAGGCCACATCTGCGCCGACTCACGGTAAATGTGTGCAGGGCCTGCAGGAAAAGCCCCGGGATCTCGGAGCGCAGCCACTGATTCCATGCGCTGTCTCGGTCCACGTCCTCGCGTGACGACGGTACTTCAAAATCACCTGACCGGCAGGAGGGGGGTGGGAGGGAGAGTAAGAAGGTACGAAGGGGAACCTTGTAACTCTTTCACAGCGACGCGTTCTTCGCGTACGTCACCCTGCAGCCAACCTCTCTGCTCTCGTGTGTGAACTTGGGTCAGTTTGGTTCAAACGTTCAGAATGAATGGGTCATGACCATGGCCCTTATGCAATTTATTTTATTTTCCATGAGATAATACCAAACACATTATTCGTGTGTGTGTGTGGCCTGCAAGCAAAACCTACATTCTCTCAAGTCATATCGGGAGCAGTCACAGGTGGGAAAGCATTGCCGAATTCCTTGAAAGGCTCAACTCTCTTCAACTTATGTTGAAAGCATTAATGCATCAGTTCTGCCCGTACCTCTTTGTGCCTGTACTGGGGGCACACAGACTGTCTCGTAAAGATGATTGAATGTCAATTCATTGCTCATGTAAAGTTGTGTTGCCCGAGGGTAAATGGGCTGCTCGAAACGGATCCAACACCAGCGCTCCAAGAATGACGCCGTTTATGCGCGATGTCAACCCACTGCATCACATGTTGAACGATGGCTCGGAACGCATCATTCCCTCTTGGTCATTAAATATTGCAAGCGTAGATTGAAAAGGGTTACCTCTAAATTTGAATAAAAACAAAATAGCAGAGTCACGTAGGGGCCAACTGAGATTTGATGAAGCAAGAACGCTCACCACCATCAACATCCCGTGTGGGCTGATCTTCTTGGTGTGCTGCAGCGTACGTGTGCATAATGCCGGAGTGCCAGTGCAGTGGGAAGTTCACTGCTCTACAAACCCAGAGCCCTGGAATTCGATTACAGGGTTTTTTTAAAGCATTAGCTTCAAGTATCAGCATGTGAATGGAGGAGCAAGTGAACAGGAGGTGAGCGGAAGCGAATGATGAAATGGTTCGGATGAAAGGAGGAGGTGTTACGAATGTGTTTGTCCATCTAATTTTTGGCGATGTGGATGCAGGGCAAGCGTAGCCGGGCAACGCACCCTGAATGATGAAGCGGAAACCGTAGCTGCGCAGCGGCAAGAAGGCGAACACGGGCTGCTTGTCCAGGAGTGATGGCAATCCCCCCGAGCGCTCGCCCGGCTCTGCCTGCTCCAGAGGGAACGCCAACGCCAGCTCCGTGGCTTCCACGTTCTCCTTCATCTGACGGAGCACACGTGGCAACAAAGGAAAAATATTACCCGTATAGCCTATATCCGACGGTTGGGGCAAGTGCTGTTCGTGAGCACTTATTAAAATCTTGGCCACCTTTGTCTCCTCCACGCTGATATTTTACACAAGTGCTGTTAGCGAACGCCTAAGAAGGCCAGCACGGCACAATGACTGACACACGCCAGCGCACAAAAGCATTTCGTCAGAATTCGCCAAGGTAACAGAGTGCCGGTGTAATTGTAGGTCTTGCGCTGCTACTAGAGCTTGCTTGTTGTCCTTCCTCCACACCCCCGATTAGCATGGTAGGCGACATACAGCGCGAAAGAACATTACATTTATAAATTTTACTAATTTGCTTTATTAAGTTTGTTTTCTCTCTCTCTCTCTGTGTGTCTCTGTGTTGTCTCTCTAGTAATTCCTGCAGTCACAAAAGCTCCAAATCTCTCATTGACATGTTAATTTCTCCACCCCCCCCCCTCTCTCAGCCCCCCTCTCTCTCTATTTAAGGTCTCGACACAGAGGCGTTGTTTCTCTGTGTGCCTATCTGTGTGTCTCTCTCTGTGTGTCTGTGTTGTCTCTCTCTCTCTGCTTATGTGTCTGTTTGTGTCTCCTCTTCTGTGTTTTGTCTCTCTCTCTCAATCTTTGGAAGAATGTAATCAACCAGGTAGGGTGTTAACTGTTATGTTAGCCGACTCTGTGTTGTTTTGCATTATATTTCTAAGTTCAATAGGTTTGTTTTCTCATTCATTTGTACCTGATGATGATTGCTTGTGTTGCAATCGAAACGTCGCATTCTATTATTTTATTTATTTTATTTCTACACGACTTTACCCGAAAGAACCAAAAAGTAGCGTGAAAGAAGTTCAACATAGATATAGACATGTACATTGACGCGGAGCACGCGAACGGGATGCGAGCGGGGAGCGTAGACGGCACCTTGGCGGCGTTGAGCGTTTTTTTGACGAGCAGCCATCTGTCGCAGCCCGTCGAGTGCTCGATCTCCACCACGCCGTCCCCGAGCTCCCTCTGCTGCATGAACTGCACGCTGCCATCCACCTGCAGCGCGCGAGCACACGGCGGCGAAGCAACGACGGGCCACGTGTACTTTACCCGAATAAATACATAGGGAGAAGGCGCGGCCACGCAATCGCTTGGTCGCTCCACTGTTGGCAGTTTGAGGTTACTTTAGAGCAGTGGTTTTCCAAACTTTTTTGGAGACTGTACCCTCCCTTGATAATTGTTTTTTTACCCTTCTGTCATCTGCCAACAAAACTGACACCTTTTTTACAAGGAGTCATGTTTGCATTGACCACAATACCTGCGGTCGGAATGCAAACAAAAACACAACTCTGATAATGTATGCACTGTCCTTGAAATTGATTGGTCCACACCCGAGACAGCTTTTCTTAGAGCCTAGTCTCACATGGTGTTGGACCAGATGACGCCAAAAGGCGCACAACTCAAAGACAATACACCGTCAGAGTATGAGAGCTCGGGTGAAGCATTTACACCATTGGAACCTCCTTTGCCAGTAGCAAAATATGATAATTGGTTATCATATAAAAAAAGGTGTCGGTTTTGTTGCCAATAAAAGGGTAAAAAAACAATTATCATATTTTGCTACTGGCAAAGGAGGTTCCAATGGTGTACCCCCCTTGTTGAATTTTGTTCCAACCGTATGTGCCCTTGCCTGACCCAACATGGCTCTGAGAAACCAATTGTCCATTTTGTGAGGTATCCTAACTCGCTAGTAACTGCAAGAGAATTAAAAAAATCGAATCAACGGACGCTCTGCACGCGTTATGTCTTTTGTTCGCGCTCGCTGGTTACTCTTGGAAACCCGCATTGTTTACGATCAATGAGTTTAGAAATAATTTTTATATCGATTAAGGTTACTATATGGATTTCAATATTATTGTAGTTATTTTATATTGGCAGATTCATACATGATTCTTCACCAATAACTCTAATGTATGATACAATTTCACACAATTATAAATTACCTCACGTACCCCCCCCCCCGAGACAATTGCCACAAACCCCTAGGGATCCGCGTACCCCCCCGGTTGAGAACCACTTCTCTAGAGAGCCCCTCTAGCGGGTATTTGGCCGAGTCGTCCACGCTGTCCAGATGTTTTGAAAGAGTCGGAGCACTTTATCCCACCGCACGCAACCTGCCGATATACTATCTGCGGTGGACCCATTCACGCTGCTGGGTGCACAGAGGGGCGCGGGGGGGGAGTTGAGAACCTTGCACCATTGTGTAAACTAATACAATACAGCGACAGCAAACCCTTCCAGAGGATTTGCGTGTTATATTATTTTTTAAACGTATGTAATTTTACTTTAAAAACCGCCTGTATAATAGGGCTACAAGGCTAGAATGTGAATAGTTAAATTGTACTTACTTTTTAACATTCCCCCGATTTGCTAAAAAAAATAAGTGAATTGGCAAATTTTTGCCGATATGACAACTTGATTTGATTGGCTCCGTCGAGTGTTGGTGGGTTATTGTTTAAAATGTTGACATTATACCAACACGACGATTCATGAACCAGCAAACAAGCGGATACTTGGCACAATTTAAACGCAACAGACAAGTGATCCTTCAACTCAACCTGTGCATTGCGGGCTCTGATTGTTGACGCCCTTTGACTGGCCGAGTGGGTTATCTGTCCTGACATGGTGGTGTGGGTACGTGGTTTATATTTGGAGTTTGCATGTTCTCAGCGTGGTCGCGTGGATTTTTCTACGCGTCTACCGGTTCTTCCCTCCGCTTTTATAAACAAGCGTTTAGAGTATTTGACTGCTATAAATTTCCACGTGATAAGCCACTTTGTTGAGCTATCATTTGTGGCCAGGTCGCTTCTGAAAAAGAGCTACATAGCTCATTAGGCCTTACCTGGTAAAATACAAAAAAAATGTTTAGTTTAGTTTATATGTGGAGATGGCTTGTGTTTGTGAGGTGCGGAGGAATGGGATGGTGTGCATTCAGTTGGTGTGTGTGTGTGTGTGTGCGAGACAAGACGCGTCCTCTAACAATGCGTGAGAGACGCCCAGAAGCGAGTCGCGAGCGGCAGGTAATAGTTAACCTGACCAGCACTGGTTGGGGTGGGCGAATCGGATCTGGGTGGTTGAGCGAGAGGATAACAAAGCATCAAGGGGCCCGGTGCTCGTCGTGGCAATCGTGCAGCATCACCTTGTTGACTATGGTGATGACCCGCAGCCGGTGCAGAAAGAGCAGCAGGGACGGGTGCACATCACGGAACAGGTTCCGTGTCTGGTGGCTTTCCGACTTGAGAGGCAGAACGATGCGGGTCATCCAACTGCGGAGACGCAATGCTCGTGGTCACGCGTGGCTCCCAGCAAATCAACTGTCACCTATGACCAACGGACCCGGGATGCGCCCAATATCGGATGCTAAAGCAGGGTTGAGCCTGGATAAGCCTTGGATGGGTCACCCGCCCATCCATAAAACAGGTGGTTATGGCTGCAGAGGTTATGGACAGTAGAGGGCAGTGTAGAAAAATCCATAGTTGTACTGTACCTCTATGCTCCCCCCCGTGCATGCTCCCTGCCTTCACAAACCCGCACTGACTAGCGTGGTGAAGTATGGTAAAATGACCCCAACAATCCACAAGGCGTGCAGAGGTCAACAAACCTTGTCGCCAGGGACGGTTGCTACAAAACTTCCCCAGGGTACTTTGCAAACGTTAGGGAAGCATGTCATGCCACCCTTTAATTCCCTTTGAGCCACAGCGCCAGCAGCCACCCACCTGTCCTCCTCGCCAGGCACCCCAATGAGGTCCAGAGGCCGCCGGCCGCCCACCTCCTCCTCCTCACCCTCTCCCACCTCGGCCCGCCCTTTGTCCATCCAGTGCGGCAGGATGAGGCCCATGGGGCCGCTGCGCCGGTCGAAGCGAAGGTGGAAGCCGTTGGAGTGGATCTCGGGCCTGTCCGTGACCTTGAACACCGACTTGAACCCTATGCCCTTCTGCCCTGTACTCGCGGCGGTGTGGAAGAAGAGTGCACACGACAGCTGAATGGGTCAGGGGGCAGGCGGATGGGAGAGGAACGGTCTAGATAGTCAACGGTGATCGTATTCGCACGTATGACGGCTGTGTACGTGTCAGGACGGGACTCTGAGATCGCTCACCACTGACATTAGTTATCCCCGGTTTGGAATCAAAAGCGGGTTGCTAGGTTCAAAAAGCAGCAAGCATGCTCACCAATGTACCACTGTACCACCTCATTGTCATCATTTGTAGAAAAAAAAAAAGATACTCCATATAGTCTTTGTTGACTTTTGGAGCAAGTGTTTGTTAGCAAGCTCCTATTAAGGTCGGCATGGCACACGAAGAGGCGGGAAGCCAACAGCACGTCAGGCTGCCTTTATCTCCCGAGCGCTGATATTTACACACTGGACCAGGTACGCATTTAAGGCCGAGCCAACCTATGGGAGGGCACAAGAGCAGCTCAGAAATACATCGCCGATGTTGGCCGCGAGCAGGAATTGGACTCGGGTGTCCGGGGGCCGGAGCGATGTGCACGCAGACCAACGAACTGCCGCTCCCCACTAAAGAAATCACAATCAACGCATTCTCATGCCGCGCGGAATTCGAAGCGCGTGGCGGCGTGAGCGCAAGGATCGAGTGCTATCGAGAGGGCGATGGCACCGTTAACGTCGGCACGACCTGGCGCCATTGGCACCGGAGGGAGAGGGGGACTCACCGATATAGCCGTACTTGTGCTTGCCCTTGGTGCTCTTGCCAATGTCGCAGATGTAGCGCACGTTGCGCTCGCTGAAGCCCACCTCGTTGTTAAGCAGCGTCACGCGGTCGTTCTCCACCACGAACAGGAGGCTCGGTGGCTGCGCGTCTGGCCCGCTCGGATAGCTGTTGTCGTCTGCGTTCTGAAATTTAAGAACAATTTCACCAGGTAAAGGCCCACTAAGCTACATTGCTCTTTTTCAGAAGCAACGTGACCATAAATGACAACTCAACGAAGTGAATTATCACGTGGAAATCTATAGCAGGCAAATACTCGAGACGCATGTTTATAAATGTGGAGGGAAAAACCGGAGGACCCAGAGAAAAATCCACACGACTATAGGGAGAACATGCAAACTCCAAAGAAGCAGCTGGCATTAGGGTCGGGATTGAACCCCATGACCTCCTGCATACGAGGCGAGGTAGTTAACATCTCGCCACAACGGCGCCCAAATGAAATGCGCATGCGAGGCCACGATAACGACAACAGAAATTCGACGAACCTCTCAAAGCAGGAAAAAGTCATCTAACATTTCAAAGGTGAATACGTAAAGCTGTCAGGTTTATCGATGATCCATCTATCACTGATTCACTCTTCAGTCACTCGCTCACGGGCGGTCAGTCACCTCCCGCTCACTATTCTATTGCTCCTGCCATGCTTATGGTTCACGTGAACTTCATTCATTGATTCCTCCAACAATGTTGAAGACTTACAGTTTCATCTCTGCTGTGCTTATTTAACCAACACTTCCCTTTCTGCTTCTTCCCTCGCACTGCTCCGCAGTGCAATTCCCTCCCATTGTCTCTTTTCCACAAGCTTTTACAAGAATGACCTTGCTTAATTCAAGAAACATATCGACTCCCTTCGATAAACACCATGAACAGTGCCAAGTGTTACTCGCCACTTGCATTTTGGACCCTTGAGCCTGTGCTCGGTAAGTGCGATACTTTTTTTTACATAACATTAAAATGAGAGGGTCTGGGAGATGGAAGTCCATGACAGAATACCCTTGGCAAGAGCCAAAGTATGTACAAAAATAAATCAATAGTATTCAGAAATTGATGATAGATTTCCTCTTTAGCTCACAGTATGATAAAAACGAGGACAGCCCTTCGTCAATGCCCTGTGAGGTGAAGTCCTCCCCCCACACCGCATTAGTTTTGGTGGTTGCTTGACCATACTTCACCACAGATGATCAGTGCGGATTGGGGAAGGTAATGAAAGCACACTCATACGTGTGCGTGTGTGTATGTATGTGTACAGGAAAGGGCGGTCTTGCACAGGTGCCATATTTTCTGTCCGTCTGCTACATCAGAGGTGTAGGGAATTCCAACAAGAGCTACATCTCTGCTTTATTGACCTGGTCAAGGCCTATGATACCATCAGTAGGCCTGGGCTCCGGGTTGTTCTTTGTGCTTTCGGAGTACCTGACCCTCTGCTCACGATCATCAAGGACCTTTATGATGGTGAGCGGGCCCGGGTAAAACTACGTGGCCGGGAGTCAGATCCATTCCCTGTACACCTTGGGGTGCGACAGGGTTGTCCTCTGGCTCCCACATTATTTAACATCTATTTTGACCACGTAGTTCGTGAAGCCTCCAATAGCTGTACCGGGGGAATTTCCATTTGGTACAGATATAATGGGAGGCTGATCGATGCCCGGGTGCAGTCAAGGGATGGCTCCCTATTGATCAACCACGTTATGTATGCCGATGATTTGGTAATTGCTGCTCATTCTGAGGAGGAGTTAGAGACGCTTCTGCTGAAACTGGAGTGTGCCACTAAGAGGTGGGGCCATACCATCAGCCCCACCAAAACTAAGCACCTGCCTGGTATTTTGAACCATCGGACACTCCACCCCCACAACTCCCAATCGTTGATGGGGCAGTTGTGGAGAGAGTGGAGAGTTTCCCATACCTGGGCAGAGTGCTCATGACCAGCTCCGGTTTGGCAGCAGAGGTCTCACTCCAAATCAGTGGAGCGGCAATATCTTTTCATCGGTTGCGTAACGCTGTGTAGAAGCTATCTGGTCTGTCGCTCCACACGAAGCTTTGGGTCTTCTCGGCGAGAATCATGCCCTTCCTTCTCTACGCTTGCGAAACGTGGACCCCCCCAAATGGAACATCTTTGCCGGTTAGAAAAATTTAGGCTGGCCTGCCTATGATCAATCCAGGGTTTAACCAGCCTGGATTGTGTGAGGAGCTCACAAATCTTTGAAAGATCTGGACAAAGTCCCATCGGTGAGCTCCTCAGACAGGCAAGGCTCCATTGGCTGGGTTATGTAGCCAGCATGCTCAGCCATCGGATTCCTAAACAGATTTTGTTCGGCTGGATAGAGGGGGCTAAATGGGCGTGGCACGGGCTAGACAAGAGATGGAGTAATGTGGTACAGGAGGACGTGGAGCTGAGTGGACTTGCCCATGACTGGCACCAGCGGTGTCAAGATCGTCTGTGGAGGAGGCTCCTGAAGGATGCTGCTGCTGCTGGGCAGTTGGAGGCAGTCGCCCTCCAACAACAACGGAGGGCGGAGGAGCGACGCTCACAACAACGAGTGGAGCGCCGGGTGGCTAAAGCACAGCAAGTTGGCACAGTTGGGGGCACAGGTGGTGCATCAGCCAGTCATCTCGGTCATCTCAGTCAGTCGACCCGTGGCACCTGCTGGGTCTGTCCCGTGACCTCCTGCCGGCGGGCGTTCGACATTTCACGTGGCCTTAACGTGCACATAACCTGGCACAAGCACCGTAGTGACGTCACAGCCACTTAGCGGAGAATGACGGTCGTTGTTGTTGGTGTGTGTGTGTGTGTAGGCGTGCGTGGGTGCGCTGGTTTGCAAGAGCGCAGGCAGAGCGTCTCGCCTGCACGAGCTCCAGGACGAAGTGCGTGTCTTTGCTGTAGAGCTCCGAGGACAGGCGCTCGAGGCTGCGCCCGATGCGGCTCTGCTGCACCTCCATGAGCTGCGCTGCGTCCTCGCTCAACTCGACGCCAATCCCGAACTCGCGCCTCCTGCACTCCGCCGGGAAAGACAGGCAAGTGCCCAGGGATGTCCTCCCCCATGAGCAAAAACGTCCTAATTGCATGGCCTACGATATACGGTGGATATACCTGCTATTAATGGCTGCCGGGAGCTGCCGGGCTGTGGGAAAAAATATGGCCCAGATTAATTGGTGAAATACATTAATTTTTTCAATAATGTTTCGGATTAATCAAATAACTGGAAGTGACATTATTAATGACGTCACTATATTAATAATCATAATAATGTGCGTCATTAATGCGATGACGTTTCCGCGCTTTTCCTGCCAAACACACAATACAAATTTTGAATTATCCTAAAATCTAAAAACGATACAAAGTGTTCGATAAAGACTTCAAGACCCTAGTTTTTATATCAGAAACCCATCCTGAATACTCATACGAGGGATGTTTCTCATGCCACCTTTTCAGATTTTAAGATTTTTAAGGACAACTACAGAACAATTTCGGATTATCTTAACTCTGGGACCATTTACCGCGTCTGCTAACAAGAGACGTCACTCAATGTCATGAGAACCCCACTATTGGTAGAAGCACAGAAAGCGACATCATATTTGCCACGTCATTTTCTGAGGTGCTTTTGGATCATCCGGATACATCTGTCCATTAGCAGAGATCGTGTCTGTGGGATTTTTTGGCCGAAATGTGATCGGCAAAAACCATACACTTAAGAAATGGACCCCATTCAGATGTAGCAATGAAGAAATTTTTGTCTGTTTATTGACATTACTCATTAACTGATTTTTGTGTTTAATTTGTTGTCCTTCCCCCGCACCTCTAATTACCACGTACGGTGCGAAAGAAGTTCAGTATAAATACTTGATCCTCTGCAAAAGCGCAATGCACTGTCCAGCTACGTTAACTAAGCCACAGATCACATGACGTATATCATCATCATCATCATCATGTGGACTGTAGTAATACCTCCAATTACTTACCCAGGAAAAACTATCGTGAGTCTCAAGAAACCTTTTTCACACCGAATTGTTTGGCCGGTCCTGCTGCCGACTGTACGGCTTGCTCGGTTGCGATGCGCGCTGGCGTGGAGGCAGCTCCTCACCTGATGTCCTCCACGACGGCTCTGCACGGATTCTCCACCGTTGGGGGGATCTCCTTCGCGACTGGCGCCTCCTCCCCCTCCCCCACGTCTCCGTCGGCGTTCGTCCTCTCGGCTGTCCCCTCACCCTCGGACGCGGCTGCTCCGTCCGCGTCGGCCACTACGCCCGAGGCGACCTCCTCCACCACCTCGTCTTTCTTCTCCTCCACCTCGTCAGTCTTCTCCTCCACCTCCTCGTAGGTCGAAGGCGCAAGGGCGAACTTCTGACAATCCTCCTCTTCATCCCCTGAATTTCAGATTCATTCGGTTACAATGTCATCATCATCAATCATCAACAACCATGGTCTGAGCAGCAGGCATGCAATCACGCATCAATCCATGCATTTAAATAGACTCTTTATGCTCATTATACATCCATTGAGGAGTCCTTTTGAGAATACATAGGTTACGGTTTATGCAAATCAAATTATGTTACACTTACGAAAATGGTGACAAACATAACGGTGCAACGAGATGGGGCAAGAATGAGCAACAATACAAACGAGACAAAAATAAGAATCGACTCTGAATCAAATCATGCCCAATCCATAAAATCACTCAAAGAAGGAGGAAGGGGAGGGAGGGAAGGTCACGTGGAGTCATTGGTTTGGGCGGTTCAGACAATGAGCTCTTTACACTCGGGGACCTGATTTCACCTCTTGTGAAAGCACGACTCTTCCACCCGGTAACATCTCTGTGATGCGGTGCACCGATGCAAGCGATGCACGAGCTATGTGAGCACCACTGCCGCCCCTTGAGTGCGGCTGTATCAGGGTCATAGCTACCGGACGAGTCGGAGGTCTCTTCATCCTCGGAATCTGACTTGGACTCGGACTCCACGGATCCGCTCTCCTCCTCCTCCTCACTGCCATTGGTCAGGTCAGAGTCTGAAGCAGCAGCAGCAGCAGGTTTGAATGCCTGACAAATGGAAGACAAAAATAACAAAATAAAGCGAGATTGTTTTCAACATTTTAAATAACATTGTTTTCAAAGTGTCTGCCACATTATCTTTGCTCATACACGAGCGTGGCGAGATACCCCGCCCCCCCCGGCGACCCGCAACGGCGTGGGAGGCGGCGCTCGTCGTCCAGCAGCTGGAGCGATAGAAGGGCCGCGACGTGCACACACACACACGGGCGCGCGTCGACATGCACGCACCCACACACACACACACACCGGACGCCCCCACCTCGTTCAAAGCACGCATCGCGACGGGACGGAGCGGCGCGCGTGGCGCTGCGTGGGGCTCCGCCTGCATTCGGCGCTGCAGCTCGCGGCTCCACTCGGTGATGCCGAGCAACAGGCCCAGCTGCTGCAGGCGGAGGCGGTCACGCGGGTCCGTGGCGACGCGCCCCAGGAGCTCCCGGGAGCGCGTCTGGCCCAGGGCGCGGCCGCAAGGCTCCAGCAGCACCTGCGGGCGCAAACGCGCAGAAGGAACAACGACCCCCGCTCGGTAAGCCTGGTGGACGCTCGGAGCAAGTAACACGTCAATTAGGACGTGTGGTACGTGTGCCATTCTTATAGCACAAAGTCTGACATTGATTTGTTTCAGGCTCTATTTATTTACTTACCATGTTTTCAGTAAATTCTCGTGGGTTTCATGTAAAAAAAAAGGTTTTTGCTTGCAATAGTTTTAACATTTACTCCACCCTGCAAGGTACTGTAATTGCCGCCACTGCCTATGGTCTTGGGGTGTGGTTATCTTTGTAACAGGGCTGCTTGGCTCACTTGGGTCTTACCAACTGAATTAAAAATCTCTTCCTGAAGCACTGGTTGACAATCAGTGACAATATTCTTGGTTCTTTCGGTAAAGTCACATAGAAGGGAAATAATAAAATAATACAAATAAAACAATTAAATTCTCACGACGTTTCGATTGCAACACAAGCAATCATCACACCTGATGATTTATTTTTATTATTATTTCCCTTCTACGTGACTTTACCGAAAGAACCAAGAATATGAATCCCTGCAGTCACGAAAGCATTAAATAAAAAATCAGTGACAAGTTACATACATTGACGAGAAATCAGTTGAACGTGGGTGTATGGTTGGGAAGCTGGGTATGTGGCTGGGTGGCAACACTAAACTGGGGGGAGCGTGTCATAGGAAACAATCCGGTGACAGTGTACTGCTGGATGGAGTTGATGATGACCAGCAGGGGCAGAAGCTGTCACTGTGCAGTGGTGTAAACACTGCAAATTTGGCTGTAGTTACAATATCTACGGTTTTAGTGAAAACACGGTCCAGCTTGACAATGGACTTATGTAGGTGACTGGAATAAAAACCCTTGTTCAACAGGCTCCTTACCTAAAACCACTCTGGTGTCTTTGCTTCAAACCGCAAACAGGCCCGTGTTGTATTAGACAAGTTCTTAAGTATTCAGACATTATTTCCTGGAATGCCGTAACAGCCTACACATTCCTATAGGCCTTCTCTACGTACTGAATAGTTTGTCTAAAACATTACAGAGTTATTTTAATGTTCCCGTCTCTTCTGTACAATATGTTTGGCAGTGAAATGTGTAACGTACAACAACCCCTATCTCTCCACTCCTTAGCAGGGTCAGCTACTAGATCGCCTGCCTTTGCCACCGCACTTCTACTTCAGGTCGTCCACGGCATATCTTCGCTCTCCTGTCAGCCTGCATTGCAGCTCATGGTGGAACTCTGCAGCGGCAGTAGAAGCGACTCGCAACTTCCTTTCTCCTCTCTACACCAAGGACCAGGACCGGCCTTCGTTTCTCTGTGGCAGCCCCCGCCATCTGGATGCCATCCCACTGCATATGTGCAGTATCAAAAAGAGCAGCACTAGCAGCAGCAGCACCAGAGTTCAATCAACTTCTAAGAGACACTTGAAGGCCTCATCTCTCTTGCCTGGCTTTAGAGCGAAACACCGAGTTTGGCTCCGCACCTCAGATGTCCTGACATATTGTGTGCGTGATAAATTGCATAATTATGATTATTAAATCTGTATCAGTGGAGGTCACCTATGCTAAGATCTTGGGGTTTGAATCTATGAAAGCATCATCGTTAAACCAGACTTTCAAGTGTCGTGAGTTCATGGTTTTTGCCCGGTGACCAAAATAAGGAAATATATTTTTTTTTATCGTTGGTTTTGGAAAAATATTCTGGCTCTAAGAATTAACAGAAAAATTACCATTTCGGTTTGACCTCCACACGAAAAAAACCACATCTCTTGTAACAGCGCATGGGAAAGTGCCGCCATTTAAGTGAATCGATAACTCAAGAACAATTACAGAAAATATACGATGTGAAGATTTTGGAGGCCAATGGGGAAGTGATGAGAATGGGGATGATGATGAAGTTCATCCTCACCTGTGGAGCCAGAGCCTTGCACAAGCGGAGAGGAATGCGGCACAGACAGTCCAAGACGAACCTCGCGGCTAGCTTGCCCGACGACTCCTCATCCTCCATGCTGGACTCTGCACACGCACCAGGCATTGGCACGATGCTCAAATTTAACCAAAATTATCCCCTGTGCTCAAGGTTCCCGCAGCCTAAATCTTGACCGAAAGCTTTCGTGATTGCAGGAATTCATATTCTTGGGTCTTTTGGTAAAGTAAAAAAAAGAACCAAAATTAACAAAAAACTACGATGTTTCGATCGCAACACAAGTGGTCGTCTTCAGAAAAAGGGGGGTTAGCTTCCAAGGCAAACTGTTTATAAGGGTTTGAAATGGGCTTAGACCAAATGTCAGCAGCCAATGATAATGTAAGTGGTGGGCAGCCAACCCGAGAATATGGGTACAAACTGAACAATCATTTGAAGGACGTTATCAACCAGTTTAAGTCATTACTGGCTATGATGTTCCCATCGTACCACCTTTCGATGCTAGTTGTGCTTTACGCCCATTTCAAACTTGCGCTTTCACAGGGTTCACACTAACACAGCCACTTCAGCGCCGACCCGTGCGTTGCGGCTCTGCGATCTCCCATTAACATGCTCATCTCTCTTTAACATGCTAATTTTCACCTGGCAGCCTCTTGATTGGTGGAAAACCAACCACCGTCGAGTTGGCTGCCCACCACTTACATTATCATTGGCTGCTGACATTTGGGCTACGCCCATTTCAAACCCTTATAAACAGTTTTCCTTGGAAGCTAACCCCCCTTTTCCTGAAGACGACCGCTTGTGTTGCGATCGAAACGTCGTAGTTTTTTGTTATTTTCTTTGAACCAATCTACGTGACTTTACCGAAAGACCCAAGAATATGAATTCCTGCAGCCTCCAGATAATTATCGTGAGGCACAGGGCAGAAAAACAGCAACACTGTGTTGGATTATAACCAGACCTCTAATCGCATTCATAGAGATTTAATCACACGTATGTATGTTAAACTTCTTGCCCATATTACGCAGTCAACCGTGCTAATCGGAGGTGCGGGGGAAGAACAACAAACTAAACACAAAAAGCACTTCAAAATAAATTAGTTTTCAATCTAGATTTAAAAGTGCATAGCTCCAGTGGCTTCCTAATATCGGAAGGACGAACGTTCCAGATGGCCGCATAAAATCCGTCATCATCAGCCACGATCAATTCACTGCTGGATGAAGGCCTCGCCAAGTCGTCACCGTACATCACAGCCACACGATGCAAAAATCCATGCGGCTCCTGCCCACGAGCCGATCTCGGCGCTCCATCTCCTTGGCACACGACCTCTCGGGAGTGATCCCTCCTTCGATTGCCAATCCTTCGTTAGTCTCAACCGGCCATCATCTATTTTGGCGCCGTGTCCTACCCAAGCCCACTTACTTTTAATAATAATGAACGTGAGGTCTCTTAACTTGCGATTATTCTCCGATCCATATGTTCCCCACACTGTTCATAAATGTAAGTTCCAGCATGCACCTCTCCATACTTCGCTATGAACTTTAAAACTTTTGTTTCATTCAACGTTTGTTCCTGATCCATATGCCATCGAAGAGGTCATACGCGGCGATTAAAAACTCTCGATTAGGCACATTAGTATATTTATATTGAACAGAAATCCATTACATTTATCATATACACGCAGAACTCTGTTATGTATTTCCACATAAGGAAACACATGTTGCAGTCCATCAGCCTGTTGGCATTTCAGATCGATATCAACCAGCAGAATTTGTTTCAGCAGGGAAACTCTGGACCAGTTTTGACGATCAGGGCCTCATCAGCAGTCGGACTTGTTTACTCTAGTATGTAACACAGGTCCAGGACATAGTCTTAAACAACGTAGTGGGCCCCATAGGTATGCAACCAACATGAAAGCTTTTAATCTACATACTTAAAAAAAAAACATTGTTTAAAGCTCACCTCTGCCCACCGCCATAGACGCAAGGACAGATTCCATCCGATTGGCTAGCAGGGCGAGGGGGGCATGTCCCAGTCCATCGGCTGTCACCATGGAGACCAGCTGCCCGGCGACGACCACGGGGTCGTGGCGGAGGGCGGCCTCGTCGAACTTGTCGGGGGAGGGGTCGGGATCGAGGCGGAGCAGGAGCCCTGGTTTCACCTCCAGGACGAGGAGCTCGGAGAAACCTTTGCGGACAGTGCGGTGCACGCAAGAGGACATCGGATCCCATTTTACACTGGCATATCCCAGCCGTGCCAGGGTGGAGGTGCTCATGGTATGGGAGTGGTTTTTCGCTGGCTCATTGCTGAGCTGAGCTAAAACCAAACCGTGCTACGCTGGCCTCACAAGACATCGGAATCTGGTTTGGGGCCAAACCAATGACGGGGGCGAAAGACATTAATTGTGCATGAAATTAGTCAGTAAAAGGACACAATGTGATCAGGTCATCTGCCCATGCCTTGACTTGTCATTCATTTCCTGCCATCTCATCGGCGTAATATGGCTTCTGCAGTGTAAATACACACTGGGCTGGCTCGACACAGCTATGATGCAGCTCAGTTGGTCAGTTGAAAAGAGATATTAGATAAAACACTAAAGAGGTCATGTGTTGTATCATGGTCTGTAATGCCAATGTTAGATAAACGAGCCAGCACCAGTGAACACTTGTGTCACATCGTAGGTGGACACTAATGGCTGAACAGGCCTAGTCACGAGGCGACTGAGAAGATTACAGATGTCCAACTTTGTTTGAGCCTCAGTCGGTGGCAACCATATCGCCGGCCCAGACAGACTCCGGCCTGAAATGAATCCCTGGGCAAAACACATACCACTCTTGGCCAGCAGCTGGGCCACTTTTCCCGAACAGCCCCTCTCGATGAACTTCTTGAGAGCTCCGAGCTGAGGCTCAAAGAGCAGCTCCCAGTGTGACCACGTGGCCAGGTCCTCCAGTAGAGGCGCACCGAGCAGGCAACGCAGGGCCTGCTCCTCCCCCACGTCGCCTTGCAGGCCCACCATGACACGTTCCAACAGGAAGTCCTGTCTGAAGGGATGGAGGGACACCCATTGATAACAAAATCAGAAGCAGCACCTACAAGAGCAATGGTTAAGGGAGTGCAGCTATTCCAGGGGTTGGAAACCAACAACAAGATACATTTTAATCGAATTTGGAAAATAACTCAACATTTCAAGAGGCGCAATGCACTGTGGTGATTGCGATACAGTGGTCCTTAATAAATAACATCACCAAACAGTCTTTAAAGACTTAAAGCTTTCATGACTGCAGGAATTCATATTCTTTGGGTCTTTCGGTAAAGCCACGTAGATAGAAAAATAATACAAATATCA
>CM025641.2:7654553-7741195 GCA_014621495.2 Entosphenus tridentatus | reverse complement strand
GAGTGGTTCAACGGCGAATGCACGGTGTGCTGGCAATGCACGATTGCCATCGAGAGATGGGGTTGGTGGATCATCCTAGCAATAGTGGCTTTTGGCGAGCCAACAAAGTCAGCACACCACTCGATTTCAGATGCGCTTCTGTGGCCAACTGGAATGCATCCTTCTGATATTTGGAAGCCACTGGAGCTATGCACTTTTAAATAGATTGAAAACTAATTTCTTCAGAACTGCATCTTGTGTTCAGTTTGTTGTCCTTCCCCATACCTCTGATTAGCACGGTTGGCTACTTACAGTGTGAAAGAAGTTCAACATATATACATGTAGTTTTACCCAATCCCAGAATTTCTGAGTATTTGTTTAGATTTGCAAATTTTGATGGTGACACCGGCACAAATGTCCTCCTCATTTATTAATAACATCACGCGATATTTTTTACATTATTTGTGAAGCATATGGAAATGCAGTTTTGGTTAATACACCCACAGTATTAACTAGGGCGACTCCTGGGCTTGAATCGCGAATTTCTGAAACAAGCGACAAATGCACAACCACTCGGGAAAGTAGATTTCTGGAAGAAGCGGTACATTAAAATAGGCCTCAGCCTTCAATACGATATATATTAACATATACTTACACGAGCAGTTACTTCAATGCTCATGTCATAGCACAGCACTCACAAAACTTAAGTCCTATAGTAAGTCTGTCTCAGACTGCATGAAAAAAGATACACCATATTCACTTGAGAGGGAGACGTGGTGTGAAACTTCTGTGCCTGAGCAACTGATGATATCTCAGCATTGTGGCCGTGTAAGGCAAATGCAAGGGGGGGGGGGGAAGTGGTAAAAGGCATGCAGTGTCACTCTCAGGTCGGAACACAGCGCCACGTATGCTTTGGCTGTACGTCAACAATTCCAGAACGCATTTAATTACGAAAGTAAACCCCTCTCAAGGACAACAATACATACTTCACGCATTGAATAATACAATTCGCGCAGTCAACAAGCGTCGCAATGCATACACACACACGCTCGTACACGCAGGCACGGCACGTACGGAAATGCCCAGGGGTATGCTTGTGATACGGATGCCCAGATCGTAAATATCCGGAGCCCCGTACTGTTCCATGAGATGCTTCAGGAAGTCCGGCATGTCCAAGCGTGTCGTCACTCCTTTGCCTCGGGAGCTGCGGCTCTTGGCCATGAAGGTCCTCAAACTCTGCCGCAAACAACAACACGAGCACGTTACGCAGAGCGCATGCTAGGGGAACAACGACGCATCGATTCGGACTTCATTATTCATCCTCAAGCTCGCGATATGCACACCGGATCGCGTGCGTAAGAATCGATGTTTTCGATTCGTATACGTTGCATGTCATTGGTTCACATGTTCCAACACCTACCCACTCCAGCCACTAGAGCCTGCTGCATTCACCACATTTTAAAAAAGGCGTTGAATCTTGAGTTGATTCACGAGCACTCAATCGCGATAATCGATTGAGTCGTGACAGGGGTGCTTGGGGTGGGGGCACGTATCGCTTCTGCTTACATCTGCAAGGAATGACTTGCTGAGCTTTCATATCATTTAAAAGACCAAAAAATGCATGCGTCAGTAGCACTGCGGCCTTAAAATGAGAAAAAAATACAATAAGCAACGTTTAGGGCAATGCCCCTTCTTCATATTGCATAAAAAGGCCAGAAAAATTGAGTGGACAATAAGAATTGGAGACTGCACTTCACAGCGATTACCGTTATCAACAGCTCTTAGGTAACTATTTATATGCAAAATAAAAAAAACGATCAAAAAACATGTTTAGAAATCCTACTCAGCCGCCCCATGGTGTAAAGTGTAGCCTCTAACTGCTTATTACCCACTAGATTTCCGTGGCTTATGTTCTATGAAGCAGGCCAATTGTCCGAAAAATTGTCTATTAGCACGTACAATTTTTGGGCCACAGTGTTACCGACAAATGTGATGGGACTTTAATTGTGCTTGTGCACTGCTGCCAACGCAAATCATATAGGTTGTAGGTTGTGCAGCCCTGCAATTGCATGCGAGGGGGAGGGCTGGTGGGGGGGGGGTTGTGGTGGTGGGGCTGCCGGGGGCTGGTGATGGTGGGGCGGGGGACTGGTTGTGGTGGGGTGGGGGGGGTTGATAGTGGTGGGTCGGGGGGGGGCCGGGGGAGGGGGGGCCGGGGGGGGGGCTTGTGGTGATGGGGCGGGGGCTTTCTCTTAGGCCTGAAAACTCCCACCACCTATTAGTTGAGGTGGGTATACCCACACTTTACCCCACCACACACGACTTGCCGATCGAATGCATACCTTCCGTCAACCTATTTACACTGCGGGGTGGACACAGGCATAAGGATTTGACAAACTTGCCAATTATTTCAACTACTGTCCCGGAAGATGGAATTGAATTTGGCAACCTCAGGATTGCCAACTCCAGTTTGCTAACCGTTACACCACTGCAGGGCTCTCAAATCAATTAACAAAATACGTTTGGAAAAAAAAAACCGATGGAAAAGGGTTAAGTGGGCAAGACCTGGAGGATGTCCACGGTGGTGATCTCGTAGATGTCATCATCGCGGAGTGAGTGCGGCACTTTGAAGAGGCGCTGCACCAGAGGGTGGCGGCACAGCGGTCCCAGGCCGATCTCGCGAAAGAACTGCTTTTCCTTCAGGGCGGCCAAACACTGGCCCAGCTCGTACAACGTGCTGATGCATCGCACTTTCTCGAAGGCCTGCAAAGCCCACCCCACCAAAAAAAATACCAACTCAGGCTGATGTTTACACTTAAATTTGATGGCTCAGTAGTCTTATAGCCGAGGACCCATATCTAGAAGAGATGGTCCTTGCCTCTAAACATCAGGCAGTCCACCAGCATTGGTTGGAGAAGGCTTGGGCCTGCACATGAGACAATGAATGTCAACACCGGACCAGAGAATGTTGAACTTCTTTTGCACGTACTGTGCTGGAGAAGCAATGGTGCTAAGATGCACTCCCAAAAGGCTGTGCGACCGATGGGAAACATAAAACATACTTCTGTAATACAGTTCATGTTTTTAGATTCGAATACATTAAGTAATGGGTTCACATCCCCTTGTAGCCACTAGAGCCGCAACTCCCAATTACAACAATTCATAGAATCACCGGAGGTGATGATGTGAATCACTCCGACACAAGTTTGAAGCTACACTTGGTGTTGTACTTCTTTGCTTGGAGTCCGCTGATGTTCATGCTACTGTTATTCAATTATCACGTTGCCACGTTGCCACGTTCACGTTTCTTACAAATAGTTTCCCCTGTTGAATGGATCACCAAACCCAAGTGACGGTAATGTTAAGGTCAAAAACACTCAGTGGGTGACCTCTGGGTGCAGCATGACCTAGCAAACAGACGACCAATCGAGTGAAATAAACATGGGAAACGCACCTCAATGAACAGGTTGACTTCCCTGTGTGTTCGGACAAACTCATTCATCACAGGCAAAATGAACAGGTCCCGAATGCCCACGTCCTTTAGGAACTGCACCTGGAGGTGTTGGCACACCAATTGAATCACCTAGCAAAAGAGGAACACAGCAGAGATGACGTGAATACATCATCGCAATACAGCAGTCTACGCCCGTCAATTTCTCACAGCGGTAGTAAGGCCCTTAGGTGTTTGGGAGCACTAGGCAGGTGCAGGTGGGTGAGTAATAATTTCCTTCCCTCCCGCCAATACTTATTTCAGGCTGTGTTGACATGGCAGTAAAGCACACGAGACACAGGTTAATTGTCACACAAGCAAATTAGGAAGCTGCCATGCTGTTAATGGTTAGTATACTGAACTCGCAGACCAGAGGTAGCAAAATGGGTACACCACAGTTAGCTGATGCGGAAAGTCGCGTGTGATGCAGCGCACCGTGAGAACGCGCTTTCTGAGCGGTCGACGACGAACTACTTTCTCGAGCTGCGCGGTTGAGCGAGATGATAGGCTAACGCGGTGGCGTCCCCTCAAGTTATTTGTCCCCCCCCATCTTACTGTGCGTGGACATTATTTATTAGGAAAATTATTTTCGTTTCACGCGGCACTTTTTAGAAACGCATCTACCGCGTTAAACGAGGACTTGCTGTACAGGTGCTGTGCACACTGTATTGACTCTGGAGAAATCCGAAGCGCTATCAAGCTCTTCTTCACAGATGTCCAGTAAGGGGCGGTGGGGGTCAGCAAGTGACAGCTTATCCGTGGGTGTCGGCCAGCTCTTCCAACACAACATGGAAAAGTAGACCAAATACTCGTAAAGAGTTCGCTCTCGTAAAGCTCCTTTCACCAGCGGTGGTGTGACCAAGCAGTTGCAGAGCTGCACTTTTATATAATTCAGGTCAAAGCCAGATACACATTGGAGGATAAACATCCCATGGAGGCGGAGAAATTGTTGTGCAATGTCAGGTCAAACCTACTTGGGATATATTTACAGGTGCGTTTTATTCATGCCACACAGGTGTAATAAAGGACTCCGTCAGGCGATGTAGGTCTCCGTTCGTCCTTTATTTGGGTTCTTCTCCTCCGCACCCCGCTGGCCTCCTCCTCGGACCAGCCTCGTCTCTCACGCGCCCCGCGCACTCGCTTCCTCCTCAGCTCCTCCACTCGTCCGTCACCCCGCTGGTCCTGACAAGGGACCAGCGTCTCCTCTCGCGTGTCACGCACACTCTGCTAGCCACTCCGCTAGCCTCGTGTGCCCCGCACACTCTGCTAGCCACTCCGCTAGCCCCGTGTGCCCCGCACACTCAGCTAGCCACTCCGCTAGCCCCGTGTACCCCGCACACTCTGCTAGCCACTCACTAGCTACGTGTGCCCCGCACACTCAGCTAGCCACCCCGCTAGCCCCGTGTACCCCGCACACTCTGCTAGCCACTCAGCTAGCCCCGTGTGCCCCGCACACTCAGCTAGCCACCCCGCTAGCCCCGTGTGCCCCGCACTCTGCTAGCCACCCTGTTAGCCCCGTGTGCCCCGCACACTCTGCTAGCCACCCTGTTAGCCCCGTGTGCCCCGCACACTCCGCTAGCCACCCCGCTAGCCCTGTGTGCCCCGCACACTCTTCTCTCGCTCCGCACACCGCTGGCTGACGGTGTGCCAAGCCCCATCAGCCACGTGGCTGATGGCGCGGCGGCCACCCAACGTGATCCCGCCTCTTCACTCCATCGACTGGCCCTGATCTCTTCCGGGCTCCTTCCTATAAACTCTCTCCCACGTGACCCTGACTCCTCCCTTCCGGATCGTCACATCCGGCCTTCCCATTTACGCTCGCATTACACAGGTAGAGAGTCCAGAGTGAAACCTCGGCCACTGGCATAGTGAGTCATGGATTGTGAGTCACCCGGACTACAGGTTCTTGTGTTTGTTTATGGTTGCTATACAAGCCATGTGATCTAAACCACGAAGAGAGTCTGTAACCGGATTACATTCATGTGCACAGGCAAATCAGATGTGCATATAAAATAAATAAGGTCTACTCAAAGACCGCACTTTAGGATTTGGCACTCAATAACATTTAAATTGATACAATGAAGGTCAACAAACCATAATCAAATGGGTAGTGCATCGATGTACCAATTGTGGTTACAGATGACTTCTCAAGAAGAAAATACTGAATGCGGTTTGTAAGCGAGTTTAAACATGCATCTACACCATTGAAATATATTTTAAACAACCCGTTGCAAAAATTACAGTAATTTGAAATGTAGCACTGTACATCGGAACAATTTGAAAGACTTTAGAGATTGGAAACTGTCCAAAAAGCGATAGGGGGAAAACAAATATGTTTTCATAGTACAGGTTTTTTGGGTTAGATCGTGTAAATATATAAATGTGTCGTTAAACCCGCCACCACCCGACACAGCCAATTAGTAAGGTTTGTCACTTAAACAGAGCATGCCAATTCGTTACCAGTACAGCACACCGGTTGTGTGTTAGAGAGCAAAGCCACAACATTTACAATCTGAGTACGACATTTCGACAGTAATTACAACCAGCCTCATCAGCCGGCAGCCAGATTTGTGGGAATAAATATTTATTTAAATATATTGCTTTAAATCTATATTTAAAACATATAGAGAAACTGGAGCATTATTACAGAATTGGGTGGGACAAGAGAATGACTCCAGCTTAGCTTGCAAGAACTAAGAGATACTGTGGCCATGTGGCCTTAATAACAGAGACAGGCAGATCAAATGTTGACGTTTGAATGAAGGCAAATGGACGAGGAAGAACACGGACTGCATTTCACACAGCCCCATCTCATTCACATCGCCGAGTGCGTCTCGAAACCTTGCCACGCCTACAAATATTAACGGACATCGATTAAAGTGGTCCCATTAGATTTACAATTAGTCTGAATCTTAAGTAGACATTGAATGCCTATGAATATAGAACATGTTTTAAGAGAATACAGGTCGTTTAAACAAATTCAAATATTGGTTATTACAACCAAAGCCCTTTCAAGAGTCGTAATTTAAAATCAAATGGCAGAGCAAAAGATTTCATTAATTTCATTGCTTCCATTATAACATTTCCGAACCTGTGGTGGTCTCATTGTTTGCATTTTAAACACTCAACACGAGTCATCATTATTGAGTTCTTGCGGTTTCAGTGGCACATATCCACATACCGCAAAATATAACATCCACAAGTTTTTCATCGTCTATTTTGCAAACTATCAAAGCTTGATCAAATATCAAAAAAAATATATCATTCCTGACGAAATGTTAATGATTAACAAAAGTGCAAGAATAAAGGTTGTACATAAATAGCTGTCGCCTATAAAATTAGTGCTTCACTATAGCTTTTCAGAGTAATTAATAGAACAAAAGTTATTTTGAGGTACATTAATTTAATGTTATTGTTTCTAGAACTTTTGGCAGCATGTGTGTTATAAGAATTATAGATTGTAATCATTAAATACTTATGGCACACTTAAGTTGACTGAAATGCGGTTTACGTAATCTTTGGCTGGCTGGCCAGCATAGCACAAAAAATATATAAAATGATGATATACCATTTCAAGTTATGGCAAACATCGGAAAAATTGTCATGTCATTAGAAATAATAGGGTATCGAATTGTATCACCGAGTGAAAAATAGTATCAGCTAATAATTTCCCTTATCGATAAAATTTTGTGGGGAAGCTAACAGTGGTTGTCCTATGCAGAGACTCAACCCCTCCCCAACCCCCCCCCCCCCGTCATAGGAATGTGGAATTTCCATGACCGGTTCAGGATGGTAAAAAAGGAAATGAGCACCGTATCTCTATGTTCATTTGAGCAGGAAATCGCTTTTCGATTTCACGACAAAAGTGGGAGGCTTCTCACCTTCTCTGGCGACACATGCTGCTCAGTCTCCCCGAGCGTCTTGATGCAGTCAGCGGCGATCTCGTTCACGCGCTCCACGCTCATGTGCCTAGTTAGTCTCCTGCCTGGATCCACTCTGGGGCTCCCCTGCATCACGCCATGGTGAACCTGTCGCATGCTGGCATGGTACCTGTCCACATCTTGCTTCTCGGCCGCGCTTAGGATTTTCTTGGGTTTATTTTGAACCACCTCTTTTCTTTCCGGCGTGGGCAGCGGCTGCTCTCGATTCTGCGGTTGGGCCACGGCACCCAATTGTGCAGTCGGCAGCTGCCGAGACGCAGCACCACACTGCGAATCGACGTTCTGCACGGGCGAGTTCTGCTTGCTCTGCATTTCCTTGAGCTCACTTTTGCTCATGCGCAGGATGGACGGCCATTCTTGTGAGGAAGCGGTGGCGGCAGCAGCCATTGCTGAATTTAAGAAAATAGGTAGAAAAAAAAGCACGGGTTGTGAGTTTATCAGACTTCAGGGCAAGCGGTATACGAGTGCGAGCACTAGACGAGATGATCACCGAATTCAACTCCTGGAAGATGGCCGCAGCGGTGCGTGGCAAAAGCCTGAGATGGTATTCAGCAAACCCTTTATATATTCGCGGGGATACATTCTGCAAAAGGGCGAGAATATAAATTCCGTGTATATTATCACTCAAAAGCTCATGAGGAGAAAAGGGCTCGGGGCATAAATTACAATTACGTTTAAACACATCAACGGTACATACAAATTAATGGCCACATTGTGTAGTATTATTTAACTCACCTTTAATAATGATGAACGTAAACATATTTTTTAAAGTGCAAATAACAACGAATAAATTAATGTAATACTGTATTATTTAAACTTAGCTGAGGGTGAACAGTAACACAACACCTACAGTGCTTGCGACAAATTTGCACCTCACGTGTACAGAGCGAGGCAGGCAGAGCCAGAGGGAGAGCGGCGTTACGTAGGCAACGTTGGCACCCTCACAATCTACTCCACGGATAAGCTGTGTCACTTGTTAACCTCCACCGCCCCTTACTGGACATCTGTGAAGAAGAGCTTGATAGCGCTTCGGATTTCTCCAGGGTCAATACAGTGTGCACAGCACCTATACAACAAGTCCTCGTTTAACGCGGTAGATGCGTTTCTGAAAAGTGCCGCGTTAAGCGAAAACGATTTTCCTAATAAATAATGTCCATGCACAGTAAGATGGCGGGGGACAAATAACTTGAGGGGACGCTGCCGCGTTACCCTATCATCTCGCTCAACCGCGCAGCTCGAGAAAGTAGTTCGTCGTCGACCGCTCAGAAAGCGCGTTCTCACGGTGCGCTTTCCGCGCTGTGCGAAAAGCGTTCCCTAAATTAAAGAAACCGCGTTATAGTGAAAACGCGTTATAGTATGAACACGCGGGAAGCGAGGACTTGTCATGCAGTACATGTCATGTAATAGCGAGCTACGGCCGCCAAAATTTATACAGTACGAGCTTTACTACCCGGCTTCGCCCGGGACTTGGATTCACCACGGCCGGCCGCCTTTGTCTCCCCAGTGGCGATGTTCACACACCACACCAGTTACTCGTTTGAGGCCGAGTCGACCTAGGGGAGGCCCAGGACCGGTTCAAATAATCGTCACCGGTGGTGGCCGTGAACGGGAATCGAATTCGGGTTCGTAGCGCAGCATGCTAACCACTACACTACCGCTCCCCCCACATACACGCGCTTGCTGCAGACACACACAACTTTTAGGGTGCGTACGGCAGTAAACGACTCAAATAATAAAGCAATGCTGCGCGAAGAACGACTTTGACCTGTAACACATTTGTATGACACTTTACTCGCGGAGGGTTGGGGGGGGGATGCGTGACATCAGCAGGCACACTGCATGACGCTTCCGCATGCAGGTGACATCACAGATGTGATGTCACAGCTCACTTGCCATGCAAAATATATCCATTATTGTGCCCCCCCCCAAAATACAAAAGTCTATTTTTTTTATTTTTGCATGGTGTACAGTCTGGAAAGTACCCACACGCCAAATTTAAAGTTTGTTGCATGTCGGGAAGTATGCTAAACATTTCGAACAGACACACATATTCACAGATTTCCCTTTTATATATAGATAGATCGCACTTATATTGAACTTCTTTCGCACCGTACGCAGTCAACCGTGCTAATTGGAGGTGCGGGGGGGAAGTTAAAACTATTTTCCACATAAATTAGTTTTCTTTCGAACTGCACAGCCCCCCCGACTTTCAAAAAGTACAGGTACAGCACAATACATTCGTAGTGAATATGCAAAACAGCTACCATAAAAAAAACACACCGCACTTGGAAGAACAAAAATAGCAACTATAAATTTAAATGTTATAACTGGTGCTGGGTAAGAGACACCTCGAGTGGTCAAAAAGAGCAGTGGTAGCATCTTCCCCAAAGAGTTTGTTGAACCAACCTAACTTTGATAATTGTTTTTTTACCTTTTTATCTGGCAACAAAACTGACACCTTTTTTTACAAGGAGTCATGTTTGCATTGACCACAATACCTGCAGTCGGAATGCATTCAAAAAACATAACTCCGATAATGTATGCACTGTCCTTGAAATTGATTGGTCCAGACCCGAGAGCTTTTCTTAGAGCCTAGTCTCACATGGTGTTGGACCAGTTGACGCCAAAAGGTGCACAACTCAAAGACAATGCACCATCAGAGTATGAGAGCTCGGGGTAAGCATTTACACCATTGGAACCTACTTTGCCAGTAGCAAAATATAATAGGTTTTTTACCCTTTTATCTGGCAACCTGACTTTCTCAACACACCGGAGGTTCGCGGGTCTAGCGGTTGCGGTGACAATCAAACTCTGGATAGAACTGATCAAGGCCAATATAACGAGATGCAAAGATGCAGACCCTGCAATTTCTTGCCCACGCCACTGCTGTTGGAAAGGCCTCCACCAGAAGGTATTCTAACTAGCCCCCTCGAGAGGATATTTTACCCTAATTTTCCATACCGGTCATGCATCTTTTAAGAGGTGGTAGTGCCCACAATTTAACCCACTCACACACAACCTGCCGATCACCTCACTGTTACTACACTCTTACACTGCCGGTTGGGCACAGGTGCTGAGCGATTTGAAAAATACCTCGCCCATTATTTCAACAGCAAAATATTATCTCAAACGGTTTCCTCTCGAGTGCCTAACCATGATTTAACTGCACGAAAAACAAGCTTTATCTTACATCCAAGACAACGCATCCATTCTCAAACAAACACGTGTTTAAAAAACGTCCATCTCAATTTTACACGTTGAGCAATCTAAAACAAAATTCGGTACGTATGGTATATGTACATGATAACCCATTGCAACATCCCAATACCTGGAATCTGTGTGTCGATCAACTTCTTCACCCAGGGTGACACACCGTCACCTATGAGAGTTGGCTGCTGCTGCTGCTGCGGCTGCTGCTGCTGCTGCGGCTGCTGATGCGGCACTGCCGCTGCTGGTGTCCCTCCAAGTGCGAGCCCTGCCGGACTCTGCTGGCAACGCATCTGCACGGCTCCTGCCGGGCCGATGTCCACCACCGAACCCCGCGGGGTCGAGCGCGGGTTGCCTCTGCTCGCCCCTTCCGCGACGGGAAGCGACGCCTCCACCTCGGACGATCCTCCTCGCCATTGAAATTCCGCGCCCTCTCGCCGATGGTCATCGCTTCCGTCCTCCAATTGCCTCCATCTTGCTTTGGGAGGAGGGCCCTCATCTCGTTGTGCCGCGGAAGGCGGCATCCCGCTCAATTTAGCGACCCCTTTGGTGAGACAACCGTGGTCGATGTGGCCCCCCAAGGACTTTAGCATGTTCTTTGTGTTGAGGAAGCCGTGCTTCTTGGGAGCCAGACTGAGGTGGTAGCGCTGCGTGTAGTGCGTGCACAGCTCGCCCACTGTGCAGCCCTCGGGCATCTCCGTCAGCAGTGTGAGCACCTTCTGCCTCCAGTCGTCGTCCATGATGGTGGCCTATGTACAAAAAAAGACAGCGCAAATGGTGCACGCACACACACGATTACCTCTTGGATCCGTCTTGTGCGGAGTGTGAGAGCAAACAAGAGGGTTATCGGTCCCCGTGCAAAAGTATCCAACTGTGTGGTCACACAAACGCAATTGAATGTGGCAAAGATGCAGCCCTGTTGATGGCAAAGATGCAGCCCTGTTGATGGAAGGACTTCCACTACTGAACGTTTAAATCGAGCCCTCTAGAGGGTAATTGGCCTACTTTATCCATGCGCAATTGTTGTGCAAACAGGAATTCTGTTCAGGCATCGGGCAATTTGCCAGAATAGCGAAGCCATCCATGCTAATTTCTCACATTGACATCACTAGCCCCGGCCACTTCTTTATGACCCTTGGGCTACACCCATTTCAAACCTTTTAAAACAGTCTGCCTCAGCAGCAGACCATGCTTTCCCACCTGATGATGGACGCTTGTGTTGTGCCCGAAACATCGTTATTTATTTTATTTTATATCTACGTGACTTTACCGAAAGAACCAAAGAGTATGGATTCCTGCAGTCACGAAAGCTTCAAATCAATTCAGACCGTATTGGTCATCCTGTGTCCTTTAAATCTCAAGGTTCATCCCACAAAGTCCCATCACAAGGGAGAAACACACAAATGTGTTTTGTTGTGCTCGTTTTGAAACGGCTGTATGCAGTATGGACCCAAAAACTTAATTTCCCGGTACAAGAATAGGAGGTAAACCATATGGGTTGACAGCTATGCATTATCTATGTATCTCTGTGGGTCTCTGTGTATCTCTGTGGGTATCTGTCTATAATCATACCTGTCAATCCCTTATCAGTGCCTATCTTATTACAGACCAATTCAAACCTTATTGGTCACCCCGTGCCCTTATAAATCTAAACGTTCATTCTACAAAGTCCCAATCACAAGGAAGAAACACAAACTAAGACATCCCCCCCTCCCCACTCAATTCCCCAGTACAAGAATAGGGGTACACCGAATGGGGTTGGCAGGTGTGCCAGCGTGGTGAAGTATGGTCAAACAATTCCGCCGTGACACACAACAACGCTGTTATGTTTACAAATCGTCTTCGCATCAATCAATCGATCCGCGGCGCTTTGATCAATCAACTGGCAGGGTGACGGCCTCACGAAACGCGGCGAGTCGGTGATAATGAAGGAGGTAATCGATAGCGATTGATGATCATTTGTATAAGAGATAAAAAAAATTCTCACGCTCGAGAACACATTCCTGCGGAGGGAGATGGTAGGAACGTTTGGTTGCTCGGTCAATGACCAGGGTCAACGGCGGCGTGGTGTATTCCGCAATTATGCCCGACTGTGAGGGCGGGCACAAGCCGGCGTGAGTAGGTTAAACGTTGAGTTTTATAAGGGCACCACGGGGTGAGCAGCCCCTCCCCACCCAGCCCCTCCCCTCCCATTTTTGATGCACGACGGACGGACACTATAATCCCCTGTGGGCTGGTGTAACCAGGAGGTTTCTACCAGTAAAAGTTTGTGTCTCCCTCTCTCTCTCTCTCGAGGGGGGGGGGGTGTTTGGCCTACTCTTTTCTACGTTTCGCAAGAGAAGATCTCACGCAAACTTTACGACCGATTTGCCGGGATAAGTGTAAAAAAAAGCGAATTATAACACATTTTCAAACATTAGTTATAAATATCCTTCCGACTTCTCATCCTAAAACGTTGAGAACAAAATGTGTAATGACAACATTACGACGAGATTGCTTGTGACGTGCAAAAAAAGAATTGTCGGGTCGTTCCGGTTTGAAAGGAAACATCGATAAGTACCGAACGATGCAGGCAACAACATCAAACAACTCAACACGTTCGTCAATAACACTCTGGCCTTAAATGAGAAAAAATAGGCGACGTTTCGGGCCGTGGCCCTTCTTTCTGCCTTCACTCTTTAAGCGCTACGACGAAAGGGCCATTGCCCGAAACGTCGCCTTACTTTCTATTTTAAGCCAGCGGTGTTAATGAAATGTATTGAGGTGCTTTTTTTCTTCGTTATTTTTGTCCACCAGTTGCTCACACACAGCTATAACCAACCATTTTTTAAAGTCACGACACAACAAAAACAACCTCAATCTCCAAACAAAAGGCGGTGGTGGCGGCGGCGGCGGGTACGAACCACGGCAGGCCAATCTCTCTCTGTCTCTCGCCCGCTTCTTCCTCTTCTTCCTCCTCCCCGTCTCGACAGTCAAAATCCCTCTGCGCCACACGAGGAGGGGGAAGCCTCCAAACCACCAAAGAACGAGGGCGCCGTCGGCAACTTGACAACGCCGAGGTGTTAAAACAACTCCCTCCACCCAAAGCCAAGGCTGACGAGCCTTTTACTCCTCTTCCGTGTGGGCACGAGTGAGACGAGCGAGGGAGAACGAGGCGAGTTTAAATAGGCAGACGGCTTCCCCAACCAGCCGCGCACGCAGGACGGCGAAACCAAGCCGGGCGAAATGTTTTGAGCAGCAGTGACGCACGTGGCCAAGCTCAGGGCAGCGAGCGGCTTCCGGGAAGATTCACGCCCCCCCTCCCCACCACCATCACGCGCCCCCCCCACCACCATCACACCCCTCCCCCCACCACCATCACCCACCACCATCACGCCCCCCCCAATACCATCACGCCCCCCCCACCACCATTACCATCACACCCTCCCCACCACCATCACGCCCCCCCCCAACCCCCCCCCCCCCCCCCCCCCCCACACCCCCCCCCCCCACCACCATCACGCCCTCCCCTCCACCATCACGCCCCCCCCCCACCACCAGCAACCCCTACCACAACCACCAGCAACCCCCACCACAATCCCCACCACCACCAATCCCCACCACAACCCCCACCACCACCACCAAACCCCACCACCACCAACCACAACCACCAGCAACCCCCACCAGCAACCCCCACCACCAGCAACCCCCACCACAACCCCCACCACCACAAACCCCTACCACCACCACCACCAACCCCCACCACAATCACCAGCAACCCCCACCACCAACCCCCACCACCACCACCAACCCCACCACCACCACCAACCCTCACCACAACCACCCCCACCACCACCACCAACCCCCACCACAACCACCACAACCTCCACCACCACCACCAACCCCCACCACCAACCCCCACCACAACCTCCACCACCACCACCAACACATTACAGCTCGGCTCATACGCCGGCTCATTGGTCGGGGGGAGCACGATTGCTGCGGCCCCGTTGGTCGGACGTGATTTGTGTCTCTCTCTTCTCTCCTCCTCCGCCACTCGACGTAGCGGCCGAGGCGTGTCCTTCTCGGAACAGAAGTGAAGCGAGTGCTCCTGTGGGAAATTATCTGCAAAGTGCAAATGGGTTTCGTATGAAGTGACACCACACCCGCCCCCGTCGTCACGATCATCAACAGCAGCAGCAGCGTCGTCGTTGTGCTCAGCAAACTTCATCAGGAGCAGCAGGCTATAAGAATGTTTATTTTTCCTGGTGGAATCCGATGAGCTATAAAGCTCTTTTTCACACATGTCCAGTAAGAGCGGATCAGAACGTTACAACAACAATGCAAAAACACGATAGCAGTGCAAAGTATAGGGAAGCTAAACAAATCATTTAACAAATACAACTTAACAATTTTTTCTATTTTACCAGGTAAAGCCCACTGATGTATGAACTTATTTTTCTAAAGCGACCTGGCCACAAATGATAGTTCAATAAAGTGGCTTACAATAATGCTGGGTGAAGACCTCTCCAGACAACGATCCTGCTACGATGCAATAATCCATTCAGCACCTGCAAATGAATAGAATGTCAACGCTCCATCTCCTTATCGCTGTGTGTCCGCCTTGGTAAATCAAAATATTTGAAGATATATTGTGAGCTTAAATGTGGCTTGATGGTAACTCAGGTCGCCCTTGCAAAAGAGGCTGTGTTGAAGCATGTGTAGTGGCATAGCGCTGGCTGCTGGCAGAAAAGGGGATCTGACATCAGCAGTCCGTGACAGACACGAGAGGAGAATCTAGGGGAGAAAGGTCACAGAAGTGGCCCACCAGGAACACGTTGGTAGGTTCCAGAAAGGAGTCGTGGCTGGGGGCGGAGCGAGGCCACGCTGACAGTATAAGAGGGCCCCATGTGAGGGACCTCGGGGCTGTCGTTGGAGTGGGATGCTGCTTGAAGGCCATTGGCACTGTTCTTCTCATCGTCCTCACCATTCTTCTCGTCGTCTTCATCATTCTTCTCGTCTCCGTCTTTACCATCGCGGGCCGCCGCCAGTCCGACAGCCTACCAACTGTTCTCAGCGGCGTCGCCGATAATATATGGACTAAATGTTAAAAGTGTTAACCCCGATGGTGCTCGATAAATAAAGAAGTGCCTCCAAGTCTTATCGTCTCCGAGTTAGTCACTGCACATGTATCTCAATGGGTTTATGCTATCTCCTGTTTGAACTTAAGGATACCGACCATCAATCACCTGTACTGACCAGCGTGGTGAAGTATGGTTAAAATAACTCACTCTACCTGCACAGCGTTAGGAGGCTCTCGTCCAGCTGTAGATTAACAGCGCTGTACACACCACTTAAGACAAGTACAGATAGTCCCCGAGTTACGATGGTCCGACTTACGATATTTCGATCTTACGATGGCGATACGACAAAATTGTAAAATATTTTACATTTCGCGCGGCAGGCAAACACAGCAGCGTACGAGGTACGATAAATGCATACATAAATACATACAGTATATAGTTTACACAGTACTATACTGTAAATTGCTCTGTTTTGCTAAATTATCACCATTCTTTAAGACTCCTGGGTAGGCTAAGCCATCTTCGACTTACGATATTTTTGACTTACGATGGGGTCGTCGTCACGCATCTCCATTGTAAGTAGAGGACTACCTGTACACATCATCACTTGATACAGCAGACCGTCGAACGGAATGATCTCATCGAGAGAATGGGGTCGGCGAATAAACTTCAGAGTTTGAGTTATTGCTACTCCGCGTTATGTTCTTGCTCCCCTGAGCACCCGCGTCGTGCGGAGAACAATTCCTTCCAGAGTCGGCAATTAACCAAGATGAAGTTTTTATAAAAATAGATTGTGCTCAAAACAAGCCTGCTCAGAATGGCTCGCAAATCTTAGATGGGAAATCATTACGATTACTCTCATTTATTAAAAGGATAGGGCAGAGACAAGGAAACGTACAGGGCATAGCCAAGTAGGGGACGCGATCTTATAATAAAGCACTTTGAATTATTTTGTGCACGTTATTATATTTTGAAACGATTGCAAATATCGCATACGTACAATGATACATTACTCTTCATGTCAGTTATCCTCTTTTCAATCATGAGGGTCCTGCATAAGGATATTTTACATTTTGGGCCATTTATTTCTAAATTAGTGCACTGCTTGTGGGAGGAAATTGGAAAGTCTGGAGAAAACCCACGCATTCAAATGAATATCTTTTAAAGTTATGTACAGATAGGTCCACAAACGCACTTATTTTACCTTGGTCTTTTCAAAGATTTGACTCTCATTAGTTTGCATTGAAGGTTAATTTATGTATTATTTCAGGGACAATGTTAATTGGGAAAGGAAACATTTTTTGGGGAATGTCCTCGCCAAGACCCTGTGCCTGTGCGTCCCTCCAGTCAAAAGTCATTCAGCCAAACTAAAAAAACAGTATCTCAAATATGTGGTGTATCAACGTTTGCCACGTTTGTTATCCTTGGCATTTGTTTGCATTAGAATAGGAAAAGTTAAGTCATGAATATGGTGTAAAAATGGGAACTATAACAATGCTAATGTATTTCCTTGAAATAAATACAAGTCACCGTTTCTTAATTTTAATAGAATATGATAGAAAATAACAACCGTGCTAATCGGTTGCCAACCTGTCTGAACCAGAGGACCCACTGCCAACCCTCAAACTATTAATATTTATTTGTGAATACTACCGTAGGATTATTTTTGTAACAGTGCCGTAGATCAGCTCCCACGGGCAAATGACATTTCACGTTTTTTTAAAAATGCATAAATTAGACGAAACCATTGTGAACCTCGATCAGATGTCCCCCCAAATCTCGAGCTTGCGTAATATGATACGGCCCACCTAAATATCATAAATACATTATAGATAAAAATATATAAGTCCCTAACACAAAACACTCTTCCGGCGATAGTATTCACAATCTCTTTAAATGCAATAACAACATAAAAAATAAATGCATAACTTGGACGAAACCATTGCATCAACCATCACATTCCTACCCCCCCCCGTAGCTGGCCTACTTGGTATGCCCCGGCCTCCACAAGTATAAATTCAGTGAAGGCGCGCGTGTCGCCTGGCACACAGTGTGCGTTGTGCATCGTACGGTGGTCTCGCCGCTTCCACACCACCAGAAGCGCGTTTCGTAAAGCTCGCAACGACGAAGGACGTATTCCGCTGTAAAAGCGGCTAACTGAAAGAATAACCTCGTTGATTTGCCTGTGGCCATGAGACTGTGTGGCGGTGGAGGCGGCGTGGCTGCATTGCGGGGAGTGCGCGATCAGCTGATGACCAAGTGGCTCCGCCGCGGTGAGTTTTGCTGTCCCATTGTCGTTTGCGTGTCTCTCTCTCTGTGTGTGTGTGTCTTGCCCTGTCTCAATGTCTCTGTGTAGTGCATCCACCGGTCATCTCAGTCGGCCAAACCATTGCACCAGCTGGGTCTGTCCCGAGGCCTCCTAGCAGCGAGCCTTCGACACTTCACGTTGGCTTCAAAGTGCACCTAGCCTGACACGGTCGCCGTGGTGATGTCACCGTCACTTAGTGGCGAATGGTGAGGTGTTGGTGTTCTGGCAGTGTTGTGTGGTTAGCGCACTGCGCTACGAACCCGGCGACCCGAGTTCGATTCCCGCTCACGGCCAACACCGGTGACGATTATCTGAACCGGTCCTGGGCCTCCCCTAGGTCGACTCGGCCTCAAATTAGTACCTGGTATGGTGTGTAAACATCGCCACTGGGGGAAACAAAGGCGGCCGGGCGTGTTGGCAGCCACTCACCCCCCTCTGTGTGTGCCGTTCCGGCCTTCATAGACGTCGCTACTCGTTAACAGCACTTGCCCCAACAATCAGTTCAATGCAATACGAGGAATCTTTGTCTCTCCTGTCTCAATGTCTCTCTTTCTGCCAGTCGCCCTCCAACAACACCGGGCACTCACCAATTATCTCCACTCACAAGCTCACCGGCTGCCCCCCCGCGCCCCGTATCGCTCTTCTAGTGCTACTGCTGTGGTTTCTGAACTTCATTCATTGCTCCACGTATCCTGTGTTCGATCACCACAAACACCGCAGGGCACAACAACTCGCTAAGCCAAGGCACTCACCCACCCACGCACTCACCCACCCACCCACGCACTCACTCACCCACCCACCCACGCACTCACCCACCCACGCACTCACCCACCCACGCACCCACCCGCCAATCTATAGGTCACAACACGTGTCTGCTTCTTACCTCGTACTGCTCAAATTTGGAATTCCCTTCCCTCTCTTTCCTCAAGCTCTTATAATAATTATCTTACTCAATTCAATAAACTTTTTAACTCTCATCTATTGCGTTAATCTCTCATCGTCCAGTTTGTTGCTGGCCGCTTGACGTTTTGGGTGCTCGGCAAATGTTTATATATTTTAAATAAAGAGGGCAGAGGAGCGAAGTTCACAACGTGCAGAGCGCCGTCCAGATATACATCACAAGTTGATGTAGTGGGTGTGGACAGATGGTCGCATCTACATACCGTGCAACCCATACGGTGTATCCGTATTCTTGTACAGGGACATTGAGTTTTCAGGTTCATACGGCGTACAGCCGTTTCAATATGGGACTTTGTAGGATGATCGTTGAGATTTATAAGGGCACGGGATGACCAATAAGGTCTGAATTGGTCTGTTATAAGGTAGGGACACTGATACGCGTTTGACAGTTTTGCATCTCTAAAGTAATCTCAACCAGCCAGTCTATAAGCACTGGGGTTCTTGTCCAGTGATCTTCCAGTGATCCTTCCGTTCTTCACGTGACGAACTCAATGTTGCACCTAGCCTGGCACAAGCGCCGTGGTGACGTCGCGGTCATTAAGTGGCGAATAGCGGCTGCTCTATCTGGCATTGCCAAATGTAGAAGTGCAAGTTATTTGAGGCCATGTCGATCTCAGGGGGGACCCCAATAAAAAGCATTGCTGCCCTGGAGCAAAACGCCACACACTGTAGGTTGAAGTACAGAGATTGTAGGTGCAGTCGACTTAGGAGTTTTTGCACAAGTTCGCAGGGGTCTCCAGTTTAAATTCTGGTAGTGGCCAACCCCTACGTCGACTCGGACTTTATTGACCTACAGTACGTACCTGGTGCAGTGTGTGTTTTCTGCCAAGTGAACCTTGGCCACGTGCATCATCAATCCAGTGTACTCGTATTGCTCAGTGGGAACACAACATGCGTTTGCCTAGGTGAGTTGCACTTTCCAGCCGTTTATTCAACGTACTGCAAATATTTTGCAATCCTCGTGTGCAGGCTTGCATTGTGGTTACCCAGAATACTTGAGGTATTGGACCAGTGTACCCGCGAAGGGGGTCCCCATTGCAAACTTTTGAACAGCGTTAATTG
Organism: Entosphenus tridentatus; assembly: GCA_014621495.2. Classification (NCBI taxonomy): domain Eukaryota; kingdom Metazoa; phylum Chordata; class Hyperoartia; order Petromyzontiformes; family Petromyzontidae; genus Entosphenus; species Entosphenus tridentatus. The sequence continues at coordinate 7,721,188 of CM025641.2, read as the reverse complement.
TCCGTGTGAATACATTATTCAATGGGGCCCATTTTTCTACTATCAAATAATATTCTCATTCTTGATTTTGAAGCTTTCGTGACTTGCAGGAACCCATAGTCTTTGGTTCTTTTGGTAAAGTCATGTAGGTAGAAAAATAATAGATCACGACGTTTCGATCGCAACAAGCAATTTTTTCTTGCTGTGGTTGTCCCACCTGATGACGATTGCTTGTGTTGCGATCGAAACGTCGTCTATTATTTTTCTAGCTACGTGACTTTACCGAAATAACCAAAGAGTATAGTATTCTCATTGCGGGATAATTGACAAAGTAATGCTGTAAAGTGGACAGTCTAAAGAACCAAACGCAAGAATGAGACCACTGTCGGCATAATTGTCCAAATACACACTTGAAAATCACCTGCACGTTGTCGAATACATCTTTGCAAGCGTGGTGACGGGCATCTTAATTTCTGAATTAGAAATCTGCTGTGGTGTAATTTGTTAAGTTCCAGTGGACTTGCAAACTAGAGGGTCATTGATTCAATTCGATGATCTGATGCAGCAAATTGAAACAGCGGTGCAAGTTTTTAAATTCTCCCTCGCCTGTCTACACAGCACTATAAATGGGTGCACCACTGTCGTGTGTGATGGGGTGAAAGATGCCTGGTCAGCATGGAAGAGCAGGGAAAATACCCTCAAAAAAGGGCTCTTTAGAGCTCTCCCTGATAAAAGCGTTTGCAATATTTTACATTTCCTGGAAAGGATGTAAAAATGTTAATGTATTCTCAAATGATTGCATATTGGTCAGGGGTCGGCAACCAACATCAAGAAGAGCCATGTTTTCGAATTCGGTAGAAAAAACTAAATATTTCTAGTGCTGCGTTGCATGTGAATAACGTCACGGAGGAGTCCTCAAAGAGCTGCATGCGGCTGCGGGAGCCGCAGGTTGTTGACTTCTGATATAGACCATTGTGTAATCGACCTTATTGCTTGCAGAATGGGCGCCCGAGCGCAGGCTTATGGCGTCGTCATCTGCCGTCCACCCTCCTGACCTACACGTCTGCATTGTCGGCAGTGGCCCTGCTGGCTTCTACACGGCGCAGCACTTGCTGAAGGTCAGGTGGTCATCATAGAGCTGGTGGCAGCTCGTCATTAGTGGCCAGTGGCACCGAGTCCCACGAGTATGGGGGGGAAAAAAAACCATGAAACAGTACTTACTTGCTCCTTATCTTCTTCCGAGCATTAGTCCCACTAGATGGGGTCCACGTATCAACTCCCCTCTTGCCACGGTCTTCAATCCATCTCCATTGCATGTATTCATTGACAACGTCTCGCCCACCACGTCTTCTTTGATCTCCCCCATCTTTCTCCTTCGATAAACTTTCACGGTTTCAACTTTCCTTCAAACGTCGTCCAACCTGGCCACGTGTCCAAAGCATCTCGGTCAATTCTCGCTCAACTTTCCCTCTGTTCATGTTTTCTTGTTATCCGCTCTTCATAATATAGGTTTTTGGGTCAGATCGCGTTATTTATAAATGTGTCGTAACCATCCACTGCACCAGATTGAATTGAATTAAATGATGACGTCACCCTGATGCTGCTTTATTTAAGACCAGAAGCAACAGGAGAGCTTCACCATTCTTGCCCGATGAAGCTGATTGTAATTATCAGCGAAACGTCATACTCAAATTTAAAAATGCTGTTGATTCTCTCTTCAGCACACCGGTGGGCTAAAGAAGTCAATTAATTTGTCCTTTGAAAACGTGACACATTTTTTGCTGTTTGGCTGTCGGTGGTGGAGGGTTACGACACATTTATCAATAACGCGATCTGACCCAAAAACCTATATTATGAATAATATTGGTCGCGAAAGCCTACGTGTTAAATGATCCGCTCTTCGTAAAGATGATAAACTGCACGCGCCTTACTCCGTCCTGCTGCTCCCCCTCACTTTCCCCTCCCCCGTCCTACCCCCACAGGGCTCAATGCCACACCAATATATTTACCCACTGACCTTTTCACCTTATTTACTTTGCACTGTTTACTCGTACTTATTGATCCCATGTAGCTATCGAGGTCTGCAGTGCCACTATAGTGAGCACTTGTGTTACGGTGTTACATTCCTGTTGTGACAGCGGCGCACTTGAGGTTCGCGTATAAAATTGTATAATTGCCCATGAATTTTGCAGATGATGGTCATGGTACTGTATCGCGTTTCAGGTTTATCAAACTATTCATCATAATCATCATCGTTATCTTCGTTGTCTTCACGAACATGTTACATTTGATCTCTTTACACTATACGGTGCATCTCCTCTCACGTTGATTCCTTTTATTGAGGAATCCTGTTGCTGCACGGCCCGTTGCGAGTAGATGTCTCCTGTGGGTGTGAGCGAGGCCATGCGGCGGAGGGCATCTTCTCGTGATGGCCTTCCCCACGCCCTCTCGTACCTCACGAGGAGTGAGGCTCGGCCGGACTCAACGTCTTACTTGAAAAAACTCAAACATTCGTCAATAATAACGCCGTCTTTCAAGGATAAATATATAACAAGGCGATGTTTCTTGCTACTGACGGACGTGTTGAGTTTTTGTTGTATTCGCTTGTGCACCACTGCGAGCGCTGTATCACCAAATCATATGACCACTTTGCATTGTTCACTGTGCATTTGATTGCAAATTTACAATTCCGGTCGTAATTATAGCTGCACTACAATAGTGAGACTCGACAAGTCACGATCTTTCTTATTGCCGCGGTTGTAAAGCAAACACTTCAGCTCGCTAGTCTAGCATCTCGTGATTGTGTCACGCGAGTGGATTTCAAGGTATTAACGTCATTGATTTACTCTAGCGTTGTGAGGTGGGTTCCTCGCGGCTTAGGAATAAGATGATGTACGTTTCGGTGACTGCAACTGCTATGCACTTTCCCTTGCATTCATTGTGCTCCGTGTGTTGGACCCAATAAGGGTGACATAATTCAAATATTTACGTGACTCGAAACGCCATTTACAAGAGTAAAAAAATTAGGTTAACTTTTTTTTCCAATGCACGCACTTTTATTTGCACTCAAAAGTAGAAAATAATTTTTTACCCCAGAATTATATTCATGTGCTGCATGCACAAACAGGTTGTCATGGGGCTGTGGGCCCACGTTATGTTTGTATCCAGTTGTATTGTACGTCTATGCTGCCTGCCTTTACCAATCCGCACTGACCATCTGGGGTGAAGTATGGTCAAACGGCCTCCACAACCAGTAAGGCGTGGGGAGGCACTCATCCAGCAGTGGATTGACAAAAGGTCGTTATGCTCCTACGGGCATTGTGCGGTGCTCATCTCCACCAGTGGCAATTCCACATTACCATGGCAGGGACCATTTATAACAACCACTGACTACTTTGCACAAAGTGATATGTATAACACATTCTTGCGGAGGGAGCTGGTAGGAACGTTGGGTTTGCTCGGTCAATGGCCATGGTCAACGGTGGCGTGGTGTATTCCGCAAATATGCCCGACTGTGAGGGTGGGCACAAGCCGGCGTGAGTAGGTTAAACGTTGAGTTTTATAAGGGCACCACGGGGTGACCAGCCCCAGCCCCACCCTCCCTGCACGACGGACACAATAATCCCCTGTGGGCTGGTATAACCTGGCAGTTCCTACCTGTATTATGACAATGATGGCTTGCCAATGTCAACTCTTGACCCTGCAATAAAATGAAAGCATGCGCATTGCTTGACAACCAAGTCAACGTAATGAAAGATTGATAGCACGCAGCATGGCTATTACAATCGGAATAACGATCACCCTGATTGCAAAGTAGCAAAATTACATTTAGACTAACACGATACATATAACGCGTTTTAATTGTTGTATTTGCCATCATTAAGTAGGCTGCAATGCTATATAACAATAGTGCATATCGCGAGACCGTAATCAATGTGCACAGATTTAGCACTTTAATTTAAAGCATTTATATCAACAATCATAATTAGAATATTTTGGCAATCAAAATAGGTATAACATTATGGCATTTAATTATAAATCATAATCACGGTTCTCAACCACTCGCTCAACTTGAGCATAACCATAGTGCATTCAGCACGTCAGAACGGGCGTAACAAAGCAAACGATAATACTATTCATTAAGATTATAACTACGTAATTATTTTAGCAAAAGTAATTATTATTATTGCATCTTGACTTAAAGCTTTCGTGACTGCAGGAATTAATATTCTTTGGGTCTTTCGGTAAAGTCACGTAGATGGGTTCAAAGGAAATAACAAAAAACTACGACGTTTCGATCGCAACACAAGCGCTCGTCATCAGGAAAAAGGTGGAGGGGGAGATGACGACCGCTTGTGTTGCGTTCAAAACGTCGTAGCTTTTTGTTATTTTCTTTGAACCTATCTACGTGACTTTACCGAAAGACCCAAAGAATAATATTATTATTGTAATTGTTGGTCTCGCACTAGGGAAGAGGAAACCCCACAGCAGCTGCTCCGGCGCCATGACGAGTGGTCAGAGGCTCCCCAACAACAGCAGCAGCTCTGATTGGACAAGACGATTTCCCTTCGGAGCTGGGCACGGCCATTCGTGATTTGAAATGGAGGGGGCAGAATGTGAGATTATTAATTACTAAAATGTAGTTAAAAACACGAATAGGCCCAGGATTGGCGGGACCTGGGCTACTTTTTTTTTAAATGAAATCTTGAATTGTGTAGAAATTTCAGCTCGTTAGGCTTCGTAGATCCGAAGATATAAAGCGTCAAAGATTTGAAAAAATATAAACGGACAACAATAAAAGTGTGGAGGCCCTGAAAAGGAAAGGTTTAAACAACACTATTTAGTACACGCTTTTGTGCGCTGTTGAAACAGTCATTTTCCGACCTGCACTCATTTTTATGTTCTGATTTGGGTGTTCTTATGATTTTCATATTGGAATTATTGTTGCCATTAGTCGAGGTAATGGGGTGTCGAAGTGTAGAATTGCATCTTCTTGGTTCTTTCGGTAAAGTCACGTAGAATGGAAATAATAAAATAATAAAATAAAACATAATAAAATAATTATCACGACGTTTCGGCCACAACGCAAGCAGCCGTCCTCAGGTAAAGACCAGGTCTGTCGGGGAGACAGCATCTGAATAAAACAGCACCATGCTTGGAGCATAAATTTAAGCTGGTTTGGAAGGGGGGGAAGGGCAGTCTCGTTGAGGCAGATTTGCCTGTACTGAGCATCGTTGAGTGCTGTACTGATGAGCATTAATTCGAATGAAACGGGTCTACAGTTGTCTGTCTCACTGCTGCCTGATGATTGGTACATTTTCTACATTTATGGATGCAGTACTTCAGGAACTGGTGGTCTTGCACATTTATTAAGGCTGAGAGCTCATCTGTACACATTGTGGACATGTTTGTATGTTGTTGAAAAAATGACAGCTCCCAGGTGGCAGTTATTCTAGATGTAATAACGTTATGGTAACGTAATTATAAGAATATGTATTCATACTGGAGGAATCTGATGAGCTATGAAGCTCTTTTTTACAGATGTCAAGTAGGGGCGGGTAAGAACGTTACAACAAACAAAACAAACACGATAGTAGTGCAAAGTACAAGAAAGGGAAACAAATCACCCAAACAAATATAAATAAACTATCCCCATCCTGCTAGGCAAAGCCCACTGAGGTATTAACTTGTTTTTTAAGAAGCGACCTGGCCACAAATGATACCTCAACAAAGTGGCTTATCATTTGGACATTTATAGTACCAAAATAATCTAAATAATACTCTTTGGTTCTTTTGGTAAAGTCACGTAGATGAAAAATAATAAAAAATAATAAAATGAAAATAACTAAATTAAATAATTTTATTATTCATTTTTTTTTTCATCTACGTGACTTTACCGAAAGAACTGAAGAGGATGGATCCTTGCAGTCACGAAAACTTAAAATCTAGAATCTACATAATCTTAATTATGCATTGACAGCAGCCAAAATGGCACGGTGTCGCATACTTGAATGAACATTAAGCGGAGCTTTTCGATTTAAAGCTTTCGTGACTGCAGAGATTCATCTTCTTGGTTCTTTCGGTAAAGTCACGTAGAAGGGAAATAATAAAATAATAAATGTATGGATGCAGTGCTTCATATTATTATTATATTATTTTATTATGTTTTATTTTTATTTATTATTTCCCTTCTATGTGACTTTACCGAAAGAACCAAGACGATTAAGCTGAGCTCCGCTTCATTTGTGGTCCTAAACAAGTGATGGATCGGCCACTTTTCTACGTTGAAGGCAGGTCTCGGTATGAAAACCCATCTTGACTTTCCATCAGGTGGCGTAGTTTACCAGGTGATATTCATTTCATCTACGTCGAGGGATAACGATGAGCTGCAATTGATCCTTCCCAGGATATAAAACTGAAAACGTTATCACTGAATGCCTGATTCTCTTTTCATAATTCTGTGCACTGACTTTTGTTGGCTTTATGCATACTATTAAGCCACAAGCAATCGATCCAGGCTGGGTTGGAGTTGCAGATAGTTTCCTCTGCTCCCTAGTTTGTATATACGTTAAACTTCTTTCGCACCATACATGGCCAACGTGCTAATCGGAGGAGCGGGGGAAGGACCACAAACTAAACACAAAAATCTGTTCTCAAAAAATGTGTTTTCAGTTTAAATTTAAAAGTCCATAGCTCCAGTTGCTTCCTAATATCGGAAGGAAGAGCATTCCAGACGGCCGCAGAAGTGCATCTGAATGCACGCATTGCAGTGACCGTCTTTGTTCGATGGGTAGCTTAAAAGCTGCTGCGAGGATGACTGGAGGCTTGCGTGATGGTTTAGCAGCTTATTGTGGACATATCTGTGCCTTGGCCATTCCAGAATCATGCTCCAGGGCATGATTGTACATATCTGGAAATCCCCATTTCACACGGTCTGACCCCGAAACTGCTCGTGATGCCGTGGGGTGTTGCTGCAGCAACAACGCCTCGCTCGCCTCGCATAACCATGCAGCCACGGCTTAAAACTACCCAAGTAAAAATGACAACTGAACGCAGCTTATCACCGTCATGCGCAGGAGTTAAATGTCAAGAGGAGCCTGAAGGCAGCCTTGCTACGTCTCTGAGCACTGTCGCAGTGTAGCTAATGCTCTGTGAGCCAATGTTGGCATCGAAGGTCAGAATTTTGCTGCGTACATTTGAAGGTTCCTGATAAACCGTGTCCGTGATACATTCCACAGAAATGGTAAACACATTTTAACTTTGAAAATCGGAGATAGTTTTACGTTGAAGTCGTCTACAATCTCAGCCAATTATATATATTGTGCTGCTTGACCAAGACCTCTGCATTGCTATAAAGGTGGAGAGGTCACTGTCTCTTTGCCCTCCATAACATGCACCAGTCCACATTGGAATGTTCAGAAACCTTTAGATTGACTTAAACTCCATTTCAAATCAGCACTGGGTGTCCTGTTGAACAGAGTACTGCTTGTATAGCATCACTGATGCAGCTATTGTTGTCTCCCTGTGGCGCTAACCATGCTTGCGCCCGTGTGTGTGTGTGTGTGTGTTTGTTTGTGCGTTTTCTCGAGTGTAGCATCAGCAGGCTGTTCGGGTGGACATGTTTGAGCGTTTGCCGGTCCCGTTTGGCCTCGTTCGTTTCGGTGTCGCTCCAGATCACCCCGAAGTCAAGGTGAGGTCATGGCATCGCCATGACGAGGCTTGTAAATACCCAGTGGCTAACGGTAGTTGTACATCTCTATCTCTCTCTCCCTGTAACAGAAACTAATGGGATTAGGTGGGTTTATTGGAACACTGAGCCAGCATCACTGATTTACTAGGTTATAATCCAGACAGGTACCTGTGATTTTAAGTCAGGTTTTTTTAGTGTACCGAGTTGATGGTCTCATCCCAGGCACCAATAACTGCAGACCAGTTAAAACAAATAACTGCAAACGGACATGAAATGTAACGATTCATGTGATTTTTTTTTTAGGTCACTTTGCCACCAGAGTATAACATCAATTTGTGTTGAACACCTAGAATAAGGTTACCACTTGAACTAAACGTGCCTATTTATTATTTCTTCAGCACAGCAGTAATGCTGGAGAGCAATGCCACTACGTACAACAATCGGGTGCGGACGTTTTTCACTGGTGGTTACAACCAGCACCATCCGGCCAATTGCCAGAATCGAGAAAATGCCCTCCAATCTTGGGCCTTTAAATAGGTGGTGTGATGTTATCAGTTCTCTGACAAGAGTCAGAAGTGGCAGGAAGTAATCCCTAAAGGTTAACGTTTTTGTATAGAAAAATACTCAATAATGTTATGTTACAATATCAAAAAGTGTTTTAGATATGTCAATATGAAAGTGCATACACTTATGTGGTGAAACAGATTAATCATAGTTAATTATAGTAAATAGTAATGTAAAAAAAATGTTGTGTTAGTTTAATTTAATATTAAATGCTTTCAGGTTGTGTTTTACTTTATCATGTGTTTCCAAGCTGTTACTCGCCATGTAGCCATCGGCTCAGGTTGAAATTATTAACTTTTTCTCGCAATTTTAATAGCCTTGGCTACTTGTTGGAAAGGCACCTGGCAACAATTGTGTTTGTGATTATTTGATGTTCCTGTGGTGTTATTTTAATCTTGTGCTAGTATTTCGTCCCATCTGGCTGCCATTCCATGGCTGGTCTCATCCGTCGGCTATCATCCTGATCTAGTAATGTCTTTCCCAAGCCCATTTATTTATTTGATAAATTTTCAATAAAATGTCGCCGTGACCCTCAACAGGACAAGCGGACTGAGATATGAACGAATTAAGAATACAATGTCTCTGATCCACATGGTGCTTTTTTCTAATTCTCAGTTTATTTCCCAACCTGCATCCTCTGATGCTTTGTGCACCGTTCAGCTTATGTTACGTTGTTCTGCCAGTATCGCGCGTTTCAGAGCCGGTGTTTAGCGCAGGCGCCTTTGCGTGGTTAAATGTCAGCGGAGTGCCAACGTCTGTGCGCCATCCACGCAGAACGTCATCAACACCTTCACGCAAACGGCTCGCTCAGAGAGGTTTCGCTTCCTCGGCAACGTGACGGTCGGACGCGACGTGTCCGTGGAGGAGCTGCGGCACGCGTACCATGCCATCGTGCTGGTGAGCAAACGTTTATTGAGTCGTGAAAATGGATAACAAGGTCCAGGCCACCGTGCGGGCGGGCGGGCTTGCGACGATGGTTCTCTCGCCACTCTTGGTAGCTCCATGCAGGCTTTCCTCGGTTACCGTTTTGTTTTTTGAATGGTGACCCCCTTTAATTTGAAACTGAGTTTAGGCAACTCATGGCAAGTATGCTTGGAATGATGCAGACTCATGCATGCTTAATATGTGTGTAATGACATGATGACACCTGCTGGCTGGGAAAGGGAAGCACGGGTACAGGCACCGCTAAGACAACATCCAATCTGAAAGGGAGAGGTATCTGGGGCAAAGGAAATAGGCGGGGTTGGCCGAGATTCGTGTGTGGATTCTTGGGTCTGGATTGCGTCGCTGCTCGCCATCATCACTCTCCGTCATCCGGCCACGTGGAAGCGCTCCTGCGGGGTTTCCATCGCAATCCTCGTCATGCCGTCAACCAGCGGCATGGCAGAGTGAGGGCGGTGGGACCACACCGAGTGATCGGCTGTGTGTAGCTCGTAGAGAGACGTTAATATCTTAGTGTTGTACTCGGAGAAAGACTGATAAGGTTGGCCTGTGTTATGCCCGTGTGAGAAGTAAAGAAGTAGTACCCTCTACACGACGTGTCGCGTAAGTCACTCCTTACAGTGCAACGAATCGTGCATGCGAGGCCCATTTGTTGATGATTCATGCAAATTGTATGCAATATGTTAAAGTTACATTTAGGCAAAATGTGGACGAGATGGGAATGAGACAACACAAAATGTAAACCAGCAACACCATGATTCTTGAATCTAATTGCACTGTGAATTGTCTCGCTTCATCGAACTGTGGGGACATTTGTAGGGGTTGGGTTATTTTGAATTGACAGGTCCTTGTGTATTAATATCACCAGCAATAGTATGGCCCTGGGGTATAAATAGATAGAACACTCAAACTGAATTATTTATCAGTAGCGCTCGGTGCATTATTTTATCTCACCCCTGGTAGATATATGGGCCGAGTCGACGCGACGGGGATTTGAACTGTGACCTTACAATCGATGTTTTTTTTCCCCCTTCCTCTGGTAAAGGAGCCATCCTGGCCAGAAAGTGACGCATTAGAAGTAATGACGGATGTCTGCCTGAGGCGTGTTTAGAGCTACGGAGCGGAGGATGACCGGGCGCTGGGTATCCCTGGTGAGGACCTGCGTGGAGTGTACTCCGCTCGAGACTTTGTGGGCTGGTACAACGGGCTGCCCCAAAATAAGGACGTGAGTCGCCCGCATTGCCAGGGGAAATTTAAGCACAAAATAATTGTTGGCGTCGTCGTGGAGAATGAGGAATAAAATCGGCGATTTATTTAGCTTTTTTTATTTTGTTAAATACAGGGTGATTAAAAAAAAAGTTAACACTAATATGGGACTCGTTTTTTTTTTGCTTGTTTGTACTGGCGGTGCCCATCCCCCTGCGTTCGCGGTGCAGCTGAACCCAGACCTGAGCTGCGACACAGTCGTTGTGCTGGGACAAGGGAACGTGGCTCTAGATATTGCTCGCATTTTACTGTCTCCAATCTCCTGGCTGCAGGTAAACCACCACTACTGCCAACCATCGCCACCATCATCACCATATTTTTTCTTATCTAGAATTTTAGAACGCTTTATATGAATGATAAATTGTACATTAGTATTCGCTGATGGGGAAAAGGGATGGGGTTTGAATGTCGGGGAGGGGAAGGGATGGAAAGGAAGAGTGATGGGGAAAGGGAGGGGCGAGGTTGGAAGGTTTTAAGGATGTGGACAGGAAGTAGTAGAGGGATACACAGCCACTGTCACCACCACCACTCATTGTCACCATTGCTACCAACATGATCACCATCACCACCACTACTACTGACATTACCACCATCACCACCAACATTGTTCACCATCACCACCAACATTGTTCACCATCACCACCAACATCACCCCCGGCAACACCACCAACATCGCCACCATCCCCGGCAACACCACTAGGCCTCGGTAAGGTAATTTACTATTTTTACCGAGTAAAAGGGTAAAGGTAAAGGTGTCGACATGCCAAGGGGTAAGGTAAAGGGCAGGGTAAAGGGTAGGGTAAAGGTAGCGCGAAGTATTACCCGGTAAATACCTTGTGTACCGTTCGCTAAAAGCTCCGTGGCGCAGTCCGTGGCCTCCATTTTTTAAATTGTAATCATCGAGAGTATTCTATATGAATAGAGCACTCTACCTAGCATTTACCTGTTGTAAACCTTTTTCATGTGTTGTATCCCAGTAATTACCCTGTAATCGGGTAATTTGTATGGGGTAAGGGTAAAGGTAGGCTCGGTGTTTTTACCTTGTACCCTACCTTGCTGAGGCCTAAACACCACAAACATCGCCAACATCGCCACCATCACCACCAACACCACCAACACATGTTTCACTGCTAGTATTACCTCCTATAGGTGGAGACGGTGCGGTGGTGGTTAGCCCACTGCACTATGATGCCAGAGCACTGTTTTATACCCGACCATGGTGAATAAATTTTGACGTTGGTGGCGAGTGATATTTGAACCAGTCTTGGGACCCCTCGCAACTCTTCATCAAACCGCACTGGCTAACACTGAGAAGTATCGGAAGGTTTGCAAGTTCAAATCCTGGCCAGAGGTTAATTTGGCTCATTATATCCCTCTTAAGATTGATGAGAATGTATTTTTGTTGGATGTCGACATTGCTTTGAAGAGACCAATTCTTGCCAAAGGACGGCATGACTTGCAGTACTGGCTTAGGACTGCCATTAGATATCAATAACATCTGGTAGTTATTTTAGCAAAGGGACCTTTGGGCAAAGATATACATCTTGACAGCCAAAACAAGAGTCTTGGCGATTTGCCTGTCTGTTGGTAATAAATTAAAACATCAGGAATTTTTGCCAAAAATCTGACCAAAAGGAACCCACTTATGGACCAGTTCCATCATGACTCAATGACCATATCCTCATGAATATCATTATTCACAATAATTCCATTATCTTGATCATCCTCATGGCCATTATTCTGGTTATTGGGACTGTTAATCTTGGCTGCGGACAACAATAATTTTAATGGCATCTAAATAAAATTGCACCTCAAGACCCTTTGCAAAAATAGAATTAAAAGTATTTTAGGGTAACATGGGGGGGGGGATGAGAGGAGGAGGGCATCTCTGGTCGGGGGGATCCATGCGAGTAAAGAGACCCAGGCACAGTGTGGGGACTACCAGGACCCAGCACCAACGACAACAACGACGAGGCCTAGGGACAGGCCGGGCAGCCAAGGCAGCACCACTGAGTCCCCCTGGCCATTCAAGAGGAGGGTTGGGTAGTGGGGAGGGCAGGGCCACACAGCATACAAAGCTCTGCGATGTATGACATTTATCCGAACCAGCATCTCCATAAACTCGTAATTTATTATTCAGAAAACAGACATCACTCAGCCAGCGCTGGAGGCCATCACTCGAAGTCGCGTGCGCAGGGTGGTGTTGGCCGGACGTCGGGGACCTCTGCAAGTGGCCTTCACCATCAAGGTAACCGGCTGGGATATGATAGACAATTCTAAATAGAAATAGAATTCTCATCATCGGCATCATCAGATTCTTGTATGACTCTGGGTAGGGTGCTGTAACGTGATGCAACTAAATGCATTGATAACAATTTTTTGTGAAGGTAATGTTTGGCTATCTTGAAGTGTTGATTACATTTTATTTGGAAACTGCATGTTTCCGTGATTATTTTTTTTGTTCCCTAAGAGAGCATTTTTTGAAAGTCACGCGTCACATATTTGTTCGTCATTGTGAACGATTTACTGTGCTTGCGGAGTGCGTTGCATTTTTCCCTCCTTGCTTAATTGACGCACAAGTGGAATAGTAAAACACATTTTTTTTTTTTAATTGATCATGTCATCTAAGTTAATGACTCGCCCACTTTGCACCCGTTGCCACTGCTTCACAACTCAACTCCACGTGTACCAATTGGCAGGTGACGCTGCAGTCGCAAGCACTTGTCATTTGCAAGTCAAACTGATTGTCTTTTTTTCTGCTGTCTTTTCTTCAGGAGCTCAGGGAGATGATTCATCTGCCCGATACAAGAGCCGTTATCAATCCTGCCAACTTTGACGGCTTTAACGACGCGCTTAGCAGTACGACGCACACATACGGGCATGCGTTGTTGGTGACGGCCAGGTTAGACTTGTGCCACGTGCTTTTAGTGGGCATCTGTCAAACTTAACTGCAATTGGGTGATGGAGCCAGCACCAGACACAGCTGGTTCTGGTTCGCCGGTCACTTCCACCGGCTAGTGATTTTATGCTGGGTTAATTTTTTGAAGAAGTATACTCTAGGCATGGAGAGTAATCCACACGTGTCCCTTTCACCTCGTTTCCCAGGCTCTTACCTGACAAAGGCACGTTGATTCAATTGACTCTTGTCTGGTTACAGAGCATGTTGCTGTATTTAATATGAAGTCAAGGTGTGCGTGTACTGGGTTGTGTGCGTGTTTGTGCCTGTGTCCTTGTGTGTGCACACATGCGCCTCTGTCAATGTGTGCGTGTGTCTTTGTTAGGTATGCGGTGGCACAGTTGTTCGCACGTTACGCTACGAACCCGGCGACCCACGTTCGATTCCTACTCACGGCCAACGCCAGTGACGATTATCTGAACCGGTCCTGGCCCCCCCCTCGGTCGATTCAGCCTTAAACAAAGTACCTGGTGTGGTGTGTAAACATCGGCACTAGGGAGACAGGCAGCCAGGCATAGCTCTGGTTATGCCACCCCCCCCCCCTCTTGTGCCGTGCTGCCCTTGATAGGTGCTCGCTAACAGCACTTGCCCCAACATGCTGGTCAAGGCTATATACAATGATACCTTGACTTTCGTCGCTTCGTTCTTTCGGCCGTTTTCAACTATAACCACATTTCAAATTTCGTCCACGCGGTTTCCTCTTTCGTCCGATTTCATCCCAAACCTTCCACGACGTTCGGGCCACACGCCATCTTTTTTGTTCAGTCTTTGAATAGAAGTCCTTCAGTGAGCATCTCTTATATTTGTGTTTATTCATATATTATTAATACTGTACAACTTTCTGTGATTATACTTTAAACACTGTCGTATTATACTGATAACAGTATAATACTCCAGTATTCATAGTTTTCGTGATTATAAAACATGTGTACAGCATTCATACTGTGCTTATTTTTGTGATTACTGTAAAATAGTTATTTTTGTGCTAAATAAAGGGTCTGCTTTGACATTCGTCCATGCTCTGGTCCCTAACCAGACGAAAGTAAAATGTATTCCTGTATGCGGAATATTTTTCTTGGTACGTGTGTGCGTGTGTAAACGTGCACATGTGTGCGTGCGCGCGTGTCTCCTTGTTGGGTCAGGCCTCCCTCGGCCGCGCAAACGGCTATCTGAGCTGCTGCTCAAGGCGGCGACGGAGCAGAGGTCACGTGACCCTGCGTTGGAGGCGGGCGGCCGCGAGTGGGAGCTGCTCTTCCTGCGCAGCCCCACGAGCATCGTGGCCTCAGACGGGGGGGGGCAGCCCTCGCGTGGCCGCAGTGCGCTTTACTGTGAACCAGCTGGAGGTGAGGCCTTGCCTACTAAACGATAAACTAAACAGTTTTATTTTGATGTTTGCAAACATGATCCCTTTTTATAAAGGTGTCAGTTTTTGTACCAGTTGAAAGAGTAAAAACCTATCACTATATGTTGCCACTGGTAAAGGAGGTCTCAGTGTAAATGCTTACCCCGAGCTCTCAATACTCTGATAGTGCGCCGTTTTTGAGTTGTGTACGCCTTATTTGGCGTCATCTGGTCCAACGCCAATGGAGACTAGGCTCTAAGAAAAGCTGTCTCTGGTGTGGACCAATCAACTTCAAGGACAGTGCATATCATTATCAGAGTTGTTTCTTTTTGTTTGCATTTTGACTGCTTGTGTTGTGATTATTGCAAACATAATCCCTTGTATAAAGATGTCAGGTTTTTGTACCAGTTGAAAGGGTAAAAACCTTTTTACTATAGTTTTATTTTACCAGGTAAGACCGACTGAGCTGCATAGTGCTTTTTAAGAAGCGACCTGGCTATCACAAATGATAGCTCAACAAAGTGGCTAATGATGTGGAAATTTATGGAATCCAAATACTCAACACATTTTTATTCTAAATGTTGAGGGAAAAACCGGAAGACCCAGAGAAAAACTCTGGTTGCCGGGTTTGTCGTGTGGGGCGCAATTTGCTGCGCCAAAACTCCACGGTGAGATGTTAACTACCTCGCCTGGTATACAGGAGGACGTGGGTCCAAACTCGACTGACGCCTGCTGTAATATTTGGAGTTTGCATGGTCCTCCCTGTGGTCGCATGGCTTTTTCTCTGGGTCCTTGGGTTTACCCCTATACATTTATAAACATGCGTTTTGAGTATTTGGCGGCTATACATTTCCACACGATTATAAGCCACTTCGTTGAGCTCTTATTTGTGGCAAGGTAGCTTCAGGAAAAATAACTATGTAGCTCCGTGGGCTTTACCGAGTAAAATAAAAAGTGTTTTATTTTTTTTGGTTTACCCCACCAAAACATACGCACACGATTTGCATAATTTCATAATCGATTTCACGTGCGGAAAACGCGCACGTCGTGAGCAGCGTAGGGAGAATCAACGTAAGCATGCCGTGTTGTTTACGTCCGCATCCATGAGTGGTTAGCACGGTTGGCTACGTACGGTACAAAAAGAAGATTAACACACATACACCTCGCCTCTGGCGCTCTTCACCCCCAGGGAGAGGGCGATGGCGCCGTGGCGGCGTCCACCGGCCGGGAGGAGCAGCTGGCGTGCGGCGCCGTCCTGCGCAGCGTCGGCTACCGCAGCCGCCCGCTGGCTCCTGGGGTGCCCTTTGACCCACGCCGTGCCGTGGTGCCCAACGCGCGCGGCCGCGTGCTCTCCCACCCAGGTCCCGCAACCATCCCAAACCCCCCCCCCCCCTACTTCGCCCCCCCCCCCACTCCAGATGGCACGAGATGTGCTGCAATTATTATTGGGCAGGGTGAGGCAAAGCAAAACCGTGCAGTTGCCCCTGCCCTGCAGTGGTGTTGCTCGCAACAAGTGCCGTTGTCTGTTTTCTGTTTATTGTAAGGTGCAATGCCTTGGAAGGAAAGTTGCATTCAGGTCTGTAACACAGAAGCAGTTTTGTTCACATAGACCTTTAAAATAGCGTACTCTTTTTAAAGGCCCATCGTATAAGGAAGCCACTAGAGCTATATACACTTTTAAAATCAAGATTGAAAACTAATTTCTTTAGAACTGCTTTTTGTGTTCAGTTTGTCCTTCCTCTGCACCTCCGATTTAGCATGGTTGGCTACGTACAGTGCAAAAGAAGAACATATACATGTTTCTTAATAAACAATAACCTACTACAGTTATGGAATGTGCAGTTTTCTCAATAAAGCAGAATCATTGAAGCACAATGGGAATGTAGAAAAACAATTATTGGTCATGCGAGGTTAAATTCTTCACAATTTGTCCATATTTGCTATTAAACTTGAGCAACATGCAGTTTGATTGGCTTCGGATTTGTGGTGGTCATGGTGGTGACCTGGGCCAATATTGCTACATTTGTGTCTATACGACGGCTCGGAGGTGTCTGGTAACAATACTTCAACTCGTGTTGTTATCAAGGTAAATAACACTCGACAATACGTTGTTGTAAAGGTGCCTCGGCAGATTTCTTGAGCGGTATACTGCTGTGTTTTAATGGTCTTCTTTACAGGATTTTCTGAACTTTAAAAAGGTGATGTGTAGATGAGAAATTACTGTGCGGTTACAGGAATCGAACTGTCGACTCCATTTGGGCTGCCTCGGTAGCCAGTGCACCAACAAGACTACTCATTCAATTACAGTGCTTATTATGCTCAAGTCTTCCTTCAAAAAGAGACGCCTCCTATCAGTTCTCTCAACTGGCTAACTATAAAATCATCATCATCATCGCACTGTGACGATTTGGAGGAGCGGTGGTGCAGTGGTCTGCACACTGTTCTGTGACCGGGAGTTCCACTCCTGGCCACGGCTAACATCAGTGGTGAGTGATCTTGGCCGTCTCACTCTGCCGACGCTGACTGACCGGCGTGGTAAAGTACGGTTAAAAAATATAACAACCCACACGACCTCCATTCAAGATTTGCCTTCACCCAACAGTGGACCGATTGGACTGTAAATCGCCATTAATACATTGGGCATTCTACGCTCTGTCATGTTGCAGGCGCGTTATAATTCTTGTGGTTACTGTCCACACAGTGCAGTGCTTTTCTGTGCGTTTTGTTCACGCACGCGTACACGTGCACGCACGCAGGGCTCTACTGCAGCGGCTGGGTGAAGCGAGGGCCGCAGGGCGTCATCAACACCACCATGAATGATGGCTTCGAGACGGCGCAGAGCGTGCTGGAGGACTTGGCGACTGGGAAACTTGGGGCCGATTCCAGTCGACCGGGGTTCCAGGCCATCGATAAGATTCTGGCTTCCAAAGGTCCAACATCGTCCCCCCCACCCTCAAGGCATAACGTATATCAATGTGCCTTCACAAAGTGAATTATTTGGCCAAGCTACCAATACTGTGAAGGACTTTCCACCAGATTTGTTTTTTGGTTGGATTTCATAGCAATTTTACGATATGGTTATTAACTGGTGGATTAATGATTATAGTGTTAATTAAGTTTGGTTTTGAAAAGTATAATGTTGAAGTTATGAGCTCAGAATGAATGGCTAGTCACTTTAGGTGGCGTTCAACTGTTTTTAATGAACCGGGATGTGTGACATCACTGGCTCATCCGGCTCCCACACCATGCTCCTGCTTGTACAATAGAATGTAATATCGGGTGCACAAATATTTGAGCTCCACAGAGACCGTTATTTTTTTAGGCTAAGGGACACAAATCATGTTGAAAAATGTATAGAAATTTTGGTTATCTTGAGAATAACTATGCAGCTTTTAATCGAGACCAGGATTGTCACTTTAGATGATCTGGTACAAGATCGAGGAGTGACAGTCGGTATCTCTTTGCAGGAGAAGTGAAACGCCAATAAATGCCCGCAATAATGTTTGAATGTCGTTTGATCCTTGGTTTAATCCTTTGAGCAATCTGAGGCAATGCCAGGGCACAAACAGACAGAACAGGCAACGTCTATCAAGAGTATCAGGAAAAATGCACAAGCCTGCCTACGCGGTTGCCTTGTTTTGTGCAGCCACAGTTGATCGAGTTGACACGTTAACACGTACATTAACCCAAATTGTGAATCGCCCCCCCCCATGCCCGTGGTTGTATGGTGCAGGGGTGGCCACGGTGAGTTTCTCCGGATGGGAGAGGATTGATGCGGTGGAGCGGACGCGCGGGGCCGCCCTGGGGAAGCCTCGCGAGAAGATGCTGGACGTGCAGGAGATGCTGAGCGTGGCGGTGCAGTGAAGACTGCCTGGATCCACACCCCCTGACGTCTCTTGTGCCCCTCTTCAGTTGGCACAGCCGAGCGAGCACGGGGGCCCTCGTGGTACAGGTGGCTTTTCCACTGGCTATGTGTCAGGCTGAGCCAGAACCCAAACCGTGATGCCCTGGAGTCGCATCTGAATCTGGCTTGGGGTCAAGCAGGGCCAGGGATAATTAATCTTGTATCATTCGGTACGCCTCAGTGCGATGCCGACGTTACGCATTTTAATTGCTTGTGAAATCGGCAGCGTGACCTCTGGTTCCACAGTGGAAAAACAACCTGGCTTTTCTTGAGCTGCGCTGGGCGTGCTTGGCACGGCTCGGTTGTAAAGTGGAAAAATAGGTTTTGGAACATGGCACAGAACCCTATCCTACTGTGCAGGTTGCTTCAATATAGTATTGAATACTTAGTTTACCATAGCAGTTAAAAAAGTATTCACGGTTCTGCAGGCCATGCTTAAAATCAAACTGTAGTGTACAGTGGTCTTTGTATAATGTTCATAATGGCATGGGGCAAATTTGCAGGAAAGTGAATCTGAACAACGAGAAGTAATGAAGGTGCAAATCTGAAAATGCTGCTGCAGATGGGTTATCGTGCTGTTTGTATTTTTTATTTGGTGATTTCCATTGTGGAGCAGCTTGGACACAATGTTGTAGCCTTGGTATGTACATCAGGTATTACCTATAGAAGAGGCTTCCCACAATTGCTTCTAGCTTCTTTTCAGAATCAAGGATGTGCACATTTTTTCGCAGCTTCATAGACAAGTGCCTTGTACTATACCTACTGCTAATTAAGACCCAAAGACGGTATTGGCCAAATATGTACGAACCCATATTTCTCATGCAAATAGCGCGGACTACGTCAGGTAACATCGTACCTGCTAAACCTATTTTACCACAGGTGCTTGCGCACGGGACTTTGAACCAGGATTTCAGTGGGGCTGGACCAATGATCTGAGGTTTTGGTATGAGCATACCCGGTGCCACCTATAATGGTTTATATAGCCATATTTATACCGGAGAATGTAAGAATCGTCATAGTGAAGTGTGGATGTTGAGTTCATGGCAAAAGTACTTGAGTGCTTGTGAATGGGAAAATAATTAAGTATTCTAGATTTGAAGCTTTCGTGATTGCAAGGATTCATACTCTTAGGTTTTTTCGGTAAAGTCACGTAGGTAAAATAAAATGTAAAAAATAACAATAATAATGGACCATCCGTGACGCCGTCTTTTAGGACCGCCTTCACCTTCCTGGCTCCACCCACACCTCAACCCCGCCCATCCTGCACCCATCCTCCTTGGCTCCTCCCCCCTCTAACCTATATATTAATGTCCCATCACAAATAACTCTTCACTACGGTTATTTTGCTGTGCCTTTTTACACCTGATGAAGGAAGCTTGTGTTGCTTCCGAAACGTGATTGAATTGATTTATTTTCATTTATTGTTATTTTATTATTTTTTACCTACGTGACTTTACCGAAAAAACCTAAGAGTAAGAATGAAGTGTATTTAATTTGTGTAACTGTGACACTGTTTAATGTTTAATCGTGTCAATGCTTAATACCTCATACCACTACTGAGCTTTGACAGTTTTAATATCGATGGCAGTATTTTTTTAAAGTGTCCTACATTCACGTTTGCCAAGATAACATTTGGCACTATTTTACTTTAATCCTGAGTAATCATCTTTTAAACGTTGTGGTCGTTTAAATAAGTCTTGTGGACTGCTTCCGCACAATCATAGCGTGTTGCCAGGTTGGTTTTCTAACTTGGTGCCTAAAATAGAGGGGATCAATAAAAATAATTTTATCGCACTTTTCATTGTTCAATATTTTGTTTGTTATGAATGGCAGAAACGCAGCGCGATGGTTGCTTGTCCTGGGTGCTTGGTGCATCCACACGGAGGGGGTTGGGATACAGGTTCTGTTGCAATACTCCAGTGCAGGGACACAACGTGGACAGGAGATGGCAGTAGAGTATGGGTTACTCGAGTTCCCTCCTGCATGTAAAATATTTCACGGGAATTTGATGAAACATCCCAGGAGACAGACATGTTATACTGGTAGGAACCTGGTTACACCAGCCCACAGGGGATTATTGTGTCCGTCGTGCAGGGAGGGGCTGGGTGGGGAGGGTGGGGCTGGGTGGGGAGGGGCTGGTCACCCCGTGGTGCCCTTATAAAACTCAATGTTTAACCTACTCACGCCGGTTTGTGCCCGCCCTCAGTCGGGCATATTTGCGGAATACACCACGCCGCCGTTGACCCTGGCCATTGACCAAGCAACCCAACGTTCCTACCAGCTCACTCCGCAGGAATGTTTGAAGCTGGAAGAAGCTGATGAGGTGTGTGGGTTCGCAGGTTCGTAGGCTGGAGTTTGAGCATTCTCAGTCCGGTTTTGTGAGTCGCGTATCTCTGCGT
Source organism: Entosphenus tridentatus (assembly GCA_014621495.2). NCBI lineage: Eukaryota > Metazoa > Chordata > Hyperoartia > Petromyzontiformes > Petromyzontidae > Entosphenus > Entosphenus tridentatus. The sequence goes on along the minus strand of CM025641.2, from coordinate 7,700,146 downwards.
GTAGGGTGTTCATGGTGCCACCGTGCTTGTCAAAGTTTTTTTGATGGGGGTTGCATGCCATGAACACCATCTGATGAAAGGAAGGTGTTGGTGGTTTCTAAAATCAGGCCCAAGATGCATTTTATTGCTTTGAGTAAACTCAAATGTTATTAATGTAATGTGTTGTTTACTTGTGAAGGGCTCTGTTGGTTAAAGATTTATTCTCTTTTACGCAGGTGTCCAGCCCAAGCTGGGGCTGGCAGCGGAGGGAAAATTCCAGGAAGTTTTGATTCTAAAATAAACGATCGTCCATAAACTCGAATAAAGCAACAGACTGCAGAAAGATCTATGACTGCAATCGTAAAACGTCGTATAAAGGACAAAACCACTGCAAAAGCAACGGTGCCAGGACCCTCATGATGAAAGGGACTTCAGAGTGAATAGGCCTTTCCTGGAATGACAACGGTGTATTTCATACACAAATATATGATTATTAAGTGTTTTGAAGCCACCACTTCATAGCAAACCTGTCACTGACATATAAATGGCTGGTAAGCAAATTCAACATGTACAAATGTTTCTAATTAACAATATTTTCGCGTTATTTCCGTGAAGTTATGCATATACATTGATAGCTTGGGTACACTTCTATTCAATTAGATTTTTCCTTCAATGCTGTGTAAACATACAAATGTCAGGCCAAACCTGGATCTAAGTTAATTTGAAGTGAAACTGTAAAAACACTCTTCCCCCCGCCCCCCAGATACCACTCGTATCCGATTTGGATGCTCACCTGGAAAAATAAAGGGCCATATTAAAATAGTTTTATTTTATTTACACAAGTGAACAAAACACAATTGACAACTTAAAATTAAACCCTCCAGATACGAAAGAAACGGGAAACTCTTTCCTCCAAACTTGCATTTTATTCAGCATATATGCGTATAATACTTGCATAGGTTAGTGCGAGATTGTGGTTTCAAACGGCACCGATCCAGGCATTATTACTCAAATATTCAGCACAATCAGAGTACCCAGCGTGCACAATAACATACTTCAGTTCTCCTGTGGCAACACGCCGCTACGGAAATTGCATCGCGTTGCTTTACATTCACATGCCGTGCAGAGAACCCAGCAAGCTACTAGCGAGGAGGCCCCATTTCCTGCCGCTCCGCCAAGTATTTATTGCTTAATCTGTCGCGTGCATCCAAATACCTTCACCCACACTCGACTCCCGATGATACATCGTGTCTGCCTGTGTTCAGCTATCTAACGTCCGTCTCCTATCCATCTGTTCACATTGCTGCTGTCTTTGTGCGTACACGTGACCATCGCTGTCCGCTGCTGTGTTAAACCTCTGTCAAAAAATGTCTGCCCATCCATCTGGCTGGCTTCTTGGTCACCGTGTCCTGTCTGTTCTTCATTGTGCCCGTTCATCTGCCCATTTGTCCGCCTTTATCACCTTGCCCAATTCATCCAGTCTAGTCTGTCACATTCTGTCCAGTTGTCACTCTTGTCCATTCTCGCTCACCGGTCATTTTTCTGGGTTTTGTCCACACAAACTGTTCACCGCCCATCCATTCCATCTATTTAATGCATCATGCTAAGCCTTTTCTACAAGAGCTAACAAAAGCAATAACATTGGTTTGACAAGCTTAATGTGCAATGCTATTTATGAAGAAAATGTAAAATTAACTCAAATTTTCTCCTGAAGGAAAAAAAACAATCGCCATCACAAATGTCATGCCGAGGTGTATCTGCACCTCTGATTAGCACGGTTGGCTATGTACGGCGCGAAAGAAGTTCAACATACAGCAGCTTTGCCCCAAATTTTACAACTTAATGTAGTTTTTCCAATCAAGCATTAAATGATAGAAGTGTGGTTATTGCATCTAATACTGTAACGTGTGGTGTGGGTGAGATGGGTATCATCTGGGACGTGTTTTGTGTAACTTTTAACAACTAATACCATCATCAAGGTGAAACTGATGTTGTTAAATCGAATCAAGATTTGATCAGAAGAGCTATATGCTAAAAAAAAGACATTTTCAGGGCCATACCGATAAGGTCTTTGAGTGAACAAAAGAAACATTGAAGGACTTCAGACCTCCGTGTGAGACCAAAGGGAAATCAACACTGACATCGTAGCCTAACAGGCGATGCACATTGACGACAGCGCACCGATGGCGAGTTACAGAATAAATGGTTCCACCTTTTGGTGCTGCAATCTACCATCCTAAACATGTCGTCCTCACTGTTTTCAACAGGCAGGGCCTAAAGGACTCTGCTTTCAAGTTCCACCTTCACGACGAGTGGTGGCACATCGACAATAACCCTCACAGCTGGTCACGTGACGCTCATCGTGCGTAAGCCCCCCAAACACATTCCTGCGGAGGGAGCTGGTAGGAACGTTGGGTTGCTCGGTCAATGGCCAGGGTCAACGGCGGCGTGGTGTATTCCACAAATATGCCCGACTGTGAGGGCGGGCACAAGCCGGCGTGAGTCGGTTAAACGTTGACTATAACCCCACCCTCCCCACCCAGCCCCTCCCTGCACGACGGACGGACAGAAAAATCCCCTGTGGGCTGGTGTAACCACGAGGTCCCTACCAGTAATAAGGGAAGGCCATCACCACCTGTGCCACTCACCAGGCCTACACATGTGGGTGACTTCAATAGCCACACTACACACAGTGGGGATACTCGGAAAATTATGACACTGCTTATATATGACCCGAAACAGGCGAACACATCATTGGAACCTCATTTGCCAGTAAAAAATATAATTGTTTTTTTACCCTTCCATCTGGCAACAAAACTGACACCTTTTTTACAAGGAGTCATTTTTGCATAGACCACAATTCCTGCAGTCATAATGCAAACAAAAAACATAACTCTGATAATGTGCATTGTCCTTGAAGTTGATTGGTCCACACCCGAGACAATCAACTTCATGGACAGTGCACATTATCAGAGTTATGTTTTTTGTTTGCATTATGACTGCAGGAATTGTGGTCTATGCAAAAATGACTCCTTGTAAAAAAGGTGTCAGTTTTGTTGCCAGATGGAAGGGTAAAAAAACAATTGTCAGGCGAGCACATTTCACTCAACCCAAAGGAAAAAAATGACTAGAAACCAGACTTAAGCTTCATCTCAAAAGGACAAGAACGGACGGCCACAGATTGCTTCGTGGATTTATTATCCGACACACCGGTGTGCTGAACTAGTAACGAATCGGCATGTTTTCTTTACGTGACAAACCTTACTAATTGGCTGTGTGGGGTGGTGGCAGGGTTGAACGACACATTTATATATTTACACGATCTAACGCAAACAAAAACCTCTTATGGATGAGTGTCTCGAATACAGAAAGTAAAAAAAATGAAGCAGCAAGAGAATGACTGGGACAAGTGGTGATAATGTACGTCTTAATGTATGTATGCTGAACTTCTTTTGCACCGTACGTAGCCAACCGCACAAATCGGAGATTCGGCGGACTTGCCCGCCGGCTTTCGTTCGCCAATGTTCTGCAGCTCATCGAGTTGGATGACTGCCTCGCCGGAGGAGATCTCTCTACAAGCTGGCCACGACTGCAAAAGAGCGTCATCCCATCAGCTGAGCCCCACAAGCCGTCTGTGATCGAAGCTCATCCCAGCACCACCCGGTCGGCTTGGAGAATATCCAAGCGGGAGACAACTGGTGATTTCGACACGTGTCTAGAACGAATCCGATTTCATAAAAAAAATCAAACATGATGTTACACGCGCAAGCAAAACTCAACAAAAAAATAGAAAAGGCCAAAAATGTGCCGGATTGGGGCGGTGAAAAATCATCTCTAGCAAAATGGGTGACAAAGCAGCCATGAAAGCTGGCTGGTGCGGGACGGGAACAGTGGACAGAGGTCAATCGGCATGACTAGGAGGAATGCAAAGCAAGTAAAATGATCACACGCTGTACTCTGACGTGCTGCGCTCACACTGGAATCGAGTAGGAAACCACTCCGATAAAGAGCTTGCATTGACGGTCTTAACAATGTAGCCGATGAATCCACTGATAACAGAAAGTGAAGCTCCAGGATGACGGGCAGCAGTTGAACCCCTCTTTGGCTCTGTGGTGCTCACGACTGGGCAGTGTTTTTCTTTTGGCAAAGATGAGAGCCCCGTTGGCGATCACGGAGCCTCTCCAAACAAGACTTGCGGTAAAAAGTAGAAATATAAGACGAGCTCAGCGCAGGTATGGAAGTGGGGGGGAACAAAAATAATCAAGACAAGCAATATATACGGCAATAACCAGAAACAGATCAAATATTCCTGGGATTTAAAAAAATACGCATTTTATTTTTTGAAATTGGGTTAAATAAACGGAAATTAAATATCCATAATACAGTTTTTTTTGGGTTAGATCGCGTATATATATAACGTGTCGTTAAACACGCGATAGTTTATTCTCTTAACACCGAAACCTTTCATCTTCATGAATGCCAGTAAACTTTAAAAGCTTGCACTGTAAATTCTGCAGGAAATTAGCAAAAGTACATCCTCTACTGTGAAGTGGATATTAGCATGAGGTGGTATGATTCTGAACGTGTCAGTTTCAAAGCCGAGAGACACTGGATTGCTAAAATGTCACTATACATTGACAGACATACGCGTCTCCTTTCAATGCAAAATATCCACAAATAAATACAATTCATCATGCGTCTGCGCATATTTTCCAACCTTTCTTTTTTACACTTTTAAACACAAACTTGCGCGGACGCACTAACCCCGTCATCTTCGTTTTAACGCTGGTACGGTGGCTTCTTATTAAAGTCAGGAGGGCCCCCCCCCCACCTTCCTGACACCGATCGAGGCAATGGAATCACTGCCGCGCACCTCACTCTTGGCGGAGGTCACACGCCGAGATACAAAACGCCTGCGCGTGCTCGGCAGTGAGACTTGTGGAGGAAGGGAGCAGGTGCCCCCCCCCCACCACCACCACGCCATCAAGGATGCCAGGCCGGCACCTAACGGTGGTAGGAGACTGCGTTAAATGACTCGGTGGGACCAGAAAGCAATTGACACTGCCATGCCCGCGAGGCAAAGAGGGAGGGTGGGGGACTCGTTTGCCCGTGGAGGGCTTTTGATGAGTCCAATGCCAGTCGATGATTGCACGGAGGTAAAAAAAAATATCGTAATATTTGGCAGCTCGTGGCTCTGAGGGAACGCAAAGAGGCGGGGGGGAATGAAATGCGTCACGTTCACGAGACCGTTAAGGGTGGCTTTTGAGGGCGCGAATTAAATTGGGTACATTTTGGCTGCATTGTTTTTCAAGAATAAAGAAAAGTGCAGCAGTCTCTCGATTATCCGCGCTAATGACGAGGAGAGCCGCGGATAATCCAAAATCGCGGATAACCCAAAAATATAAATTTTCTGCGGATCTCTATGCCAAAAACCACTAATATAGGAACACATTATGTAGAAGGTAAGAAAACACACTTCCCGGCTCCCACGCAGAACACTCCACCCACGGCGTGGATAGCAGAGCCACGCCAATCAACATCAAACTCCACCCACTGTTGTAAAGATACTATACAACTACCGTACTATACTGTAGAGGTGATCACGTGGGATTTCGGATTATCTGGAGCACACATTTGGTTGGTTTAAGCATGTGATTCCTAATACACATTTCCAAGAATAACAATGCATAACTGTTTTTAGATGATTAATGTTGACTTGAGGAAAATCCACGACTTATAAATTTATGTCAAAATCTCAGGTACGCGGTTAATCCGCAAATCGGATAAACCGCACGCGGATAATCGAGTCTACTGTATTCTTTGGGTCTTTCGGTAAAGTCACGTAGATAGGTTCAAAGAATTTCGATTTAAAGCTTTCGTGACTGCAGGGATTCATCTTCTTGGTTCTTTCGGTAAAGTCACGTAGAAGGGAAATAATAAAATAATACAAATCAAACATAAAAAATATGTTTTTTTTTTATTACTTTATTATTTCCCTTCTACGTTACTTTACCGAAAGAACCAAGAAGAGGTTTAAAGAAAATAAGAAAAACAACAAAAAACTACGACGTTTCGATCACAACACAAGCGGTCGTCATCAGGAAAAAAAGGGAAAGAATATGAATTCCTGCAGTCACGAAAGCTTTAAGTCCAGTCTACTGTATTTGGGGGGAAAAAACTGAGCTCACGAATGTTATAATACGGAGCGTCTTTCGCACCATACGTAGCCAACCGCGCTAATCGGAGGTGCGGCGGGCTTGCCCGTCCGCGCTCGTGTTCGCCAACGTTCTGCAGCTCATCGTCGAGTTGTAAATGCCGATGGGATGACTCTGCCTCGTCGGGGGAGATCTCCACGCGCTGGTCGAGCTGCTGCTGCTGCTGGAAGAGAGCCGTCATCCCACCAGCCGGGCCCCACAAGCCACCTGTGATCTACGCTCATCCCAGCACCACCCGAGGGCCAGCCCGGCTGACTTCAAGCAGCTTGGAGAATATCCAAGAGGGAGACGACTCTGGTTGACTTGGACACGCGTAAAGAACGGATCCCGTAAAAAAATACTCGGAGGTGCAGCATATTTCCGCCACACTGAGTCGGGCAGGGAAGCTGCCATATATTTTAAGCCAAAAGAGTGCATACGTATTTCATGTAGAGTTGTCAGTATTGCAGCATTTTACGACTCAACTTTGAATAATGTATACATCACTTCGTTGAAAATTCCGTGTTTTGTTACACTGACTCTATGAATGCGTAATTTTTTGTTGCGAAATTCTATGTTTAGTGATACCTAGTACGTGGATGTCATGTACCAAGTTGCGACGTGGTGGCTGAGCGTAGAGAACGCAGTGGTCGGCATTCTATGGCCGTATTCGGCGATCGTCAGCAATTTCAAGTCTAATAGTGGAGCAGTGATTCACAAAAGCTCATGATTATCCACCTTCGATCTTTAAAATGCCAGGTGCATCTTGCTATTATGCTTGATATGTTATTATTTGTCTCTTGTCATATGGAGGAGTAACACGTCCACTTCAAAAGGCTGAGGAAACAGTTTGAAAATCCCATGGCACCACCCCTAGATTTGTTATCCTGCGATTAGCACGGTTGGCTACGTACGGTGCGAAAAAAAGTTAAACGTACATACACACATACCCTCTTATTCAACCATGCCACACTGTCGGTCTTCACCTACCGGCAGCACCTCCAAAACACCGGATCCAAGGTCAAGACAAGGGGGTGAACCTCGTGCGGAAATTGTCGGGAGCCACTTGGGGCAGCAGAGGCAGTGCGCTTAGCACTGCTTCACTCGCCCTGGGTGTCGTCACACAAACCTGGTAAGGTACCAACCTCCTGGCAGCCATGAGGACCATATCTGGAGCACTGAGACCAACACAGCTTGAGTCGGCTTTCCCGTACTAGCCCACATTGAACCACCAGACGAAGCACTCACTGACAAAGTAACTCAAAACAGACCCATGCACACAAGTCTGAAATCCCCCTACCGGAAGACACCTCAAACCCAACACACCGATGACAACCTCTCGATGGCGCAACTCCTGGTTGACTGCAGACGTCACTAATCGCAACCTGGAAACTGACCCCAGCAGTGAAGATTTCAGGGTTCAACCAACCACGTAAAACATTGGATAGCCGTCGACTGCTTCAGGTAACAGCCAGGGAAGATGTCGACACTTGTGCCACAAGTGGAACACGAGGAGCAGCCCAAATGGTGACTGTGGCCACCATCCAAGTCAGACGATCGCCCACGTACCGAACTGCTGCCCTTGAGAGGTCCATTCCCGGTGGTATCGCAACCATTCACACTGCCTCACCTGTAGCCGTGGAATGGATTGCTAACCTCAACATCAAACTAGAACCGCTTCCCCAGCCATACGAAGAAGATTGCACGCATAAATTGGTAACCTCATTGAGAGCTTTGGTGTCAAATAGCTTTCCTAAGCAGATGACACCCTACTCTTCACCTCCGTCGATTCCACCGATGCCTCGAGATCTGAGAGGCTCTCATAGTGCACTGCCACCTTGCAGCAGTGGTTCTGGGCCCTGATCTCTCCGTGAATGGTTCCAAATCTAAAGCCATCCTGATCGACACCAGGCAGCATCTCACCAAGCCCACGCTCGTTTCGTTTCGAGCATATTAATTGCTGGCTCCACTAATCACATTCTCTAACCACACGAAGTTCTAGGGCGTGAGGTGTTTGGCAGTTACACAAACCACATCGTCAGACCTCGAAACTCCTACCTCAGGGCTCTCCCATCATTTACGTCCCCTCATCACCACCGACGTCACACCCTCGCCTGCAGCACCGGTCGGATTCTCGCCTCGATTACTGCAACTCTGTACTTGTTCAACAATCATCCCTCCACCCGTGCGTTGTCCTCGGTGCCCGTCACCTCAGCTAGATTCCTTCAGCTCACTTCCGCTCCTTCCACTTGCTTCCCGTCACCAAGTGTCAGCTTTAAAATCAGCTGCCTTTGCCACCACGCCTCGATTTTCAGTCGTCCACCGTATCTCTCTTCGCTTCTGTCGCACCACACTAAGGCTCACAGGGGTATTATCTGCAGCGGCGCTGCAACTGACAACCTCCTCCTCTACACCAAGGGCAAGGACCGTCACTGTCAGGCATTGTTTCTCCCTGGCAGCGCCCGCCATCTGGAACCCAGCCATCATCGTCCCCGCTGCGCATCCGCAGCAGTAGCTTTCAATTTGCACTGAGAGCGGCATTGCAGCAGTTACCGCACTGCGCTATGAACCCGGCGACTCGAGTTCGATTCCTGCTCAAGGCCTACACGAGTGACGATTATCCGAATCGGTCCTCTGCCTCCCATAGGTCGACTCAGCCTCAAATGAGTACCCGGTGTGGTGTGTAAATATCGCCACTAGGGAGACAAAGGTGGTTGGGCATGGTGCTGGCCACCCACTCCTGTACCATTCCGGCCTTCATAGGTGCTCGCTAACAGCACTTGCCCCAATAATATGTTAAGGCTACAGAGGGGATCTTTGTCTCCATTATGTTAGTGGGGAGTCAGAGGCAGTCGGGCGTGGTACTGGCCACTCACCCCCTGGTGTACCGTGCCGGCCTTCATAGATGCTCGCTAACAGCAATTGTGTTATATCATGTTTATATTATGTTAGCCGTGGCTAGGACTCAAACTCAGGTGGCTATCTGGATGTAAAGCTTGATGCACTCACCATTGTACTACTAACCAAAATCAAACTTGGCTTTAACTTATATAACCATTGAATGTGCAAGGAAATGCTCCATCGTTCCCCTTTATATAAAGCACAAGTAATAAATACATTTTAGCAGAGCCTTGGCTGTAATCTCAGAACATCTGCCCATGCAAACGCTGCTGAGAATTTGCACCAGTTTTTTTTTTCAAAAGTGTCACATTATCAGCTCTCGCCATCTGCAAGTCTACAATTTGAGGAACGTGAAAAAATATACATCTGGGTCAACGTGTCCGCGAATGGCCCCAACCCAACTTGGCATATCCCAATGAGCCGCTTCTGGGCAGAACATTTTAAATTGCTCATGTTTCATAGCACGGGTTAGCGGTCCACCTGAGAGCAATGCCGTGCCAGGAAGGGGGATGGATGGAATGGGGGGGAAATTGGCCCAACTGTAGTGCTAGAGGTGACCCAACCTCTTAAAACACAGCGCCTAAACATCTCTGGTTGTTAGTGTGGGTTGAGGTTTATGGGAAGCCGTTCTCGCCGCTCACACGTCAAGAAGTCCGCTGTACAAACAATAATCTCACATCCACAAGGTGAACACGACTGCACGCAAAAGACAAATGATATATTTTAACTCTTACATTTGTCACTTATCACGTTTCCCATGTAAAATTAATTTCGTGTGGGAGAAAAGCTAGATTTTTGCGATAAAAAAACAGCTGCTTGGAAAGATGTAGGTGGCGATATTTTCACACGTGCATTCCCCTCCCCCCCCCGTGGTCTAATTTTCGTGCGGGGTGTTTGGGTTTGAGGCGTTTGTGCATTAAATCTGTCAAGGTGGCATTAACTAATAATTACACCTTTAAGTTCTCACATCAGGGCAGCTGTTTATATGTTGAACGTAGAGCAGGAAGGTGACTTATCTGTTTCACAATGAAAGCAGAGATGAGCATTGGGGAGCGGTAGCATAGTGGCTAACAACGCACCACTCCTTTTAGCGAGCAGAGGTCTCCTCAATTGGTCAAACTGCCGCAAGTCAAAAGCTGGCAAATATAAAATGGAAAAACAATCCGTGTTATAATATTCAAACTAAATATACTTGTATATCTTTAGCGTACCTGTATGCATTTGCATAGAGAATAAGTATGCGCGTACAAATTGCATACATGTATTTACACGTGTGTATCATTCACCTGTACTTTCCATGGCTTTTTACTTCCTTCTCTTCAGGCAAGACGATCTCTAATTGGATATTGTATGGTGCCTCAAAAGGAACACGTCTCTCTTTCAGTCTCGAAATGCTGATGGCTATAATAATGCTGGGATGTGTGTCTGAATTAGCAGATGCATACAGCTGCTATTTTTTTATATTCATTCAACACTTTTCAAAATTATTTCTCTTGCTTTCATAATTAGCTGGCATGAAGCCAGGATGAGATCGGAGTGTTTGTCAACGCATTAAGGCTACAAAACACTGGGATGAACTCAAGCTGTTCTTGCAGCCGGTCGCGTGTTCCACTTAAGTGCAAGCTTCTGCATTTACCAGCAAAACGCATGGTCGATCAGCAGAGCAGCCTTCAACACGACCTCACTGCAGCGGTATTTGCGTAGTTTTGCAACAAAACAAAAACATAGCCGAGAGCAAGAGAAAAAAATATCTAAAGATGAGATTTCAGACCTTGGACTAGAAAAGAATCATGATACGTTCTAACTAAATATGTAAATGAATAAATATTTAACATCCGATAGCATAAAATGTTCACAGAGCATACAAATTAACCATGAAAACATATTTAGCGCTGACCTCATTTGATCGCGAGCTGCCAATCACAACAACTGTAACCTATGAAGCACCGCATTCCAAAAGGGCAAGCTTCTCTCGCACGCGCGCGGCGTGGTGCGACGGGATGTTGCACCTCGGCTTATGTTTTTTTTAAGCGACTCGCTGCCCGGTCCGCCGCCCGAGCTCTGGGGGTAACCTCACTGGGACGAGCCGGCCGCAGGGGAGGCCTGCAGCAGAGCTCGCAGCGCCTCCGCGCCCACGACTGGTGCGGAGCACGAGCTCCCGTGGCACACGTACGCCGTGGCCTCTCCGCCGCGCTTCTCCAGCTCCGCCAGGAATGGCAGCCGCCGGTACGAGAAGCTCTCCGGGCGCCCATCCGCCATGATCAGCACCTTGCGCACAAGGAGGGAGAGGAAACCGGTGTTCAAAATCAGAATGTTTACACTGGGAGGAATCCGATTAACTATAAAGTTACTTTTCAGAGATGTCCAGTACGGGGCGGGTCAGAACGTTGCAACAGCGAACAATACAAAAACACGATAGGAGTGCAAAGTATAGGAAAGGTAAACAATATTCTTTGGGTCTTTCGGTAAAGTAATGTAGATAGGTTCAAAGAAAATAACCAAAAACTACAACGTTTCGACCGCAACACAAGCGGTCGTCATCAGGAAATGGAGGTTAGCTTCTAAAGCCAAACTGTTTATAAAGGTTTGAAATGGGTGTAGCTTAAATGTCAGCAGCATGGGCAGGGCAGCTAATGTTAATGTAAGTGGTGAGTGGCGACCGCAGCGGTGGTGGGTTTTCCACCAATTGAAGGGCTGCCAGGTAAAAATTAGCATGTTAATGTAAGATCGGTGAGCGACCTCCACGGCGAGCACGCTGAGGTGGCTGTGTGAGTGTGAGAGATTAGCATGTTAATGGAAGATCGCAAAGCCGAAAATAACAACTAACAATGGAAGATGGGAACATCACAGCCACTTATGACTTTAACTGGTTGATAACGTCCTTCCAATGATTGCTCAGTTTGTTCCCATCTTCTCGGTTGCAATTGTGTCTATATATGGATGGCTTCATGAACGAATCTTTGTTGATAGCCAGTGGGTTTGCAAAGTACCTTCATCTTAGAGAAATCTATTTCGTGTGAGCCCACCACATTAAAACAATGATCAGCCACGGACGAGGTATTGGTCCTACCGTATTTCAGATCGGCCTTATGGTCACGGACATGGTCCGAGACATGTTGCTTAGTTTCCCCAATGTAACTACTGCCGCAGACACAGCTTAGTTTGTAGACGCCGGGGTACTGCATGTCAGGCGATCACATCCTTCAAAGATGGGATCAGATCACGAATTTTATGCATTGTGTTAAATCGAACCTGGATCTTGTGTTTGCTCATGATTTTGGAAATATTTTTGGTGACCCCTGCTATGTATGGCAAGGTGATGGTTTTGATTGGGTCCTCAGATGGTTCTTTCCCAACGGTTGGGGTGATAGCTTTACGGATTGTGTAGTCTGAATATCCATTCATATTGAGAGCTTGGTGTACATGTTCCAGTTCACTGGCTAGGTGATGGTCGGAAATACATCGAGCTCTATGGTGTAGAGTTTTGATAAGGGAATTCTTCTGGGATGGATGGTGATGGAAGTCAGGTTTAAGATAGGCATCTGTATGGGTGGCTTGAACCTATCTACGTGACTTTATATTAAAAAAGACCCAAAGACCCAAAGAATATGAATTCCTGCAGTCAAGAAAGCTTTAAGTCAAAGGTAAACAAATCCCTAAAAAATATACAAATATTTTTTTTATTTAGCAGGTAAAGTCCACTGAAAAATTAACTTATTTTGCAGAAGTGACCTGCCCACAAATGATAGCTCAACAAAGTGGCTTATCACGTGGAAATGTATAGCAACAGAATAAACTAAAATAATCTCAACGGACGTTTTTTTTAATGTGGAGGGAAAAACCAGAGGACCCCGAGGAAAAAAATCCACGCGAGCCTTTGCATGTGGCTTCGCCAACACCATGAAATGCCCTCCAAACCAGTGGTTGGACAAGGCGAGCTCACTCACCATGTTAGGTCTTCTCTAAAGACTCACACCTGTCACGCATGCAAGCCTACACTCCCCCACGTATGACCCAGTGGACTCTGTAGTATTTATATTGACCAACTTCGTGCATGGGTGCACTGAGATCCCTCCATGAATTGCCCCTCATATGTCATTTGTTATTATCCGCACTGCCATCTTGTCGCTGTTGGCGGTATTTTGGCTTACTCTTCCACTTTGACCAGGTGAGCCCAATTCTCAAATATTAGTGCTGGGCTGTTCGTGCAGTGATTGCCTTTCGTATCCCAACAATTAAACCGCGGGCGATTTCGGCGGGAATCACGATTCTTCCATGGCTGATTCCTATGCTAAATACTCTGTTCACTCGATGGGATTCTCGCGGCAATTCTAAGAGAACTGCCACGCGGTGACACTGATTTAGCAAATTCTGCATAGAATAAATTGCTAATGGCCCAGAGAAAACACTGGTGAGTCCACAATTCCCATGATCTCAGAAATCCAACTAGAGACTGTTTTCTATGCCAAGAATTCCATGGTAATTTTTTTAACCAGGGGATTGTGTGAATCATCCATCTGTAACGGCTATAGTTACAAATTCTACAACAAAAAAGGTACATATTTGCAGATAATTATTGGTGTTTGAAGATTTTATTAAAAACACATTTTTCTTAAATGTTACTCAAAGCTATGGAGGCAACATCCCAACAGTGCCAACAGGAGCCACATGACATTTTGTTCCACAACGCCTTCGGTCAGCAGGGCATCGCCTTCATGGGGTCAGGGTGCAGCCCCGGAAGTTGACACCTCAAAACTACACTATGAGGTCTCCTTTACCAGTGGCAAAATATAGTAATAGGTTTTTACCCTTTCAACTGGAACAAAACTGACACCTTATACAAGGGATAATGTTTTCAATAACCACAACACAAGCAGTCAAAATGCAAACAAAAATAAACAACTCTGATAATGATATGCACTGTCCTTGAAGTTGATTAAGAAAAGCTGTCTCGGGTGTAGACCAATCAACTTGAAGGACAGTGCATATCATTATCATTATCAGAGTTGTTTCTTTTTGTCTGCATTTTGACTGCTTGTGTTGTGGTTATTGCAAACATGATGCCTTGTATAAAGGTGTCAGTTTTGTACCAGTTGAAAGGGTAAAAACCTATTACTACCTCAAAACTACTTTGCAAAGTAATTTTTCACTCGCGACGAAACATGACGGAGCTCCTTCAAGCTCTGCACAGAATAGTTTGCTGAAAACGACTTACATGTTTGTGCTAAAACGTGTATTACTCAGCAAGCCTTGGCCAAATGAAACAAAAGAATACATTCTGTGTTTTTTTTTGGAGTGCAGTAATTAGTGACAGCTGGATTGAGGCCAGCAGCTCGCTACAGTTTAGGATGAATCATCGGTGACTGCCTGGATAAGACCCCCAATGATTCTGTGTGTGCTGGCTCGGTGTTCTTTCTTCTTTTGCGACTCAACACGGGCCCAGTAGAAAGCACCGGTCACAGTACAAGAGGGGGGTGGACGGTGGAGGAACATAAACTTCGCCAGCAAAAAACCCGAGATCGGCACGCCAGGGACTTAACGAGGGGGGGGTAGGGGACATTCAGGCTCTCTCTGCCCCACGTACGTGGGGACGACAAGCGAGAACGACGTGAATGAGGGGGAAGATAACTATAATGGGGGTAGAGAAGGAGGCAGTGAAATGGTGGGCGAGGGGAATGGATCGGTGTTCTGAAACCCGGTGATTTTCCCTGAGTCTTTCTTTATTTTTTAAAATCGTTTATAACACGTAGGCTTGCGCGTCTTATGAAAAATATTTTTTTCTATTTTCTATAGGAGCCCGGTTACAAAGTGTGAGCGACGGGGAGAGGTGGGGGTACGGGTATTCCGCGGGCGAAAAAGCCCGAGGGTCGGTGCCCACGGGGGGTACGGGAGAGGGTAGGTGGTTGGGCTCGCTGCCCTACTCCCGTAGGGGCCAGCGTTCAGGAACGTCGAAGCACTCATGCCTTGAAGAATTAAACAAGTCAAGGTGTTCTTCTGCTGAAATGTCCATGGGCTATGGGGTGGCATTGTGCTGTAAACAAAAAAGAAAATCCACATTCCTGCGGAATGGCCCAATCTCTCCAAATGACAATCATTGCTGAATTTACAGAAGGTGAATCGAAGATAGGCTGAGTAAATCCACAATCGGGATTTGAACTTGCTACCTTAAAATCAGTTACGCACAACTTTGAACTTTGCTTTCTGGGTTTATAACAGTGGCTTCATCATGACTATGATATTGAAGTTTTAAGAAGAACGTTTTCATTTAATATTCGAAGCTCCGGTAATTCCTTGCAGGAGTCCATTCAAATAGAGTTCCGTAAGTGGAACAGTTAACAGGCAGTGCAAATGTGGTTTTCCTTGAGGTGGTATCTTACCTTATGCGGGAGGAAGGTGGAGTTGACACAGTCCAGCAGAGCCTGGGTGTCCTGCGCTCCTCGGTCGCCGCGGATCACGACCTGCATCAACACGTCATGCCCGTCGATCCGTCACGCCCATGCGTACACACAGCCTCAAGAGTGAAATCCCCACGAGATTGGCGAGATTGCTGTTGGTCCTGAACCGTGGGTATACATTCCCCTTTCCAATGGTGGGGACTGTTCTCTCCGTAGGGAAACTGCTGTTGACTTCCCAACTAAGTGGTGCGGCTTCAGCAGGCGGTGCTCATTTCACTGACCCCGGATACAAGACAGCAACAATACCACACAGATACACAAAGTTATCTGCTATCGGCGTTGTGTATTAAGGTGGTAAACGTGCAAAATACAGGGGCCTGCGAGAAAGAAAATCAGGAGACACAATACGCTATCATGGTGGTATGTTTGCGGCGAGTCATCATTTGGATGACCATCATTCTGAGACTCAATTGACAATCTCCAGTCACTGAGCGAGGCGACGCTTTTGCCGTCAGAACAGCTCGTTTCCTAACCACGCGGGTGCACCACCTGCGTGAGCGCGCGGTGATGCGCCAGCAGGACGGCCGTCATCTCGGGCAGGGCGATGGGCGCCCGCTCCAGACGAGGGCCGAACGCGGTGAGGAGCCGAGCAGCGCGATCGCTCAGATCCGGGCGTCCCGCCAGCGCCGCCAGCCGTAGGAGGTTCCCCGCCGACACCGAGTTGCCGCTCGGCTCCGCGCCGTCCTGGTCTGGAGAGGATCAGGGGAGCGGGAGCGTGCGGAGTCGGAGGTGTTTGTTTAATCCCGGCGGAATACGATGAGCTGTGAAGCACGTTCATTTCTCTCGTAGATGTCTAGTAAGGATGGGGGGGGGGGGGGATGGCTAAGAAGGTTACAACAAACAATGCAAAAAACCGATAGGAGTGCGAAGAAAAGTTAAGCAAGTCAGAAAATATAGGTAAGTAAAAATCGATAAAGTATATGCGTACAAATTGCAAAAGTACATCAATTCCCGCCGATTGTTCAACACTAACTGCAAGCTTGGGCAAGGCAGGCAAAACACACGTGCGAGTTTGGCACTCACCCTCCTTCATGCGCAGCAGCGGGCCCGGGTGCGTGGAGGGCGTCGTGAAGTACCCGTGACCCTCGTCGTCCCAGAACAGGAGGTCCTGGCGGCCCTGCAGCCGCTCGGCGAGCTCCAGCCAGCGCGGCTCCAGGCCGGCCTCGTGCACGTCGAGCAGGCCGCGGATCACGCACGCGTAGTCCGCCAGCAGGCCCGGCACGGGCGCCGCGCTGGGAGAGGCATGGGGCGGACGGCGTCGCGACTCTCAGCGACGGGTTACATCGCTGCCCCTGCCTGCCTGCCGTACGGATCTCCAGCAATTATCACGAAGAGTACGAACGACTTAGTAGGACCGATTCACCCTCGGGTTACTCTCCATAAGCAAGTCGCTCTCTAAGACCAAATCATTCTGAATGCCCTTTGTATCATCATATTTCAGAAGCTAAGCTGGTTTGAGCCTGCTTAGTATTTTAATTTTAATAGTTGTATGGGACACTGCATGAGAATGGCTGTTGTTTTAGGCTCGGACTGAATGGTGGCCAGAAAATGAAACTCTAGCAAATTATTCTTTAATTTAACTGTGCTCAGCTTGCCTTGCCAGGCTGTCCTGAAATGAGTCTTGAAACTTTTTGAGGCCTTCCCAGGTAAATAAAAGGCATTATGAATGTATTTTAACTATTTCACACGTAGGCTTTTGAGACCAATATCATTCATGATACAGGTTTTTTTGGGTTAGATTGCGTAAATATTTACACGATTTATATAGGTTTTTTGGGTTAGATTTCTATAGGATTTTTTGGGTTAGATTTATATATACATTTTTTGGGTTAGATTTATATAGGTTTTTTGGTTAGATCGCGTAAATATTTACATGATTTATATAGGTTTTTTTCGGTTACATTTATATAGGGTTTTTGGGTTAGATTTTTGTAGGTTTTTTTTGGTTACATTTATATAGTGTTTTTTTTGGGTTACAAAAAAAATATTTACGTAAATATTTACGCGATCTAACCCAGAAAAAGACCTGTATTATGAGTAATTTAACTATCTTCCAATTTTTTTGCCAATATGAATGTCCCTCGCCACAGCATGAACTGTCGTAGCCAAATTATCTCTGAATATATAGTCCTACACTGTTTAAAGTAGTGGTCTTAGCTTTGTAAAATTAATGGAAATGTATTACCAGTCTTTGTATATGGCTACAAATCAAATACAATCTGAATCCCTGTACAATATACAGAGAAAGATGGCTTCAAGTCCTGAGTCTTCAGAGTGAGCGTTTCAATCTCTTGTTGTTACTTAGCACAGCAAAAGTAGATTCAACACATTATTGGATTAATATTGTATCGTTTTACATGCCGTGACTAATGATGATGTTCATACCATATACATAAATCTCCATAAAAAATATAACTCGATCCAATTCCAATGCATCACAGCATCAAGATTGAGGATACGGTATATCTCGATAATTTTTCCGCTGGGGAGTAACACAGCCTTTTGGGGCTCGCTTTTATTTGAGAGCTTCATGAATTCCATTTGCTCTTGTACTTGTGCGCACTGGAGATTGTAAATTGGGTCAAACGCCCTGGGGTTAAGGGCTGGTGTTGCACGCGATGTCGGGAGTTAGTTTTGTTACATAAGAGCGTCGACGCGGCAGGCAGAGCGCAGAGACATTTGAAATGCCCCATTTATGCACGGCGGGTGAACGAATGATTTACGGCCGCTTCATTTATTTGATGACCTTTACACAGCCGGTGTGATTCCCCATCTCTTTAGCCACGGATACCCGGTTACATTCACCCGGCACGTTTCGCCATCTGCCTTTGCTCGTTGGCTTTCGCCCACACACCACAGCGGGAGTTTGTCAGGAGCTGACTTCAACTGACTTTGAGGAGCTAAATTCAACCCCTGGAAGGTGCCACATTGGCCTGAGAACGGAAACGTTCAACACGCGGCCCAACCTGGACAACCAACCCTTGGAATTAATACGGGGTCGGGTATTAATATGAAATTGTAACGGCATGTATGTAAAGTGAACTTCTTTTGCACCATACGTAGCCGACCGTGGTAATCGGAGGTGTGGGAAATTGAGTGACATGTTACAAATGTAATCATTCTAATATCAGTTGTTCGTCAAGGAAAGCCTCAATGAGTCTCAAGTAATCAATGGCTGTACCATCATCTCCCGCTCACCTCACATGCCATGGGTAGTCTCCCATCCAAGTTCTAACTGGCCAGAATTTGGAAGGAATTATACAACACGGGCACGTAATTGTGAGAATGGTGACACCGCAAAGTTGTCCACTTTACAGCTGACGGTGCACTTTGGTAATTCCACACTAGGCAACAACTGTCATAAAACCAACGACTCTGTCAGCTGATCCAGAAGTGCACAGATGGTTGGG
This sequence comes from Entosphenus tridentatus, assembly GCA_014621495.2. Taxonomy (NCBI): domain Eukaryota; kingdom Metazoa; phylum Chordata; class Hyperoartia; order Petromyzontiformes; family Petromyzontidae; genus Entosphenus; species Entosphenus tridentatus. The sequence continues at coordinate 7,681,207 of CM025641.2, read as the reverse complement.
CTACTCGGCCAGCTGGTAGAGAACCGAATTAATATCGGTCTTGTGCTCGGACTTAAATCACCAAACAGTGTGGCTAGCAGATGCACAGATGTGACCACCCACTGAATGATGTGGGGAGGTTTATTGTGGGATCGCAGAACAGGCAATGATTGATTGCGTGTGAATGGTTGCTATGGAAAGATAAAGTCAGAGACTTAAGAAATAACTTTATGGTAATTTAATCATTGATGCAGAGGTGTAAAGAGTCAAGTTCATTAATAACACTGTGGCCTTAAAAATAAATTGTATATCGACGACATTTCAGGTAATGGCCCTCCTTTATTGTACATAGAGAGGCCATTATCTGAAACGTCGCCTATTATATACGTTTATTTTAATTTGTTAATTGTGCTTGCGCACCACTGCCATTAGCACGGCATCATCAAACAATTTTCAGAAAGCCCGTGGTGTGATCTGTGGATGTCTGCTTTTGAGGTTGACACGAAGTCAAGGTGCGTGCCGAGCAAGGATTGGCTGCGCTCACATCTGCTCAATGTTGTTGTCGGGGCCCTGGTAGGCGCTGTGGGTCAGGTTGCCCGTGACGGGGTCAAACAGGTGCACCGTCACGAACTCAGCTGCCCGCTCGGCACGCCGGACCAGCCCCGCGTCTCCCAATGCTCCACCAGCGCGCGCAAACCCAGATATCATGAGCCCTGGGGCGCAGTGACAACAAGAACAACAACCGCTATTCGTCACCAAGCGGCAGTGACATCACCACAGCGCTTGTGCCAGGCTACGTGCACTTTAAGGCCACGTGAAATGTCGAACGACCGCTGGCAGGTCACGTTAAAGGCCCAGCTGCCATGGGTTGATTGACTGAGATGATTGGCCGATGCACCACCTGTGCCCCCTATGTCATCAGTGACACACATACACACACGATCCTCCCTCCAGCTATCTTACAGTCACCTCGAACCACCGTGAGCATGACTATCACTTCAGTTGGATATATAATTACTCTATTCATTAATATTTATTTAACGTATCCATCGGTCTGAGTGTTCGTGTAGTACTAGCATTGTGTTACAAACCCTGTATCTGGAGTTCAATTCAACACCATTTACTAACTGCTAAAAGGCTCCACCAGAATTCAGGAGTAAAGGTGCAGTGCTGCAATTGCCTGCTCACTCCACTGCTGATAGAAGGGGCCTACACTAGAGAGCTCTAGAGGGCTTCTGGAGAGGATTAGAGGAAGGAAATTAGGTTCCATGGAAGGCACGGTATTTTAAACTTCACAAAACAGCATCTGGTAAGCGTGGCGTGGTAAACTGTTTTTTCGGAAACATGCGTTTAGACTTATTAGAGTATTTGGCTTCTATCAATGTCCACACGTCGTTGAGCTATCATTTGTGGCCAGGTTGCTTGGAGAAGAAGTGCTACACAGTTCAGTGGGCCTGACCTGGTAAAATAAAACATGTCTAAACGTTAGTTCAAGTTTAAATTACTCTTAGCTGGAAACTCTGTGGTGAACCTTAACATTTTTATTTATCGCTGATCGCAGCCTCTGTCGGCACCGCAACCCCCACCGTTCCACGCGGCGATCATCTTGGTGTCACGGTGCGGGCGAGGCCGGGCTGCTCGCGCCTCCAGGAGCTTCTGCCGGCAGAGCGCCAGCGCCTCCGCCAGCGCCGCCTCCGTCACGCCAAAGCGGGCGGCCGTGAGCGCCGCGGAGTAGCGCACGCTCAGCACGTTCTGTCCGCTCAGCTCGCCGTGCGGGTCCTGCAACGTGTCAGCCGACGCGCGCAGACTGTGGGCGAATCATCCCCGCCCCCCCCCACGTCTCAAACAAACGCGTTTAAATTACCGCTGCTTTTTGTGTTTACTTTGTCGTCCTTCCCCCACACACCTCCGAATAGCACGGTTGGCTACGTACGGTGCAAAAGAAGTTCAACATACACACAACGTGTAATATTTCTGAGCGGGCTCAAATGTAAAGCACGCTCATCAAATCACTGGTTCAAAGTTTTGTTACATCTGTTTACGTGTTAAACCAAACAACTGAACTTGCAGCCCTTCATATCCACTGCCGGATGAGGGCCTCCTCATGCCGTGTCCATTTGCAGGAATTTGTTTGACCATACTTCACCATGCTGGTCAGTGCGGGTTGATGATGAAAGCAAGAGGAGGGTTCGAGGAATAGTTCGGATATCACTCACTATTGATGTTCGTCGCGGCCGGTGATCGAGCTCAGACTGTCAGCACGTGAACCACTGCGCCACCGCTCTCTCTCGTCGCAAAACACCACATCGGGTCTTTCCCCCGACGACAATGACGTCTACGACAGCGGCGGACTTGCCTGCGTGCGGAGGACGTTGCCAGCGTCCTGCGTGCCGTAGTGGTGCATGAAGACGTCGGCCAGCATGGTGCCGTCGGCGTAGCCCGGCACGGGGTCGCACAGGATGGCACGCAGCTCGGCCGCCGTCCACACGTAGAAGGCGCCCTCCCTCTTCTCCCCGCTCACTCCGGGAGCCAGCGAGTCCGCATCCTCCGCGCTGTAGAAGCCCCCTGACTGCGTGAACATGGGGCGCAAGCGCACGCGAGTCTCTCGCTCGCTCGCTCCGAGCACACGTCTGCCGCTGATGCAAATGAAGGGCTACATCGCGAAAAGGGGGATCGCTCGCTCGGGGCGGCTCTGCGTGAAGTTTCAATGACACGCGCTGCGTGGAAGCAAAAAGTGAAGCTCTCGGCCTTATGCTGGAAAGCACCAATTCAGAAAAACCGCACTGCGGTCAATTTGTCTTGGGTCACCATCAAAAAATTGAGAAAATGTGTGATCAACCGACAGGCAGGAGTGAAACGAGGATAAAACTGTAGACCGGCTTTGTTCACATTAGGACTCATCGTTACAGTGCAGTAATTGTACACTGCTGCCATCTGCCTCTGGGAGACTATGACTGGTGATGGCTTTTCCCGTCATTTACAGATTTGAGTAATGGCACACGACATAGTCATACAAAATATGGGGAAGATTAGAAATCACATTAGCCAGAGAGACAAAGCGTACAGGCTGCAAACATATAACAGTGTGCTCGACAGCGACCTATCAATATGGAAGTCCCAGAAGACTTTGCATGCCAAGGTGATAACAAGCCTTGCGTATAAGATGAACACAACCCATGATTGCCATTCCCCAGCCACACTTGGCAAACTTAAGTTTTAGTAATTTTTCTACTGCTATTTTATTTAAAAAGGCTAAACTTTTCTTGTCAATGGTGCTCTCATCCACGAGTCTTGCTATCAATGGAATTCAGTTACCCACAGATCCCCGAAGGGATTGCAGATAACGTGGGCCGAAAGTAAGAGAAGAGTCCATACTAAGCCACTCTGGGTGACGTTTAAAGCATTCTTTAAATTATTTTTACAGTATTTCCACAAGCTGCCCTACCTGTAATAAAATATGTGGTTGAACAATAACTGTTCTCCTGCGCAGCATTGCGATTCAATTCGGCATGGGCTTTGAGTGGTGCTTAACTCCATGGGAATCGATGGTTAAATACATTGAGAATAGGGGTTTCCCTTTTTTCTGGTAACAAACAGGTGTGAAGCTGTTAAAATACCAAACTGAGACCTTTTACATGGAATAATGTCTGCATTAACCACAAAACTTGTGGTCAGAATGCAAACAAAAAACATGCTCTGATAATATATGCATTGTCTTTGAAACTGATTGGTCCACACCAGCGACAAAAGGCGTCCTCTGGTCTAACACCGTTTTGAGACGAGGCTCAAAAGAAAGCTGTCTCTGGTGTGGACCAATCAGTTTCAAAGACAATGCATATATTATCAGAGTATATTTTTGGTTTGTATTCTGACCACAAGTATTGTGGTTAATGCAGACATGGTTCCTTGTAAAAGGTTTCAGTTTGGTGTTTTAACATGTTAACACCTGTTTTGTTGCCAGGAAAAAGGGGAAAACCTATTCTCATATTTTGGTACTGGCAAAGGAGGTCCCATGATGGTTAAATACATTCTTTAGCAGCAGTGAAGGCAGCACTAGATCAGTGGTTCTCAATCGGGGGTATGTGGCAATGTCCCAGGAGTTGTGCGAGTTGGTTTCTAAATGTGTTAAATTATATTATACATGAGTTATTGGTGAACAATCATGTATGAAACTGCCAATATAAAATAACTACGGTAACATTTTTATCCATATGGTAACCTAGCACGATATAAAAGTCCTTGAAAATCATTGATCCTAAACAATGCGGGTTTCCAAGAGTAGCCAGCGAGCACGAACAAATGACGTCATGCGTGCAGAGCGTCCGTTGAATATTCTTTTACTCGCTCACAGCTGGTTAGGATACCTCACAAAATGGACAATTTGGTTAAAATATTGACGTTTATTATTCATCCATTTATTTCTCAGAACCGTGTTGGGTCAGAAAAAAGGGGTTACTCGGTTGAAACTAAATTCAACTCGGGGTACAGGTTGAGAACCACTGCACGAGATACTTGGGTACCTGTCCATTGTTCAGGAGTATACCGTGAGCCTTACAAGGCCGAACATGCCCATGAAAATTCATGACTTGAACCCATTCGCCTCCATGTCACCTACATTTTCCACCATCGTTTTTCTCCTTTTTACAAAACCATTCCCAACTCGTAACTGCAACAACAAAAAAACCCCATACGATTAGCATTTCAGTTACTTATTAACCTTTGTAACTTTGTTTTATTTAAAGGTCAATGGGAATGAGCCCTAACTTTGTCTCTGTACGGTGACATGGACTGAAGTGCTGTGACTGGCGCACTAATTCACGTACAAGTTCCTTACGATGTAAATGTACCATTGGAACCTCATTTGCCAGTAACAAAATATGATTATTGTTTTTTTTACCCTTTTATCTGGCAACTAAACTGACACCTTTTTTTACAAGGAGTCATGTTTGCATTGACCACAATACCTGCAGTCGGAATGCATTCAAAAAACATAACTCTGATAATGTATGCACTGTCCTTGAAATTGATTGGTCCACACCCGAGACAGCTTTCTTTAGAGCCTAGTCTCACATTGGTTGGACCAGGTGACGCCAAAAGTGCGCCTTTTGGCGTCATCTGGTCCAACACCATGTGCGTCTTTTGGCGTCATCTGGTCCAACACCATGTCAGACTAGGCTCTAAAGAAAGCTGTCTCGAGTTTGGACGAATTAATTTCAAGGACAGTGCATACATGATCAGAGTTATGTTTTTTGTTTGCATTCTGACTGCAGGTATTGTGGTCAATGCAAACATGACTCCTTGTAAAAAAGGTGTCAGTTTTGTTGGCAGATAAAAGGGTAAAAAAACAATTACGATGTAAATATATTCTTACAGTTGACGGTGGCCACTTTTGCAGAACTCGGCAGTGTTTAAAAAAAAAAAGGCACCGCGATCTGGTCGAAGGAAATGAAATGTGAAAACAGCAAATGTTTACTTTCATAATTTCTCTTTATTCGCCAGTCATGGCGATATAAAGTTGTGGGGTTAACTATCGATATCACACGATGGTCATATATGGTCATATCTAGACTGAGAGAAACTGAACCAGGGATTTAATCAGTGTTGGCTCAGCAATAGCATTAGTCCCCTTCACCTACCCGGCTATCTTATCTCCATATCCTCCTCACTCTCGGATGCCAGCGCATTCAATTAACTGCACGAGCGTGCCCCTAACCACGCCGTCCTGCTGTGTAACCAGGGGAGATCTTAAACCGAAGATGGTTGAGCTTCATTAGTGCTTGGATGGGCAACCAATGATGCAATATTAGTTGTGAGCGAATGGCACTGGGTGCTCAGTTGGGGGCAATGTGTTAGCCCGATGGCACAAAACAGTGTCAGGGGTTGAGGGTGCAGGTTTTTTTTGACACGAGATACATCTTCGATAAAAATTCCAGCAAAAACATATGAATGTAAAAGTGTACTCCTGGACTCAAACCATCTTTGTTTATCTCCAGCGGGGACACGGCCGCAAGCTGGCATCCATTTTCTTTACACCGAAGCGGTGGAGGGGCCGAGTCTATACGAGACCCAGGGTTTGAATGCGCTGCTGAGATCGAGCGCTCCGGAAGGGGTTCTACAAGTGATGTACCGACATATTTTGGGGGCGCCTGATAGCCATGTCCTCCAGGAGGGACCTGCGGGAATTCAAGCGCACCTCTTCACGAATCAAACTTGTGAAATCCTGTTCTTGCTATAGCCGTTGAGGGGCACAGGCAACCGACTGGGAGGCTTGTCACACCGGTTTTTCGTAGGCTGTCGTACACAGATATTTAATCAAGTCTTCTTTTATTCTATGGGTCTTTCGGTAAAGCCACGTAGATAGAAAAATAACAAAAAATAAGCCTTTTTCTTTCATATGGCTGATGCAGATGCAGAGCAGCAACTTCACATTCAGGTCGTCAAGTCAGACAGCCGCGTCAGCAGCAGTGGAGTGTATCGCTGTGATGTCTCCTTTGTATTTGTGGATCGGGAATTGTAGTCTTACGTTGTACGGTCTGCTCTGGATGACCACAGTCGCACACCGGAGAGTTTTTCATTTTACATCTGTGCATCAGGTATCTGCATTTGCCATGGTTTGTATGGATGCGGTTTATGGCAGACCATGGTAGATAAAACTCTTCTGCGTTGAGTCTTTCACAACAAGGCGTTTGCGAGTTATTTTCAACTTCATTCAGTGTAATCAGTGACTTCTCGAAGTAAAGACTGCTTTAGCTGCTAAACAGATAGAGAATGAGGTGATTAAAGGGCCGCAACCCTTGTGTAGCTCACCTTGGCCACGTGAAATGGAGTGAAAATAACCTAAATGTCTCCACACTCAAATGAGCATTGGGTGGTGCGTACAGCCACTGGAGGCCATCAGCCAGTGGTGGAAATTCCACATTACTAAGGTGGGGACCATGTTCTTCAGAAGACAACCACTCCTCACCTCCTACAAAGTGGGTTTGACTTCAGTCACCCGGGAGGGATGATGGGCTGAGTTGATCCCTGACTGGGATTTTAACTCATGAGCTTTCCGTATGCGAACCATCGCTTGCCACGGTGCTGTCCGGCTGAATACTAAATGGAGTAGCTCGTTCGAATGCACTCGTGTCTCTGTGTGCTTACGCCACCGTTCTTCGCTCATTTTCAGAGGGGGGCCTCTTTCGCCGATAAGACATCATTGGTGTGAGGGCCGTCGCACATTTGAAACCGTTGGGTTTGACAGCACCATGGGGTGTTCTCACTCTTTGTGTATTGTCGGGGGCCGCACGCCAGGGGCCGCACTAAAGGCCACCAGTAGCCCGCGGATCTCACGATGAAAAACATTGGCTTAGGCGCACATCCGAATGTACATAAAAAACCACGAGGTTTCTCTTGAAAATTAAGAGTCATAATTAAGAATCAACGAGTGTTTGTATGAGTCGGGTAACTCACCGTTTTACTCATCAGAATTGTTTCTCTTTGATGGCCGCAACTGGTGACGTGTGCTGTGATTTTCACGTTATTTTTACAGCCTGTAATGGTTTAGATGGAATTCATCGCGTGCGCACATTATCACGGTGAAAATCATTCAGATCAATGGTCTGCACTTGCATTGTCTGCCACAGGAGCGTTTCTCAACTTCATTCCAAACGCACCCCCCACCCCCCAAAACACGCTACAGATGTCCGTGATTACCAACCATCAGGTGCGTGCAGTGTAATGTGGATTACCATGGATTGCTTTACGTGTGAATAGAAAAAGGATTGGTAATCCGGAGAAAGTGGGCCGTGGCGGGCCGCAAGAACTGGCGTTGGGAAACACTGCGCCCGAGCACGCTCCACACACACATACGCCTCCTCTGATACGCGGGGGGCGGTGGCGGAGGGGGGGTGGTGGCACATGCACGGAGGTGCTGTGCTGACTCCTGCAATCCACAATTCGTTTCCCCGTCACTCACAGCATAGGCCTGGAATTCCTTTAGGTTGACCGCACTTACATTGAGTAACCCCCCTCTCCCCGATGCGGTGTGTGTGTGTAAATTAGTCACGGTGGAGACACAAGTTGTGTTTCTGGGAACACCACTCACTCCCGCGTGTGCATCGACAGCCTCGATAGGTGCCCCCCTCCCTTTACCCCCCCCCCCCTTTCGCAGTGCTCGTTTTCAACACGCCGCGCACGTTAGCGCGCGGGCACGGTGCTGAGACGCATGCGACGACGTGACCCCGCTGCGCGACGCGTCCTCCGAACAGCTGTTTACGCTGGGTTTTGCCGTGGGTCCGTTTTCTTCAGTCTGAGGTGACGAGAAGAAACTGTTTGTTGGGCGTCGGTATTTGGTTAACCTGGGCAAAGGTAAGCACCTGCACACACACGGGCAGAGAGCCTGAAGGCACGTTCGGGCCCCCCCCCCCCCATTGCACACTCCGTCAAATGTGTCTTATCTCACGCACGGGCATTTGATGAGGCTTTACGATGTCTGGGCATCGGTGTCACAAACAACCCCGCGGGCGACGCAGTTTTGGTAACTGGCCGCGGTTTCCGAAAGAAGGAGGGTCGATCTCACGACCTCCCAATTCTACCGACTCCAATGAGAGTTGTAACGTATGTTAAATGGCACGTAGGCACGAAAGTCCTGGGAGCAGTGGTGTTGAGATCACGGCATGATGATGCAACTCCAGAAACGTGGGTTTGATTCCAAGTCAAGCACAGTCTCCTGGGTGGCGATTACAGCAGAAACTTGTTTGGGACCTCTACATCATTAGACCTCCTTTGCCAGTACCAAAATATAATAATAGGGGTTTTCCCCTTTTTTCTGGCAACAAAACTGAAACCTTTAAAAAAGGATCCATGTCTGCATTAACCACAATACTTGCAGTCAAAATGCAAAAACAAAAAATTCTCATCGTGTGTTTTTATTTGCATTTTGACTGCAAGTATTGTGGTTAATGCAGACATGAATCCTTGTAAAAAGGTTTCAGCTTTGTTGCCAGAAAAAAAGTGAGAAAATCCTATTATTATAGTTCTGGACCTCTCCGTAAGACCTCGCACAAACCGTTCAGCGCACGACACAGCGCGCCACATGCAGTGATGGGGAGATAGAGACGGATGAAGGTGCTGCGGAATGCCGCGATGTTCTTTGCTGTGCTTAACAAATAGATCTTCGAGCATAAAGAGCGGATGCCGTCCCGATATATGCAGTATTACATTTCCTACCCAACTATTTCTTCATTGATTTGCTTTGGTGTTGGTGAAAACAGTGTTATGGTCTACTTAAGTTAATTTATATTCTCACAGGCCACCACAGACGGTCGCCCATCATTTATTCATGGGGAATGAATGAAAACTGTGACCGCCGGAGATGCTGAAGAAAGAACTGACCTTTTCACCACCGAGTTACTGGAGAGAAAGTTTCAGTTAATGTTTGAAGGCTCATTTCTAAAAAAGAGTAAACACACTTTTTTTTTGCTCTTTCCCCATCCACTTATAAAAGGACCCGGCTCTGTTTGTTTTTGTTAAACCCACAGAGCACACCCCAGTGCTGAGCTTCACGGGGGTTTAATAAAGTGGTCGCCCATGTGTCCCCGCAAATGTTTGCACTGCCCACATGAGGAAGAAAATCTGCGAAGCTGCATTCGGGCGATGGCTGTGAATTTGATGGGGAGCTACCGTAGCGGTGCAACGCTCCGCACATTGGAGCTGCGATCCAGACAGAGGTCGCGGTTCAAATCAATCTCCCGGCACGGCAGTTGAAACGATGGGAAACTTTCCTAAATTCGAACCCCCCCCTCCCCCCCAACATAAATAGGCACGAGGGACACCACAGTTAGTCGATTGGCAGGCTGAATGGTGTTGGGGTAAAGTGTGAGTACTACCGCCTCTTTTTGTGCGTTTAGTTTGTTGTCCTGCCCCCCGCACCTCTGATTCGCAAGGTTGACTACGTACGGTGCGAAAAAAGTTCAACTTATATACATACATCATGAACTTCAAGAAGAGTAAGCCAAATAATAATATCAAGCGCTCCCTCTAGTGGAGGCTCTTCCACCAGCAGCAGCTTGAGCGAGCCATTGCAGGTCTGCACCTTTTACCTTTTATGATTGTGAAAGAGCTGAGAAAGCCACCCACCTGGCTGCTGAGGTCTCGCGAGACGTACATCAGAATGTCTCTGGCCACACCGGCATAAAATCCATCGTTTGTTATCTGTTGGAAGAAATGTTGTATACAGAATCATGTATTATGAAGATAAGGTTCTCACCTCGCAGGGGATTGACGTCGTGTATTATTATTTTCATAAATTCATAACCATGTCAATCTACTGCAAGATGGTTGAAGTGATGCTGATGATCGTGGTAATGATTTCTGTAAAGAGGTTAAGTTCTTAACAATGTCGTGCTGACGCCGTTGCTGGCGGAAGTGCCTCTAGTAGAAGGAGCTCAAGCGAGAGCCCCTCTGGAGGGTCTTTTGCCCTGCTCTTTCAAGCCAGCCAGACGTCTCGGAAGAGGTGAGACCACCCACAATTTATGTATGTACGTTGAACTTCTTTCGCACCGTATGTAGCCAATCATGTTAATCGGAGGTGCTGGAAAAATAAGTTTGCCTTTTTCTAGGCAGGCGTGGCACACAGCAGAAACGCGGCCAGCTCCACGACCGCCAGTCCCTTCAATAGCAAAGCGCCAGGGACAGCGATCGCCGGGGGGGAGAGATGGTCACGAACCTGGAAGGCGGCGGCGTAGGCGGCCGCGAGCTGTGCCTGATCGTAGAGCATCTTCTCGAAGTGTGGCACGAGCCAGTTTGCGTCCGTGGAATAGCGGTGGAAGCCCTACCACGGCACGCAGACACCCAATGGCAGAGAGAGACGCTGGTGAAATATTCCCTTCCTCTTGCCCTGCAGATTTCTATTTGACCCTCGGGCATCGCGCTTAACAAAAACACCCTACACGTTCACTATTATTCAGATATATTAGATAAATGTAGGTGAGAGTCCGTAAACAACACCTTATAAATAAAGATAAATAGGGTAGAAACATATTTATCACTTTAAAAGGCCCATTGACCAAAATATTTGCCGATTATATCACACGTGTGTGTGTTAAAGTGCGTTAATGGGTGAACGTGTTGAGTTCATCATTTTTGTGTTAGTTTGTTGTATTTCCTCCGCACCTCCGATTAGCATGGTTGGCTACGTACGGTGCAAAAGAAGTTAAGCGTACATACATCTATACAACACACTTTACACCACCGCCAAAGCTGTCCCTAAAATGTTATTCAATCCTTTTGTGGAACATCCGAGTAAACCAAATACATTTCCGATACCCCGTCTACATTAGGTTTAAAAATAAATGTATTTTTCTGCAAAACAAACAATTTATTTATCCCCTGAATGATTAAGGTAGATTATTACTGGAGGTGAGAGGTCACGGAGGAAGGCCTTGCAACTCATGTACCAGGGCTTATTGCCTCTTTTCCTCCAGTGATGATTGAAATGATTTCCTATCACTGAACTGATCCTACTCGTTTGCCCCGTTTACGAATTTCTCACGACCTGTATAGAGCGGCCAAGCGTCCTGCGCTATTAACCCAGCACTGTGCGTTGGATTCTCGGCGTGCGTGCGTGTATGCATGTTGAACTGCTTTTGCACCGTACGTAGACATTTGCGCTAAACGGCTTAATGGTGGCGAGTGATGTCTGAACTGGTTCTGGGTTCCCCTCCCCCCCCACCTTCACCAACCCGTAGTGACCAGCGTGGTGAGGTATGGTCAAACAATACGCACAACCGACACAGCATAGGGAAGCCCTCACCCCGGATTGACAAGTAGTAGTTGTATGATGCACTGTGTATTGTATGATGCAGCGACAATGCCACGTAGAATCCTGTTACTTGCACCACACCTACGACTCCACTGTATATTCACATTCCCGCCACCTCTCCTGCACCAAACATTTTATTATTTCATGCTGTGTTCTCAAAATTAGATTAGAATTGTGCTACGATATGAGCACATTTACATTCAGAGGAAGGCACGCACAAAGCCACAACAAGGAACACCGCCTTTCCAATATCCTAAGCTGCACATTCAATAGGGACCTTATTTTCAACACAATGTTGATTCGCACAATAGCGACACATACCGCTAAATTTAAGGGCGTCTCAGACTTCGTTATAATCAGACCCTTGGGTACCCGCCAGGCATGTAATGAAAGCAACGGGTTCATCGATTGAAATTGATTCTTGCACTCACGACGCTAAACGTCGACTCGTGCTCAAAAGAACATTGTATAATTTCTGGCAATTAAATGCAAATTGCATTTTTACGTTTCAGCTAAAGAAGTGGACAAAACGCCATGAACGAGACAACTCCAGTGGAGAAACATTACAAAGAAGACGGTAAAAATTAGCTTGGGCAAGAACTTGTCACGAGAAGAGAAGATGGGCATTTGACGAAGAACAAATTATTGAGCGGTGGCCAAAGGAGGGAATAAGCAAAAATATATTTTTTATTTTACCAGGTAAGGCCCACTGAGCTGTATAGCTCTTTTTCAGAATCGACCAGGCCACAAATGATAGCTCAACAAAGTGGCTTTACATCACGCGGAAATTGATAGCATCCAAATACTCTAAACGCGTGTTTCTAAATGTGGAGGGAACAACCGGAGGACCTGGAAAGAAATGTACGCGACCATGGGGATAACATGCAAACTCCAAATATACAGCAGCAGGCGTCAGGGTCGGGATGGAACCCAAGACCTCCTGTATACCAGGCGAGGTAGTTAACATCTGGCCACCGTGGTGCCAAAGAGCCCATTATCGCTTTCTCAACAGGAATGCGTCCAAGAGGCCATTATCGAAGAGATGGAGCGACAAGATCGGCTTTGTATGCAGGTGCTGGATAGATTGTTGCATCGTGGGACTATGAAGAATGGCGGCGACTTGAGGTGGCCTTCTACCAAGCAGCGGATTGATCATAGCTGATGATACCACCGCATAGGTTTTTCACGGCTGTGGAGCTCTCTGACGTGTTTTTTCGGCTTCCACAGTGTGTTGCTTTGTGTGATGTCTGACACTTCCGTCCATGCTCTTGGAGATGAGATTCTTTAAGAACTAAACTGATTCAGAAAATCGTCTCAGTTACTGAAAAAGCTCTCAGCACGTGGAGTGAAACATCAGACATCCACGCTGAATGACACACCGTGCAACCTGAAAACACATAGGAGAGCCACGGCTAAAGATGACGACGATGATGATGGTGATGATGACGAAATATGGGACAAAACTGAATCGATTATTGAATGGAATCGTGGTTTGGAATCATATGAGAGATGTGTCCTGCTGTCAGAGGGAGGGCTGACAGTCTCCAGTGGCCCAGCACCTGGCCAATGTGGTCGTGGATGCCACCGTGCGCCATCATACGCAGCGTATGCAGGCACATCTCTAGTGCCTTGGCGCCGTCGCGGGAGTTCCGGTCCTGCGCCCACAGCCCCAGCAGGAAACTCAGGTTCACTGCGCACACACACACGCACACGGCAGCACAGCAACAACAACCATCGTTCGCTACCAATTGGTGGTCACGCCACCACGACGCTTGTGCCAGGCTACATGCACTTTAAGGCCATGCGCGCACGCAGCCAATGAAAATTAAAAAGACACCTTCACTACCAGCAGCATACCCTGATGACAATTTGGCGTAAATGGGATGTTGCTTACTAAACCCCGCCACGTTCCATTTGCATCCCTGACTGACAGCAGACTCGGCAGATCCGCCAAAGATCCACCGCCCAAAGTGCCTCCAACCCAACCACTGCAGGTTGCTCGATGGCATTGCCCCCCAAGGCAGCCAACGAATCGGGGAGCCGTGCGCTGGGTGGCGCTGGTGTCATGGAAGCAGTGTGGCCCGGAGTCAACAGTGGGGCAGGGCGTGTTGTCTAACAAGGAAAATTAACGCCGCACTCCCTTTGGGTCATAGTGGAGTCATGCATTTACACTTTAAATTAAAACGTTGGTTCTTTGAGACGTTAAAATGTAAAAATCACACGTTGCGTTGCCCTATTATTATTATTGTTGCTATCGCAGTTATTGAAGTTTTTGGTTGTCGAAGTCTTCGCATCTGTCTCTCCTGTGCTCCATTCTACTTCTGTACTCATACATCTGTACGTGTGCGCCTGCACATGTGTCTGTATGTGTGCGTCTAACACATGTGCGTCGGTACATGTGCGTCTACACATGTATGTCTGCACACGTGCATCTTTGTCTTTTGTACATGTGCGTCTGGACATGTGTATTTGTACACGTTCATCTACACGCGTGCGTCTGTACGTGTGTCTACACTTGTGCGTCTGTACACATGCATTTGTTCTCTCCAAGAGCGATTTTTCTCCATACGTGTGCTCGCTCTTTCTCCGGGAGCCATTCTCCAGACTCCTAATTCTCTCCATCTCTAAAATTAGCTTAAATCCGCCAACCTGCAACCGAGGAGTGAGCGGTGTGCTTCACTATTTAAGCCACCCGATTTATGCCCGGGCAACAGCTTGCTGCCGTGGCAATGACCGACCAGCAGGCGCGGCTGGCAAGATTCCCAGCTCGTGAACTGCGAATAAATTGCAGTTGCAACAGCTCCGTCGAGGGAAGGCGCCACTTCTGGTGGAGCAACGCTTCTTTCTAGAGACGTTCAAGCAGAGGCGGCCTCAACTCGGTGGAGGTGAATTGGTCGTCGCGAATCGTCGCGAAAACGTCTCCGTCTACCTCCATTGGCACATCCATCCGAGATGTAAATTGGGCCGACATCCGCTTGGGAAATTTTTGTAAAAGAAAAAATGTTTTGCCATGCCGATTGTGTTATCCGTTTCATGTCATGAGATGGAGCATTCGCGTGACCCTCCGTGCGAGAGAATGGCCCACGGAAATAGATTACATTATTGTAAAGGCTTCCTCTGACATTCCCTTTCTAGCGACTTTCGGTTCGCACAATAGGGCCCAGCACTGGCAAATATAATGTACATCTATATGCACGATTTTGCCCTGGTTATGATGTGTTATTCAACACGTGAATGGCTCCTGATACGGTGGTTAGCTGTGACGACGTCTGTTGAAAACGGGACAAAGGGTCCCCATGGA
This sequence comes from Entosphenus tridentatus, assembly GCA_014621495.2. Taxonomy (NCBI): domain Eukaryota; kingdom Metazoa; phylum Chordata; class Hyperoartia; order Petromyzontiformes; family Petromyzontidae; genus Entosphenus; species Entosphenus tridentatus. Next base: position 7,666,124 of record CM025641.2, on the reverse strand, counting down.
AATATAGCCCATTGCCAGCTGTGTAGAACACGAATGTAAACAGACAGAAGTGGCTCCGAAAGCAGCGAACAGACGAGATGACACAGCAGATGCGAAGGCTGGCCCCGTTGTATCGTGCCGCACAGACGTGCATTATGCGGGGTGTGAAAGGCATAACAAGCGTCCTCCACAATGTGCCGCAGAGTGAACTGAATATTTATTTTCTTCACCCCCAGCGTAGTCATTTTCATGTTGCAGAGAGACGGCTGCCAAGCCCATCTGTCAAGCAAGCAGAGCCTTCAACGAAATTGTTATGCATATACCCACAGCTAAATAAGTGTGAAATATGGAAAGCCTAATTGAGATTCAAGGCTCCTTTTGTAATTGGCATTGCATCAAAGACAGAGTGCGTTTGGTCGGTCCGTTTTTTCTTTTCTTTCACGTGCCAGAGTCAATGAGTGGCATGGAAGACACGTGCAAATGAGAGGATGGCACTCTCATTCCAAACAAATACTGCACATCAAACACAACATATTTGCTGATGTCAATACAATTCAAAGGCAATCTGTCCACCGTTACCCTTTTTATTTGGACACGCTCAAGACTTCCCTGGCTTACACAAAATATAACTATTCACCCACCAATGATTCGACTGTAAAGATTTGGGGGTTGTGATTTGAAAGAATATTTATTTTATTTAGGCTCGTTTTTATACCAAATCGTTTGCATTGTTTCTCACATATCATGTCTTGTTTTTACAGTTTTTCTGACTCTTTTAGCCTTGATCTAACAATGACAAACAGGGACTCCTCTACTTACGAACATTCGCTTTACGAACTTTCAGAGATACGAACAAACCTGTCCGTATGTCCAGTTGCCTGTTCGGACTGCGAGTCGTAAGTTCAACCGCCGCGCATTAGATGGCGGTGGTTTCGACATCTGCAGAACGTGAAGAACCAGTGACATCAACATCTACAGGAGATTATATCACTTTTAAAGCCATTCCACGTATTTAGTGTACAAGCCGTACAACATGTTTGGAATAAAACAAATTGACTTAGGAACAGACCTCTGGAATTCATCTTCTTGGTTCTTTCGGTAAAGTCACGTAGAAGGAAAATAATAAAATAATACAAATAAAACATAATAAAATACAATTCTCACGACGTTCATTCAGACGCTGTCTTTCCGACAGACCTGTTCTTCACCTGAGGATGGCTGCTTGCGTTGTGGCCGAAACGTCGTAATAATTGTATTTTATTGTTTTATTTTAATTATTTTATTATTTCCCTTCTACGTAACTTTACCGAAAGAACCAAGAAGATGAATCCCTGCAGTCACAAAAGCTTTAAATCGAAATTTAGACCTCTGGAACCTAACTGGTTTGTAAGTAGAGGAGTCCCTGTATACTTATCATCAATCATAAAGTCGACTCTTCCACCACGCGAGCCTAAAAACTCATAAATAAATCCATTGTTACATTCCTTGCAAATAATGTTACAAACATTGCAAAAATGTACCTTTGTTTGGATATTCATGGTTGAGTAAGTGACGCGACTGGCTCGTGTCCCATGCAGCTCTGGTAATTTCCCATCATGCAAAGCGTGATGATCAAATCGCTTAGAATGTGGAAGCTAAGCAGCTGAGCATGGATAGTGCCTGGATGAGTGACTACCATGCCACGTGTTAAGAGGCTGCAGGGGCTATATTGGTAGGCAGCAGAAGGCAGTGCAGCAAATTCCATTGTTGAACTCTACATCTGTAGTACCTCTATGCTCCCACGTCGATGCTGTCCACCTTCGCCAATCCGTACTGGCCAGTGTGGTGCCATGCGGTCAACTAATCATCACCGCCGTGCACGTGTGCGCCACGTGTACAGAGCATCGCGAGGCCGTCCCCCCCCCTCCAACCGCCCGCCTCACCTGGCGTGGGGAACTTGGGAGCGTCGCTGAACCCGCCGTGGACGTCGTCGAAGGACGAGAAGAGCTGCGAGAGGCAGAGGCCAGCGACGTCCTCGGCGGACGGGAGGGGGCGACCGCGCCTCGCCGGGATGGTGGCGACGCGGCGCAGCTCGGCCAGCACGCGCTCGCCGCTCTCGCGCAGCGCGCCGCGGTCGACCTGCCACTGGCACAGCAGCGCACAGGTAGCAGCGCTTAAGCGGCGACAACCCCACCGCGTCCGTCGCTCTCCGCTCGCTCGCTCGCCCCTGCCGAGCTGAGCAGGCGTGCTGTGATGGTGAGCACGCCGGTCTCCCAAGTGTGGCGGTCGAGAGCAATGGGGGCGAGGATTTTTTCTATTTTAAATCCCACCACCTCCCCGCAATGCAGCTGTCCACCCAGCAGCGTAAATGTGTAGACCCGCAGTTACGATCGGCAGTGCCGCGAGAAGTGGGATAAACACAAAACTGCTTTTTGCGTTTAGTTTGTTGTCCTTCCCCCGCACCGCAGATTAGCGCGGTTGGCTACGTATGGTGCGATAGAAGTTCAACATACATACACGAAAACATTGTGGGTGATCTCACCTCTTCCTAGACGTCTGGCTGGGATGGAAGAGCAGGATGAAATACCCTCCAGAGGGCTATCTCTAGAGCTCCCTCAAGTAGAGGCCCTTCGGCCAGCAATGGCGGGAGCAGAACATCATTAACAGCTTTACCTCTTATGTAAATCATGACCACGATCATCATCATGAACATAACTACAGTCATCCAGCAAGGGATTGACGCGCCTATCAATTGATTGACGTAAATAATTCACGATGTCAATCCACTGCTAGATGAGGGCCTCATATTCACAGTACAGCAATCCCACGCCAAAACGTGGGGGTTAGATTCCTGGCAAGGGCTGCAGTAGGCAAATCCGTGGTTGGTAAAGAACAGGGGCCCTATGGGAAATAGGGGGTTATCGGAACCACGTCATGGCTTATGTAACTTGCCTGTTATTAACCAAACACTGAATAAAATACGGTACATTACACAATAACATAATGAAACATAAATAAACATTACATTAACTTCACACACTTTTAATGTTACCGACGATGATGGTGACGATGATGACAATGAGATGATGGGGAAGGGGTGGTTAGGAGGAGGGGCTCAGCCCACTCACAGATGCAACACTCTCACCACGTACAAGCCTAACCAACACTTCCACTTTACTCTGCAAACCCATGATGCTTCTTGCTCTCTAAGCCTTTTAAATCACCTTCTCCACTTTTGTAAATTTGCAAATGTGTGTTGCGGACCCACGTGTTCCAGATTCATAGAATAACGGCAGCAGACAACGACGTCACACGATACAATTATGTCATACTGTAATGCAATGACTTCCTTAACACTGTGCTGACCTGTGGATAATACTCAAATTTCCAGGCCGCGGTTGGCACAAATTGGTATACAAATAATAAACCGTGTATACATCAAACCGCGGTTGTCAAATCCGCGGTTGGCGAGAGATTCCTGTGTTCATATTTGTAGGAGGCCCTTGGTCGGTGTGACCAGCCTCCAAGATCACCTGCGATTTTACTAAAAGCGACGCACTCTCATCAGGTGGTACCCACGTGACCCACCCGAATAGGTGAATGATGATGACGACGAATGAAGCTAATAGCGATGCCAATTATGATGACGATTTCACAATCTGGAGCACTGCTGCCCGAACTCCCGGCCGATACGCACGCGTACAAAATTTTGCGCTCATGAATTTAAATTGCTCACGGTTCCGTAAACAACGGTACTCAATGTTTGTTATTTTAAATAACTGCAATTTAAATCAAGGTGACTGAAGCAGTTATACGGGCATGCTTACTGCAAACAGCATGTGCAATCAAGCATGCGTGCTAAGCATGCATCCATTAGTTCTTCATGGCTTGCTGGGTCATCATCGCATGCCATTAGCAAAGAACTACACTAATGAACACACAGCGTAATAATGCAGGCAGGTGGCTACTATCAAAGCCAGATTGCATTTGACTGCCAGCCCTCTCAAATTTGCACTGCACTGTGCAAATATTTTTTCCTGGAGCTCTGCTAATCTGTGATATTGGCCCCCGCGAAGGTGCCTCGCTTGGTAGTCTAGCCAATTAGACGCTAATTGAGGCATTTTTAAAAGCGAAGGGATTAAGCTTGGGTCAGCGACGCTGCAAAGCAGTGTGCTAATCACTGTGACACACGTTTCACGAGGGCACTCGCACACACCGACGTGTCATACGAACACCCCATCAAAGGTACACGGACCCGAGAAAAGGGTCAGTGCTAGAGCTGCGGTAATGCTGAGAAACACTGCGGCTTGAAACTTTGCTTGAGAAGATTGCGTTTGCAGGTTTTTCTTATTTTAGAATTGTTAAAACAAAGATCCCCCTTCATCAAGATTTCCCGGTCATGTGGCTTTGTCCAATTGCTCTTCCCTATTCTTCATCATCATCATCATTAGCCACGGTCAATCCGCTACTGTTATGCAAGACAAAGATCCCCCGTATAGCCTAAAAAGACGTTTGTGGCGAGTACTTGTTCGCAAACACTTTAAGGGATCAGCACGGTACATGAGGGGGTGGGTGGCCAGCACCACGTGTTATGTAATAGTGCACCGAGCACCTACACATTAACCAATTTCATTGCTCCATCTGCTCTTGGACGCGTGCCACTCCTTGGCTATAAGTGCATTATATTTATATATATTCCAAGCCTACCCAATATAACAAAACAAGCAGGCAACGTGTCTCTATATATACAACAAAGTATTTCACACGAAACATATCAGCTGCACGGCACTCTGGGGAGGCACAGCCGCAGTCGCAATGGCCCAAGTCAAGGAAATCCTTCACCGGTTTCGGCAGATAAGCACTCGTCTATCTCGTGCCACGGCAGTGAAATGTTAAATACTTCACCTGGTATACAGGAGGTCGCGGGTTCCATCCCGACCCTGATGCCTGAATATTTGGAGTTTGCACGTTCTCCCCGTGGTTCACGTAGATTTTTCTCCGGGTCCTCCGGTTTCCCCCCCCCCCCCACATTTAGAAACATGCATTTAGAGATCAGCAAGGATCTGTGGTTCATTTGTGGAAAGCACTTTGTGTGTAATGGGTTCGTTCGGCAACTGGCAGCCAATGCAGCACGCCGAACACTGGACGGACACGGTCGAATCTAACACTGGTGACAGGCATCATGAAGTGTTGCGCGGTAAGGGAAAGCCAACCGCGACATTATGGCCATTTGTCTTGCTTCTCTTTGGCCGCCAATCTTGCCACCGGCTTCCACCTGCTCAGGCGCTACACTAGTGGTGGAGGAGGTCGAGCGGACATCCACTGGCCTCTTGGCTGCGGCAGACCATCGCTGTTGAGGGCTCACAATGGGAAGGGAGCTTGCCCGTTGGTTTTCCAGGAGGGAGCGCTACAACAGTCGGCGTAAGGAAGGTGGACAGCTGCTAGATGCTGCTCCGGCGTACGCTCTCACGCCTCACCCTGACACCGTTGCTGCCAATATTAGGGGTCTTATTGCTTTTCTGTGGATCTCCTTGTTCTGAAACAATCTGGGCATTCATAGCGGTCTGCAGCCGAGAATCGAATCCTCTTGAGCCGTTTTTGAAGGTAACACACACACACACGCATGCGCGCATCTTACACGAACAATATTTCTATTTGTTAATCAACCCCCACTAAGTAGCTTTAAAACAATGACTAACACATCATTTTTTATTCAAATATCGTCGTCAGCCATGGTCACTCCACTGCTGAATTTACCAATACAATAATACAAAATCCATTATAGATAGACGCCAGGAGGGCCTCCCTTTCCCCGGGGATGGATGGGAGTCAATCACCGCTCTATGGGACTATGACAGGTTGATAAGTTCACCAGTGCGCGTGTCAGCTATTCCTTCCAAAGTGCTCCCCCCCCTCTTTTCCTTTTTCCATTCCAAACCCCCTTCCCATCTCCCCCCCCCGCTCCCTCCTCTTTCTTTCTGAAGTTATCTTTCCCTCGACTCGCGCTTCCCATATTAAAGTGCACGCAGCCTGCTTGCGGTTCCCACTTGGTGGGCCAGCGAGCCCAATTTGACACTTTCTCTAGACCCAGACCCAGGTGCACTGCGTTTGGGACTTCTGTCCGCAGAGGCTCTGTACCCCCTCTACGTTGCAGTTTGTGCTCTGTAGCGGGCTCCGATTTAAATGATACGAACATTTTAAAAATCCATGACAATTACAACTAAAAACTGAGGGTTATTACAGAGTCATGGAACTTACCAAAGCAATGGAGGTTAGTAAAGACACAAGCATGAATATTTATATTTTTCATACATTACACACCAACCTGCCAGTGTTAGAACATTTTGAACTTATGAAGGCCCAAATGATAGTATAGTCATGTTACATTGTGATTCTCAGGTTTGGTATCCGTTAACAAGGAACAAAGTACATTGATTATTGTGTTGAATAATGGGCTGTGTTTAAAAACTTTGGCCATGTCTAAAGACATTTTTAAACAGAACTCGCATTTGGTAATGTAACGATACTGTTAAACAGAATGCTCGCTATTGTCGACTTTCAACAAAATCCCATTTTTCTTTTATTTAAATTTTGAATTTTATTTTCATTTTCTATCTACGTGACTTTACCGAAAAAGCCAAAGAATAACAATATCCCATTCAAGCAGTTTCAACTTGAAGAGATTCATTGAAGATAAAGAAATAATACAACAATGCTGGAAAATCATGTGGAATTAAACATATTACATTGGCAAATTACGTGTGAATTATACGTCCATGTTTAACTTTGTGAGTCACGTGACAAAAGCTACGGGATTACCGCAATTAACACCGCCCAGTCTGCCAGACTACGGCCGTGGTAGAATGCAGTTGTTCGCGATATGGTCCGTTGTTTGGTTCGGGTGGCCGCAGGCACACTGTGGGCCTATTAACGCTCGCATGACTGACACAAGTGGGGGTTGGGGTCACCACGCTTTGCCTGTCCCACTGGCTTAGACTTGCCGGTGATGGCTTGGCCACGACGTATCGTTTAGTTATTTTACGCATGGATGACCTATGCGACCGCAAAGAAGATTCAGAAGGCCAAATGGCACTCTCGTGAAAGACTACTCGTGCATTTTGGCTGATTAGCGAGTCCCAGCAATAACTGCTCTCAATTGCAAGTATATCTCTTGCACTTAACTATATGAACAGCAACTGAAAGCACGCAGAATTATAATTCGATTTAAAGGAAACTTACGTAACTGTGCTACTCTTTACACTTAATTGCAAGCTCTTAAATTAATCATTAAACCTGCAATAAAACATGATCACCAATGCATTAGCATATGGTCAGTCAACCATGAATGGATTGTGTGCATTCAATCTACTCAAACCTCTCAGAACATATACAAGCGCTGGTTCATTATATTAACAAGCTTCCGTAATTTTGCCGAATGAGCTCCAGGTTTTGAATTTGTTGGATTATTGGATGATCAACCCCTTGATAGTAACCCATTCATAAACCTTGGTGCTTCATTGCAATAGCAGTTTAAATAAATTCAAACCATTAAACCAACACTCACACACACAGCCACCAGGTGTTAATTTTAGGCTGAGTTTACCTAGGGAAGACCTAGGCGACGATTGACAACGTTGATGTGCATGGCCAGGAATTAAACTCCACCAGGAATGACCCAGGACCTTTTTCACGTTGAAAATTATATTTGTAATCCACAGTTTTATATATGGATGACATTTCTAATCCAGAGTTGTTGAGTTTTTTTTACCAGCCAGGTAGCTAGGCCAGAGTGTGCAGCTCACCATCAGAAGGTTGAGATTTAACATCCTGGTTGGAGGTTGGCTTCAGCACGCAAAAATTACTACCACTTTTTTTGGAAGAGTCTACAAAGGTTGTTCTCTGGATATAATCATCCCTACCATAGGAATGTGCAATTTCTGCCACTGGCTCAGGGCTGTTAAAACGAAATGAGCACCGTTTGAAATGGTCATTTGAGTAAAAAATCACTTTGAATGGAATCCATAATTTTACTTGCACAACAGTGTCCCTGCTGGGTGGGCACTATTTAATACCGCGAGGATCTCTACCTTCTTGGCGATTTGCGTGAGCACCGTCTTGAAGCCCGGCCGGGAGAAGCTGTCCTCCGGTGGGAAGTATGTCCCACCCACGAGCGGCCGGAGGTCCGGGGTGAGCCACACACTCATGGGCCAACCGCCACCGCCACAGCAGGCCTGCAAGGCAACAACCCCCGACGCATTATTATTTAACCCACCCGCCGCCACTACCATCGTCGCAACCATCCCCCCCCGAGTCTTCCATAACACGGGTTGATCCGACGCTGGCACATGATCAACGAAAGCCAGGGCTGCCCAGAGGTTGCTGGAGGCCCCGGACAGAATGCCACTGAAGCCCCCACCTACAAACGGGCCTGTTGCGAGACCCTCTTGAAAAAAAGCTCAAATGTGGCGTGAATTAGCCTTTGTAGCCGTCATCATAAAGACAGCATGAGCTCCTGATGTTACTGTATCGACGTGTGGACAGAAGGTGGCGAGCAGATGCCAGCAGAAGTAAATAATGTAAAAGTAGAACTCTTTGTGATGCGCACAATGTTCAGGAAATAACAAAAGTTGAGGCCCGAATGAGACTGATGAGACTGCACAGGGTACCAAACCGTTGGCACTGTACTGTACTATGTAGAACAATATTGTATGTAGAACAATGTTCAATATTGTATGTAAAACAATGTTCAGGAAATGACAAAAGTTGACGCCCGGATGAAGCTGGTGAGATTGCATGGAGTAGCGAACCGTTGCCGCTGTACCGTGCGTACTGTATGTATGTAGAACTTATTTTCCCACCATACGTAGCTAACCGGAGGTGCGGGGGAAGGACACCAAACTAAGGACAAAAAGTAGTTCTAAAAAAAATAGTTTACAGACTGGTATCATCGCTGGAGGCCTTCATCAAGTGCTTGATTCATTAAGACCTGAAATTTAATTTTATTTAACTTAAGAAGACAAATAGAAAAGACTGTGAGGCCTCGAGACAAATGAGTGTGTGCGCTACACAAGATTATCGTGCTCCCCTCTGTACCTCTTTCGTGATTTTGCATCAATTAGAGTGTACCAAACACATAAAAAAAATATGTTAACATTGTGAATATTGAATTGTAAAGCCCGTGCTGTCCCAATATTCACAGGTGGATCGATAGCGTTTTTGGAAGGCTGAGATTTCTGGGCACAGGGTAATTCATTGTTCCCATGGTGTATGGACAACCTTAGTCCCGACCGTGACAAATGCAATGAACAAAATCTGATAAGAAAATATATTCCCTCTAGACGGTGCAACGAGCATGGAAATTATTCATCCAGTAGGACTACACAAGGAATGTAAATACAAAAATATACAAAAACGTTTATCCCTTTATAAGGCGGTGTATATAGTCAGATAATAAAAATAACCATCATAACGGATTGTGCCCGAGCGGTCGTCCACCTTGGAAACAGAACAATTAACTCAGCTTGTGTGCAGGTGCTAGAGGTGGATTGTTAAAGCGCAGGGATGTGAGAGGTGGCGTCACTTGATACAGTAAATCTAGCTGTGACGGTCCCACCTGATGACGGAGACTTGTGTTGCCTCCGAAACGTCGTGAGTTATTATTTTATTTTGTTTCTATTAATTTAATTTTTTACCTACGTGACTTTACGGAAAAAACCTAAGAGTAGGTGGCGTCGGCTTGGAGAGGCCTTAATCCAGCAGTGGATTGTCCACGGTTGACAACGGGTGTGGCGTGCCTGTAATCCAGCCACACATGCAGCCACGTACTGCACGCGCGGCACCCATGGGGATAGGCGGCGCTGTCCGCCGACTCCATTATTGAGATTATTTGGCTGCCATACATTTCCACGTGGTAAGCCACTTCGTTGAGCAATCATTTTTGATAGCCAGTTTGCTTCTGATAAAGAGTCCTACAGCTCAGTAGGCTTTACCTGGTAAAATAAAAATAGTTAGTTTTTTTTCGTGATTTGCTTATCTTTCCTATACTTTGCACTCGTATCGTTTTCTTGTATTGTAACTTTCTTACCTGCCACTATTGGACATCCGTGAAAAAAAAACATAAAAGCTCATCGGATTCCTTTAGTACAAATGAAGATTCTGATTCTGACTCATTATTGGTGGCACCATGCGAGGAGCACACGACCATTTGTTGCGCTGTGAACTCTGCCACAGCTTCTGCACAACGCGCACGCGCTGGGGCGATTGAACTACGGACTCTGTCGTAAGAATATTAGGAACTTGACACAATGTACATTTTTTTCAATGATAATCATTACATGTTGTTGTGGCAAGATTTTAACTACCTCGACTGGTAATACAGGAGGTCATGGATTCAATCCCGACCCTGACGCCTGTATGTTTGGAGTTTGCATGCTCTCCCGTTGGTCAAGTGGATTTTTCTCCGGGTCCTCCGCTTTTCCCTCTACATTTACAATCAACATGCGTTTAAAGTATTTAGCTGCTAGAAATGTCCACATGATAAGAATAAACTTTGTTAAGCTATTGATTGTAGCCAGTTCACTTCTGAAAAAGAGCTATACAGCTCAGTGGACTTTACCTGGTAAAAAAAAATGTCTTAGAGTTTTAGTTATTGAGAAAATAAATAACCTTTGCACATTTTTTACTTCATGATTATTTCGTGCTGTCCTGTATGGTTTTGCATCAAACTTGCACCTATTACTTACTGAAAGGGCCCTTGGCCAATAAACATCTGGCAGCTCACCAGCATTAGTTCAAGAAAGCCTGACTGCTGATGAGACACTAAATGTAAAAACCACGGCAGAGTTTGCTTGTGCTGAACCAATGCTGCTGATAGGAATCACTCCCAGAAGGCCGTGCGGTTGATGTGTTCTGTGAAAAATCTTTTTTATGGCTTATTCGGAGAGACACGTTTGGCAAGGAGGCATATTTATTTTGTCTTTCGACTTGATAAGAATGTCTTGGGTAAACAAAGAATTATTATAGACATAACACGCCTTGTGTCTGAGATTGAGCCGCATGAGTGAATCGCTGTGTGCTCACAGCCAATCTGGTCTCCTCCCAACGCCAAGTTTCAAGTAACAAAATCACTTTATTTCCTCATAGTTTACCAAAAGGTTAAGATCATTGCAAGGATTATGGCCTGGCCTTCACGTGGCACTCATCATCCCATTAATCGTCAGTGCAGCGATACGGTTAGTGCTACGTGAACCGGTATTAGCAAGCTAAACAAAGCTGGCCGTAAGTCAAAGCCATCACTGCAAAATGAACCCAAGACCCACTCACTGAACCCGCAGCAAACAGCGTTAACCACAAAGCAAAATGGCTTGGTGCTTTTTAATGTCAATATATGGCATGGCAATAACTCACAAGTAATGTGCACTTGTGCCACTCTCTGCCCAAATGGTTTACAATGAGCTCATTTGCTGGACAGGCGGTTCAATTTCTACTGTATTTTCACAATTTTGTTGCCAAAGGCTCGGTCAAAACCGTTATTACTGCTTGCAGTGTAGGCGCAGAATGATACAATGCTGTCTATACTTACTGTGACATTTAAGCCCCAACTAACAGTCCAAA
>CM025641.2:7636116-7654543 GCA_014621495.2 Entosphenus tridentatus | reverse complement strand
ACAAAGTATTCTGTGGCACAATATATTCAAGAATGCGTTTTGTTTTTGGTAGGGCTGATGCCAAGTCTCCACCTCTGTGTGATGACAAGTTCTAGGGTCATCTGTAGGGCATTTATGTACTTCTAATAACGGGCTGCAATCACCAGGTTTTTGGCATAGGTAACATGGTTAACGTGCAGGAAACAATAATCTTTTTGACTGCACTCAAGCATAAATACGCTTATCACTGCATCCATAGAGATCACAGTGAAAGGTCCTATGACAGGACTTCCAAACTGCGTGGTCAAAAGAGCTAATTATGTTAAAAATATATTAAATAGCCCATGTAAAACATTGATATACCAAATATTGCACGGGAAAAACATTTGGCTTTAACAATTACTGCCCACCATCACGAAGGTCCTAAATGATCATGTATAGGAGATCAGGAACCCCAAAGACGAGATTAACCCGCAGCCCTGGCCCCCTGATGGTGTCACAGATCTTGATCGTATTTATAAAAGGAAAGGTTCAGATCTTGTTGAAATTATCTATTCCTCTGCTGTAGCTGACAGACAGGAGACATGCACCATCTGTTCAGATCCGCTTGTTCTGAACTCGCACTACGATTCCACAAACTTCTGCTTGGCGTGCCTGGCAAAAATTTGCTGAATTATTCTTTGTCTGCACTTATGGTGGCTGTCACAGTACATGTGGGGGTGTTGTGGCCAGCAGGGTGCACGAGGGAGTGGTGTGGCCAAAAGAACACCCAGCCACCAGTTTTCCTTGTGCTGATTTCTGACACACCGTACCAGGATCTCCTTTGAGGCCAAGCGAACCTTGGGGAGGCCCGCCACTCGTTCAGATCATCACACTGATATTAACCGCGGCATGGAATCGAAATCGGGCCACTGGGTTCATAGTGCAGTGCGCTAACCACTACACGACTGCACTCCCTACACTTTTCAAAACATAACATGCACACACGTATAAATAAGGTATACATGCAGTACATACACACTACTTAACAATATACTTTTCCAGCTCTGCGGGTGGCGCTATGCTATCGCTGCCTCTGAAAGAGCTACGATACCTTCGCGTAGCGCGCACAGCATGGCGTGCAGGGGGCATAGACACACACACACACCTTTTCCACCGCACTGTGTTCGACCATGTCAATTTAAATGATTCAATCAACAAGGGACACCTACCGTGACTGCTGCTGATTTCAACTCAGGACCTCACACCCACGCAGCAGACGCTTATTCACCGAGCCGCCCGACCTCCACTTCAAAGGTGAAAATTATAAAGTGTTGCGGTCAAATGTCAGGAAATAGGCCCAATTAAAAAGGGGAACAGCGGGATAGCCAGACCAGCCAATTGCTCTCTGCACAGCTCGGCTGCTCCGGATCCACCCACACCCGCGCACCCTCCTCCCTCTGTGTCAACGTGAAATTAACAGGCAATGGCACGTATGGAATAACCCACCTCAAGCGTGGCATGAGTGTCTGCCGCGTGGGCCATGTCATGCAGCCTGTAATTTGCCGAGTGGAAATGGGCAGGACACGTCATGAGAACAAATGATGAGAGACGAACATTCACCGAACATTCACCGCGCAGTGGATGCCGAGAGAAGGCAAAATAAGCAAAGAGGCAGCAGAAGAGATGGTGACACAAAAGTTAGAGAGTCCAGAGGCCAGTATTAAACAGGAGCAACCGAGGTAATGGAAGATATGGAAGAAAATGGGGGAGGCCTTTTCAGGGTGACAATGATCGTAACAGAATTTGCCATTCTTACCATCGGACACATCTATTGTGGAGAAGTGTCAATGGAGAACTCAGCCTTGTTAGAGCAAGATGTTGCTATATCAGGATGTGCAGTGGCTCTGTGGCTGTCAGGACCCTCGATTGAAATGATTAGGTTTGTTTAACAAAGAAAACCTCACTGAGTTAATTGGAGATGGCTGCTATATATAATCCCAATGGAGTTAATTTGCAAGTCATTTTTAAGAATTGGCGACATGGACCATGATGCCGGCACACAACGGCTTAATCTTGCGAATGGCGCCACGGGATCTTTAACGTCCACTGTGAAACTACAAGTAGAGGATACTGGTTTTTAGTGGTTAGTCCATCCACAGTGATAACCAGGGCGGCCACAGGATTCGAACAATAAACCCCTGCAACAAGTTGCGAATACGCTACTGCTGGGCCGCGTCACTGCCCAATGTGAAGACCTGTGACTGAGTGGCCAATCAATAGTATAGCAGCTCGCGCACTGCGCTGCGAGCCTGGTGACCAGAGTTCAATTCCCGCTTCCAGCCAACACCAGTGACGATGATCTGAACCAGTCCCTGGGCCTCCCCTAGGTCGACTCGGCCTCAAATTAGTATCTGGTGCGGTGTGTGAACATCGCCACTAGGGAGGCAAAGGTGGGCGGGGCATGGTGCTGGCCAGCCATCCCCTCGGGTGACGAGCCGGCCTTCATGGGTGCTCGATAACAGCACTTTCCCCAACAGTCTGTCAAGGCTATACGGGGGATCTTTGTTTTTTTCATTCACAGTAGTGGATCCCTTCGAACGAAGCTGCATATTCAGCATCGTATCAAGTGGGTGGGGAGGGTTGGGGCTGGAGGGGCTGGAGGCCCCTTGCTAATGGCTCTGGCCCCCTTATAAAAGTTTATAGTTAAGGAAAAATTATCTTGGTACAATATTTAACACCAGTGGCGTTTTCCCTTCAGCCCGTCCTCGTAAACACAGAGTCATGCGAGATAGAGCGGAATGCTCGATAAGACAAGGGTGGATCCTTTTGTAGCTCATTCTGTTAAGGCGTCTAGTGTTTGTTTAAAGAGTTGCTAACACCAACTGTGTCATGCCCCCTGAGTTTTGGTACAACCCCCCCCCTCGCGTTAAACAAGGTCATGCTCCAGGGCTGTACACAACCCTTAAAGGAAATGCACAGGCTGCGCAAGCGTGTAACGCTAAAACTGGAAACATTGAAGTGTTACAATGCACTCATGACCATTGCAGCAGTGCAGATGAATAAAAAATACATGAAGGCATTTTCTCTTTTGCAAGATGAAAACAATATTTGCAACCATGGCCATATGGGAAGCATTGAAAAAGGAAAAAACCCAACAATTTTAAAATTGCGCGTTCAGGCTATGACACCAACACAATATGCCCATCTCCTCTTCATGACATACAATTTACAGCAAAGTGTGTGCTTTGGTAAATCCCATCACGCCAGCGACTGTGTAGACTGGCTCAGTGGGGTGAGCATGCTAACCACTATGGCGCCGGGGTGACGAGATGTGATCTCCATCATCTGGTCTGCAGGAGGTACATTTGGAGTTTGTATGTTCTCCACGTGGTCGCATTGATTTTCCTCCAGGTCCGGTTTTTCCCTCCACATTTAGAAACTTGCATTTAAGAGTACTTGGCTGCTATACATTTCCATGTGATGAGCCACTTCGTTGAGCTATCATTTGTGGCCAGATAACTGAAAAAATAGCTATACAGCTCAGTGGGACTAACCTGCCCGCCGACCTTAAAGTACAACGTGCGTTAGCAGTATTACATTATCACGGCAATGCTACATTTGGTTTCTGTAGTAGCTGACTGTTAAAAAAAACACAATTTCATGGTTCAGCACATTCAGTGTGACATGATATTTTAAAATAAAATTTACAGCGCTCTCTCAATCCCCTACTGGATGAAGGCCACCCTCCACAGTGTCGGTTGTGGGGGCTGTTTGACAGTGTACACTGGCGAAGGGGAGGCCCGCCACTGATGATGTTAGGAAGTGGCTGGGAATTGAATTCAGATGGCTGTGTTCGCATTGAAGTCTGCTCAACACTCCAATGACATGTTTTTTGGTTTCATTTAATACATCGATAACCCACGTGTTATGGGTAAGCTGTTTGTGAGATCAAAACTACTTTGTAATTGTTATGCCATTGTCAAAAAGAAATGCAAGCCCGATGCTCAATTCTACATGCATCTTGCCACGTGTGTTTCAGGTCCGATGTAGTGCACCATTGTAAACGGAAAAATGTAGCCGAGATCCTTTCATTTTTTTCTATAATAATTGTAATTCTTTGGCATGAACCTCAAATGAGACCTTGTTCCCAGTGCAACGCTATGGGGAAATACATATGTTGCTTCATTTCCACCATACATTTTGGTTTTCCTGTAAATAAACAAGACACTGAAGCATTCAGAATATATTAAGTTCGAGTATTTCTGAGGGGGCGGAGGCTGCAGCATGGATACCGTGCAGGAGAAACTACTAATAAAGTGTTCAGTACACTCCAGTAGGCTAACGGTGTGTCACTACTTTAAATATGGCTCGTATAGCCAGGACACGCCACAAGGACACATCCCATTTTCGAAATGGTCTTGGTGACTGTGCTGGGTCACCGGCTTGCAATTTAAATATGAATAGCTTCACATATCAAGCCAAGCAGCGGCAAACCACCGTCGCCAATTCCACGAGACCACAACGGCTCACCCCGGCAGGCAATGTCAATGTCATGGGATGTTTCAAATTAATTTAAATTATCAACCCGTGTTTTATATTCAGTGTATTGTGTAACACACAGCGCTATGTTATTTAATCCAAAATATACATAAACAAGGAACAGATGTGTGCAGTAGCGATATGAAATGATATATGGAACCCATCAAGGCCGTAGCCATGGAGTCAACATTGGGGGGGACCAAATCTTCCAGGGGGTCTGGGCCGACCCCCCAGAAAAAAAAATCTAAATTTGAAAACTAATTTCCTGCCTAAAATATAAAAAAAATTCAATAACACATAGGATGGACTTTTTATTTATTTTTTACAATAATGTGTATTGTATTACATTCTTTTTTTTTACCTTTTCTTGTTTCATTGTATGTAATGGCAGAGATTCGGGATTAATAAAGTACAACCATAACCACAATCATATAAACAGAAATCTATTTTATTGCAATATATTGGGGGCGAAGCATATTTGAATATTGGGGGGGGATGTGTCCCCCCCAATATTTATTATAATTACGGCCTTGGAACCCATACATTATCATCGGAGCAGCAGAGCAATGCAACGTACAGTAATTTCCCAATCCAAATCTGGGTGAAGTCCTCCACACACCTTGTCAGTGATGGAGGCCGTTTGACCGTACTTCACCACGTTGGTTCGTGCAGGTTGGTGATGATATACGGGCCACGACCAGGGACCCAACTGAGGTCGCCGAGTCCAGAGCACAATGCGGTAACCGCTCTGCCAATGCTCCACCCCATCACCAGTGAGAGTGTTGAGTACGGCAACGGTGGATAAAGAGCTGTAACGAACATTAAAGCCACCTTGGCAGCAAATCGAACTAGTTACTCTAATGACAGCCAAAACCCGAGCGAGGCAGGCAAACGATTAACATTTCCTCATAAAATGTCATCCGCTGTCATTAACAGTTAAACGTTCGGCGTTCATACGACTGCAGAGTTTTCACTCGAGCGCTGACAAATGAGAGCCTCATGCCGCAGCTTTCACGCGGCTATTCTAAGATGAATGGCAATGTGGGACCCTGCAAAATCCCTGCTAATGGGGTAAGATTGGTGGCCTTGGTAGTGATTACGTATTATGCATCCACATGCATTTGAATGGATAATGAATACAAGTGTCTGTTTAAGATGACTATTTATGATTACTATTTAAGTAATGCACATAATGAAAGCACATCTTTACGTCTTGACTGCCGTCGGTATATGGTGGAGAAATCGCAGAGTGCTTAGCGTTCTGGGTCGTGACCCCACAAATCTGGGTTCAATCCCTGGACAGGTACAACATCAATGGCCACGGGTATATAAACCAGGCCTTAGTGGCCTCTCCTAGCTGGATCCTGATCCAAGAGGGAACTTCCACATTACTATGATGGGGAGCAGTCTTTCCCAAGAATAATAGCGATTGACTCCTTGTGGCATCAAGATCATTGAGCATGTAACGATGCATTGATTCATCTCTTGAAATTAATTCTTGCAGTCATAATAAATGAATTCAGTCTTGCGTGTAAGAATGGATTATCGATTTGTTTACGTTGTATGCAAGTGGATTATGTCAGCTATGCAGCAAAAACCTTCTATATTCGGAAGCTCACTGGAGGTTTGCACTTTTAAATATCCATTGAAAAGCATTTCTTTAGAAATGCATTTCTTTAGAAATGCTTTTCGTGTTTAGTTTGTTGTCCTTCCCTCTGCAACTCTGGTTAGCTCGGTTGGCTATACACGTTGCAAAAAAAGTTCAACATACTTATTACATATACGGTGATGTGGGCATTAACACAAACCCAATCTTTCGGATACATTACATTACATGTAAATCCACTGTTGGATGAAAGCCTCCCCGTGGCGTGTGGCTCGTGAAAGTTATTTGGCCATATTTCACCAGACACTGCTCTGTGCCAGTTGGAAGGATGGGAAGCATGGACAATGGAGCATAGTACATTACAACAACGGAAGTTTTTCTGCACTGCCCTCTGTGGGCAATGCAACCCCACAGCACATGCAGGTGAGCATGGAGGCACATATTGTAGTGTATTATTGAGTGAATTATAATAATGGCGATTATTATTCAAGAAGCTTCACCGAGTTTCGAAATACATTTTAAGGATCGTCTTGCAGTGCGATGTTTGACCAAGAGCACCTTTGGAAAACGTACACATACGAGGAGCAACACTCAGCATTGCCATCTCTTAGCTACCTCTCAGCCCCATGGTGATACCAGCTGGAAATCCAGGATGGTCGCAATTCCAGGCTCAACGCTGTTTATCTTCTGGACGCGACGAAGGTCGGGCGCATTAACGGTGATGATTTTGGTCCATGGGCGAAATACGTCATCAACTGAAAATCGGCGACGCAAAGCAGGCGACAGCCGGAGGGACGGGCGTAGGAGGGGGGTGGGACGGGGGGCTGATGCGCACCTGGATGAAGGCCATGTAGACCTGGTCGACGTCGGGTCTCTCCTCCCTGTCCACCTTGACGCTCACAAAGTGCTGGTTGAGGACGCTCGCGACGGCCTCGCTGCAGAACGACTCGCGCTCCATCACGTGGCACCAGTGGCAGGTGGAGTACCCGACTGCACGCACACACAAATCAAAGACAGAGATCCCCCATATAGCCTTAACATACTGTTGGAGAAAGTGCTGTTATAGCGAGTAGCACCTATGAAGGCCGGCATGGCACACGAGGGGGTGGGTGGCCAGCACCATGCCCGACCGCCTGTGTCTCTCGAGTGGCGATATTTACGCATCACACCAGGTACTCATTTGAACCGGTTCAGATAATCGTAACTGGTGTCGGCCGTGAGCGGGAATCGAACTCGGGCCACCGGGTTCAAAGCGCAGAGCGCTAACCACTACACTACCACTCCCCACACACATGCACACACACGACTGCACGCACACAACAACAACCGCCATTCGCTACTAAGTGGCGGTGACGTCACCACGACGCTTGTGCCAGGCCATGTGCACCTTGAGGCCACGTGAAGTGTCGAACGCCCGCTGGCAGGAGGTCACGGGGCAGACCCAGCAGGTGCCACGGGTCGACTGACTGAGATGACTGAGATGACTGGTTGATGCACCACCTGTGCCCCCTACTGTGCTAACTTGCTGTGTTTAGCCACCCAGCGCTCCGCTCGTTGTTGTGAGCGTCGCTACTCCGCCCTCTGTTGTTGTTGGAGGGCGGCTGCCTCCAACTGCCAAGTAGCGTCCTTCACGAGCCTCCTCCACTGAGGCCGATATTGACACCGCTGGTATCAGTCATCAGCAAGTCCACTTAGCTCC
Organism: Entosphenus tridentatus; assembly: GCA_014621495.2. Lineage (NCBI taxonomy): Eukaryota > Metazoa > Chordata > Hyperoartia > Petromyzontiformes > Petromyzontidae > Entosphenus > Entosphenus tridentatus. The sequence goes on along the minus strand of CM025641.2, from coordinate 7,646,738 downwards.
ACGTCCTCCTGTACCACATCACTCCATCTCTTCTCTAGCCTGTGCCGCGCCCGTTTAGCCCCCTCTATCCGGCCAAACAAAAGCTGTTTAGGCATGCGGTGGCTGGGCATGCGGGCTACATGACCTAGAAAACGCAGCCTTGCCTGCCGGAGGAGCTCACCGATGAGACTTTGCACGCACACGCACACACACACTCGACTGCACGCACACACACAGAGGGGAGACCCAGGGCCGGTACCACCGTCTCACAGCTGTGAATTTAAGCAGAGTACAATCCTGAGTGGTCAGTTGTCCAACCACTTCACTTTCTCAAGATCGTGCAACCTAATCTCCTGTGCATATCGCTAGAAGTTTTTTTTTCTCCCTGTGAAACGTCTGCCAATGCGGTTGCAAGTGTAGGTTGCATTGTTTTCACTGTGTTTTATTATGTTTATTCAGTACCCTGCATATATAGGAATTCATAAAAAAAACAACAGGAAGCAACCCATTGAAGAGTTCATTACTGCACGGAATGCCTGTAGCTGAAATTTTTTGTTGGGAAATGTGAAAAATCGTATTATGTTGCCATGAACTACCAACAATGAAGCTGCTAATCATGTCAAAGTGAAGCCCAACGTAGCTTCACATTGGAAAATGTCAACTTTCAAAATACAAAAATTAAACATAATATAGGTAAGAGGGATTCGCACATCTTTATGAATATAGCGCCACCAGCATCTATCATAATTCACATATATCATCACCTCGAGTCGCATTTTATCAATCTTCTTACAACCAGAATTAGAGTATTGGATTGCATTCAAATATAATAAATTATGGTCGCAAAGTGAGATTGCAGAAAATAAACAATATATCATTGTGTCAGTACTAACGATAACGTTTGGTGAATTGATAATTGGTTTTTTACCCTTTTATCTGGCAACAAAACTGACACCTTTTTTACAAGGAGTCATGTTTGCATTGACCACAATACCTGCGTTCGGAATGCAAACAAAAAACACAACTCTGATAATGCATGCACTGTCCTTGAAATTGATTGGTCCACACCCGAGACATCTTTTCTTAGAGATTAGTCTCACATGGTGTTGGACCAGATGACGCCAAAAGGCGCACAACTCAAAGACAATGCACCATCAGAGTATGAGAGCTCGGGGTAAGCATTCCGACCGCAGGTATTATGTTCAATGCAAACATGACTCCTTGTAAAGAAGGTGTCCGTTTTGTTGCCATATAAAAAAACAATCATCATATTTTGCTACTGGCAAAGGAGGTTCCAATGGTGTAAATGCTTACCCCGAGCTCTCATACTCTGATGGTGCATTGTCTTTGAGTTGTGCAGCCTTTGGTGTAATCTGGTCCAACACCAGGTGAGACTAGGCTCTAAGAAAAGCTGTCTCGGGTGTGGACCAATCAATTTCAAGGACAGTACATATATTTTCTTGGTTCTTTCGGTAAAGTCACGTAGAAGGGAAGTAACAAAATAATAAAAATAAAACATAATAAAATAATTATCACGACGTTTCGGCCACAACGCAAGCAGCCGTCCTCAGGTGAAACCAGGTCTGTTGCCTCCTTCTACGTGACTTTACCGAAAGAACCAAGAAGATGAATCCCTGCAGTCACGAAAGCTTTAAATCGAAAAATAGTACATACATTATCAGAGTTGTGTTTTTTGTTTGCATTCCGACCGCAGGTATTGTGGTCAATGCAAACATGACTCCTTGTAAAAAAGGTGTCAGTTTTGTTGCCAGATAAAAGGGTAAAAAAACAATAATCATATTTTGCTACTGGCAAAGGAGGCTCCAATGGTGTTTGGTGAATTATTATATCGCAGGGTCATGAGATATGGTGGTGGCTTTGGAAGGCATTTATCCAGCAGTGGACTGAGCATGTCTGATGATGATACTAAAACGCTTTGTAGAGATGTTTGATGGCTTACTATCATATTGCCACAAATGAACCACAACGCCTTGCTGATCTCGTCAAGGAGCATATCCATCACGCGAACTCCGGTCATCCTCACAATGGCTTTTGTTTCGCTATCGACCAAAGACGATCACTGCATCGCACGCTTTTAGCTGCGCTTCTGTGGCTATCTGGAACGCTCTTCCTTCTGAAAATATGAAGCCACTGGAGCTACGCACTTTGAAATCGTCGAGATTGAAAACTCATTTCATTAGAACTGCTTTTTGTGTTTGATTTGTTGTCCTTCCCCTGCACCTCGGATTAGCGCGGATGGCTACGTATGATGCGAAAGACGTTCAACATACATACAACATATTATTGTCCTCTGTTGTGGCCACTCTATTTTAAAACGGCTAAAGTGTGGCTTTTAAATTGTATCGCTGCCAGATTTCATTTAACCTCGATACGTTTGTTTGACGATAGCTTTCCTATGCATGGACACGAGGAGAACCAGTTCACCTGGTTTTCTGGGGAGGGGGGGGGTTCTCCATCTGCGTTCAACTCACTGTGGTGACAACATTTATTCCTCAGCCAATACCACCCCTACCCCCAGCCACGTCTGCAGTTCATTTTAACACTGGGCCCTTCACTTTAGAGAGGGTAAATTTAGCAAAATGCAATTTGGAACTGTTGATTAAAAAGTAAGTGGTGGTACGAGCATGGCCAGGAATTGTGTTTAGTACCGGGTATGAGATGAACATAATGATGAATCTGTAAATTACCTTCTGCAAAGAGCACTAGCTTTGGAAAGCCAATTTAAAATGTTTCTACACAGAATAATTATCTATTCTCAATAATTCCACATATTCATATGCACACGCACATACCACACGCACATACCACTTCTATTTACAACCATGTTCAAACGATTGTTCTGAATAATTGTGTTTTCATAGATATTTGTTTTCCACAAAAGTATTATCCAACCCTGTTGACCAATCTAATATGAAAAGATTATACTGTAGGTTTCGGTAAATGTGGACTAAATTGGTGGTACGTCTAAGGCTATTACAACAATGTGATGGCAGTTTAACACGCAGTAGCAGGCTTTCACGACCAATATTATCCATAAGGTTTTTTTGGGTTAGATCACGTGAATATAAATGTGTCGTTAAACCCGCCACCACCCTACACAGCCAATAAGTAAGGTTTGTCATGTAAACAGAAAATGCCAATTTGTAAATCCACAACGTTTAAATTTTTATACGTTGTGGATTTACTCTTCAACACACCGGTGTGCTGTACTAGTAACGAATTCGCATGTTCTGTTTACGTGACAAACCTTACCAATATGCCGTGTCGGGTGGTGGCGGGTTTATTGACACATTTATATATTTACGCGATCTAACCCAACAAACCTGCATTATAGATAATGTGATGGCGTCAGTTATATAAACTTTTCAGCCATGATCAATCCACTGCTGGATGAAAGGCTCCCCCCCCCCCAAGCTGCCCACACCTCTCATGACCCTGTGACACAATAATCCACCAAGCTCTTTGCTTCTATAAAGATAACATACGAGCCCACTTAGCAGTAAAACACCTAAGCATAACTTGTGTGTGCGGAAACCGTTTAAAACGATTTCTAATATGCAGAAATTACTGATGCCATCTACCTACAAGACACTTTTAACAAACGTTCAACGTCGAACCAAAAATGAACGACCCTCGGCCATGACTGACAATGCCGGATGAAGGTCCACCCCCCCCGCCAAGCCGTCGCCAACCCGCTGAGTTCCACGACGCAACAATCCATCCGCATTCGCCCCCTCACCAAAAAAGTCATCATCCAAAAATTTTCCGCGACCAATTTCAACATACAAAACTCAGCACACTCATCTAGAACAGTGCCCTTTAAGGTGAACATCGTCGTGATCGGCGATGTTTCAAATAAAGATTTGCGATTCCGATTGAGGCAATGTCACTTCTTCGAAGTAGAAGAGCCATTTCCCCGAAACATCGCCTTTTGTGAAAATGTCCATCTTGAGGGCAGCGCCGTCATTGTCAGAATGCGTCGAGTTTTTGTTGTCTGTGCCTGTGCACCCCTGCGAACGCAGTGACACTCGCGGTGCAGCTCGACACCTATTTTGTGTGTCGCACTACAAATACCGCGCTTACTCGGGCCACGGTCCTTTACCGCTTGTCCCAGGCTTGAAGTGTTACCAAATGTAAATTAGCTCGAAGCCACGACCTAGTTTTTCTGAAGGTGCACTTGAGGCCTTGCGTGGCTGCAGGCTCCCGCTGTGGCTGCCCACGTGAATACAATCAGCCACCGGCCGCCCTCGAACCAAGCGGAAAGTACGCCGGGCTGTTTCAATAAAAAAAAAAACGCTGCATTAATTTTACAACATTGCTTTTAATTGTGCCAGCTGATGACAACTGTGGTCAATGTACTCTATTTTTTTAGACATCTTCAAAAGTAATGTCCTACTTAATTTCCGGCGTCTTCTCCGAGGAATTACCAAAGTGAACATCTCAACTCTTATGGAATACGATTTATGTGTTATATCGTGCCCTCCATGCAAGGTTGACTATGTATGGTGCGAAAGAAGTTCAACATGCAGAACATATGAATGATACTTTACAAAAAAAAGCCACTGGCCAAGCAGGCCAACTATAAAATAATCTAGGTCAAACCCATTTTTTTAATTGTATTTAAAAGACTCGATGGTGCCAGCATTACTATTGACCTATGAGAATTCCAGAGGGAGGGAGCAAAACAACGAATGACCTCTGCTCCTTCCTGATATTAGGATGATGTACTTATGCAATTTGTACTTACATACTTTATATATTTCCATTCAGCGACTTGCTTAGCTCTCTTATAGTATTGTTTGTTGTTGTAACTTTCTGAAATAAAATAGGTTCATAGCCGTTTGGATTCTTACAGTAAAAACAAAAATTCTGAACCCAATGGACACTTGTCATCGCCTAAATCCCAACTCTGAACATTGTCCGAGGCTACGTTGTAAATCAAAAGCAACTGCATTAATGTAACAATCATTCTACATGTCTCCTTTGATGTAACAATGGTTATACATATTTTATATGATGTAACAATGGATAAACACATCTCCTTTGAAGTAACAATGGTTATACATATTTTATTTGATGTAACAATGCTTATACATATCTCCATTTCCTCATTGGTTCGTTCGGTAAATTCACGACGTTTCGGGCGCAACACAAGCGTCCATCACCAGGCTGTTTAAAACTGTCTGCCTCAGCAGCAGACCATGCTTTCCCACCTGATGATGGACGCTTGTGTTGATCCCGAAACGTCGTGATCGATTTTATTTTATACCGACGTGACTTTACCGAAAGAACCAAAGAGTATGGATTCCTGCAGTCACAAAAGCTTAAAATCATATCTCCTTTCCTAGAGATCCCACACATCACTGGCTCTTCAGCTGGATAAATAATGGGGGAAAAATTGATTCACCTTAAGCGCACGCTGTTGATGTACATCTTTAACCCGCATCGGGAAAGAAAGTGTTCTAATTTATTTAAACTCTGACTGTTGATGCACATCTAAAAGTCAAAGTTGTTTATTGCTCAATTGAGCATTGAGAAGGTGGTCATTTTCCATTTACAGCCACGAGCCAGTGATTCAAATTCCATATTTCCATGCAGGGGCGAGTCAATCCATAAACCACTGTTGACTTCTCCACAAAGTGGTCTTCACTTTATGGACCCCAAAATAATGATGATGGACCGAGTTAACCCTCAACCGGGATTTGAACTCACATGGACCGAGTTAACCCTCAACCGGGATTTGAACTCACAACCTATCTTGAGTGAGCCACTATTGCCAGTCATGTGGAATTGTTGAATTGCAATTCACAAAGGGGCCGTCCATAAATGACGTCACACGATTTTGGATGATTTTTGACCCCCCCCCTTTCGTCACACGGAGTCACAAAAAGTCAGACCCCCCCTCAAATATGACGTCAGAAAACTCTGCCCCCCCTCCCCCAAATAAAACATGCTTCAAATCGCTTTAAACTGTTGTCATTGTAGTGCCTATTTAATGTGGCGCTGCACTCTGATGTTGTAGGAGAAAATATTTATTAAAAAGTCTATTTAATTAAGTGAACGTGTTGTCTATATTTATTTAAAGTTGCGCATTTTGATGTGACGTCACATTTCTCGAACCCCCCCTCGTCACAATTGTTTGACCCCCCCCCCCAGGTGCGTGACGTCATTTATGGACGGCCCCAAAGTGCAGTTCACGGATGTCAATGTGTGACGTTGGGCCTCTGAATCATTACTTCCTTGCTACCTGTCACTTCATTCTTGGCCATGAGGCCCTCCAATTGACCGATGTAATTCAAAACATTTTGGCTCAAGTGTATATCCAGCACTGGATTACGAGTGGAAATGTTTTCACATCCACGCGCCGTGGAAAAAGGCAGAGACGACAACAAATAACTCATGCATTCGGCTCAAACGGAGCCTGGTGTGGCTATACATTATAAAATAACAGCAAAAAATATATAGATTTCCTTTATCTCTCATTCATTGATCCGCTGTGCTGAAAAATAAACTTGAGAACGTGAAACGCAAGCAGTCTTGTCACATAAGGAGCGTGGCTTCTCCCTTGATATTGATATGGCCTCTTTTCAGATCCTGGCTTCTAGGCCTTCAATGGACAAAAACTTATTTGTGAAAAGTCTGGATAATTTGAGGTTTTGTTGATGGTGTTGTTGGGAGTCAGTAACTTCCCACTGCTGGGCAAAACCCTCCCTCATTTTCTTTCTATGCTTTCCTTCGTCGCTAATGCTCAGTAGGAACCTCTGAAATCTCGGATTTCAATGGTTGATTTAATCAGTTTTCAGTTGCAATTTTTCAGTTTAATTTATTAGGTATAGCCCTGTGAGCCATGCGGCTCTTGACTCGGGTGCAACCGCAACAAAACAAAAACATGAACAAGAAACATCTTAAAGTGACTACACGCAACAGAAATTTTCAGGAAAAAACAGCAAAGTTTTCCAGATAAAAACACCATATACCAACGCTGTGTGCAAAAATCCCAGTGGGATGCAAGTCAAACAATAACAACCACAAGACAATTCATATTAAAGTTATCAGTCTAACTCTCTACTACAACAAACAAATATGGCTAAACCAAAACGTTTTCGAAATCACCAAAATAAAGCTATAAATACAATGGAACAGTGATAGGAACTGTGATTCAAATTTAAAAATAAACTATATACATAACATGTCCGACCAAACTTTGCAGCCATAGCTGGCAGCATAGTCACTCCATAACAACATGAGTATCAGTAGGAGTATCAACATTTTTCAATGCACCTTTAAAGATCAGCACACTATAATCAAAACTCAAGATCATACTTTGCAGTGGTCATCCGGAGGCCACTGAATAGCAGTGGCAGCTAGGGGTGTACAACTCCTCTAGAGCAGTTTATCACCACCTAAGTAATTTATCACCACCTAAGTAACCCATCATTGGCTTTCAGACGCGTGAATAAATAATTCACACAACACATACATCCGTGAAAAAAGCACGCATTTCTGCATGTTGTTTTAAAAATGATGGTTTTCTGGCCTGCACTAATATTCTGTTATGATGATGGATTTTCTTGTTAACAGATTTGAAAATTAGTTATTGCTGCCTCTAAACATTTGGTTTCAATGTAGTTTCCCTCAATAACTACTCTGCTTTTCCCCTTTAAAATCAGACTTTCAAAGTGATCTTGAGGATAACATTAATGCTTGTATCTGTTTTTATCATAAATACGTTTATTAATGGAACAATAGTACACTTGCAGAGAGGTGATTATACGTCTCAAAGATGTATAGGGTTAATAAGCAAATGCTGTGAATAATTACAAAATTAGAGAATGCTTTTCTCATCAGGCTCTTATGTGTAGCAAGTTTGATTGTCTCAGCTTAGTTACAAAAACTGGAAAGTTGTAGTTTAACATTTTTAATGAAGCGCTATTTATTCACATCGCTGTTGCATGGGGGTACTGAATGGAATATATTGCCCCCGTGAATTAAGATGCCGTAGATACAATTTGGATATAAACATCTGCAAAAATGTAACAAAGGGTGTTCTTCGCATTATACACACAAGAAAGTTATTCTAATTTTGACTTAAAACGTTCGTGACTGCAGGAATTAATATTCTTTGGTTATTTCGGTGAAGTCACGTAGATAGAAAAATAATAATAAATAATAAAGTGAATTTAACCGCTACTCTCCCCCGCTCTGCGTCCCCCCTCCCCCATCCGGGGCTCAGTCCTCCTTCTCTATCACCTTCCTGCCCCCCCCCATCCTGCACCCGTCCTCCATGGCTCCTCCCCCTCCTCTTACCCTATTTAACAATGTCTCATCACAAATAACTCTCGTTACAGTTATTTTGCTGTGCCTTTTTACACCTGATGAGGGAGGCTTGTGTTGCCTCCGAAACGTCGTGATTTCATTTAGTTGTTTTTATTTATTTTATTTTATTGTTTTACCTACGTGACTTTACCGAAAAAACCAAAGAGTATGAATCCTTGCAATCACGAAAGCTTCAAATCTCGAATGAATTTTAAAACCCCCACTAATGTAGACTGTAGCCTGGTTCTTAATCGGAGTGAGTGCACTGGCAATTTATCATGTGGACTGTAGCTTGGTTCTTAATCCGAGTGATGTACTGGCAATCTATAATGTGAACTGTAGCCATGGTTATTAAGCTGGGTGAGTGTACTGGTAGTCTATAATGTAGACTGTAGCCTGGTCCTTAACCTTGGAGAGTGTACTGGCAGTCTATAATGTAGACTGTAGCCTGGTTTTAAGCTGGTGAGCGTATTGGCAGTCTATAATGTAGACTGTAGCAATGGTTATTAAAATGAGTGAGCGCACTGGCAGTCTATAATGCAGACTGTAGTTTAAGGTTAAGAACCAAGCTACAGTCTGCATTATAGACTGCCAGTACGCTCACTCAGTTTAATCACCATTGCTACAGTCTACATTATATACTGCCAATACGCTCACCAGCTTAAAACCAGGCTAGTCTACATTATAGACTGCCAGTACACTCACCCAACTTAATAACCAGGCTACAGTCCACATTATAGATTGCCAGTACACTCACCCAGCTTAATAACCAGGCTACAGTCTACATTATAGACTGCCAGTACACTCACCCAGCTTAATAACCAGGCTACAGTCTACATTATAGGCTGCCAGTACTAACCCAGCTTAATAACCAGGCTACAGTCTGCATTATAGACTGCCAGTACACTCACTCCGATTAAGAACCAGGCTACAGTCTACAGTAGTTTTTTTTTTATAAATTATAAATATTTTATTATTTATTATTTTTATTACCTTTATTTATTATTATTTTTATATCTACGTGACTTTACCAAAATAACCAAAGAATATAAGTTTTTCTAAGTTTTGTTCTATGCGGATAAATACTGATTCAGCAATGTTCGCTGTGAATACCAAAGTAATCAATCTTCTTTTGGACTTTTCTCTTAATAGTTTTCTCTAATCACCAAAATGTGTTTAAAATTCTATGGGGCACAGCTTAGCTGTTTGTCAGCAACATATTCAAAGGTGGCGAGAGAAACTCAGCTTTTGCATTCTTTCCAACAATTCATCATCATCAAGTCACGATACATGCACTGCTGGATAAAGGTCTCCACTAAACCAGCACCATCTCTCACGATCCTGTGATGTAACAATTACATCCCGATTCCATCACCAGCTTCTACAAACTGCGCAACGCATTTCGCCACTCAGAGGCTCACACCGTGGATTGACCACGAGCATATTTCTATCCAGTATTTTCGTCTTGCAAAATGAAAAAAACTAAAAAATGTTTTTTACTCTGGCAGTGGTTAACTCTGTGTCTTCTTGCCAAATAAATTGAGCGTGTGGTGGACGGTGCAGGCAAATGTAACTGTGTTGACAAGACCAGATTGAACACAATTTGAACTTCGGTTTGATCCTTAATAGAAGCCAGGATTTGAATGCACGGATTTCAGCAATGTGGAGCCAAGTGCGTTGGGCATGGCGGTGCATAACCTTAGAGCCAGTGCTTTCTCTGTATGTGTGGCTGGTGGACAGTGCAAACATCATCATGTCCGGAAGAAATCCACACACACGGCTATAAAAATGGCAGCACAGCAAGTAGGTTCCGAACATATGTGCGTGTGAAAAAAATGTTGGCGCCCCAAGATGCACTGCATGGAAGGCGCCTTTAAATAATAAATCATGATTAATGCACTCACCTTGCACGTGTTATTATTGTGTTACTCTCCAGGCCCTCTGGGTTTCTCCAACGTGCAAAACAAGGTGCAGCTCTTTGTTGAAAAAATTACGTTTTTAAAATTGTTGGTCTATTCCAAGTAAATGTCTATTTACCATGTTCTCTGGATTTATAAGATGCTCCAGGCAGTACGATCCACCCCGAAATATGTGCCCGGCGTCAATACAGTTATCTCATCTCTCTCTCTCACGCACACACCTATCCGATTATAAGATGCACCCTAAAAATTTGCCTTGAAATACAGTGGAGAAAAAAAATTGCGTCTTAAAATCCGAAGAAAATGGTGTTGCCCATAAGATGTTTTTGTTTTGTTTAGGTCGCGTAAATATAAATGTGTTGTGAAATCTGCCATCACCTGACACAG
>CM025641.2:7608683-7635716 GCA_014621495.2 Entosphenus tridentatus | reverse complement strand
CTGTGTCAGGTGATGGCAGATTTCACAACACATTTATATTTACGCGATCTAAACCAAAAAAATATATTATGGAAAATATTGGTCGTGAAAGCCTACGTCCTAATATCGTATTGCTTTCTGTAAGAATTCTAATGCATAAATTATAATACGACACTTTAAATAACCCTCCCTGTGACTGTGAATAAATGGCGGAATGTTCAAATTCACAACACGAGATAGGAAAAGTGAGATACACTATCGCGTACATCACAATGGCAATCAACGGGGCAGCAGGAATGCGCACCGAGGCTTCGCGTGTGGAGTGTCCGTTCCGCACCGCGGTCTTCCGCCTATGGCGCCAACAAAAGGAGCACTCCTCTCTGCTCCCTCTGAAAACGGAGCATATGCGGATTACCTCCGAGGCAAAGTGCATCGTTCTGTGGTCTGGTCCAATAATTGGATGTCTTGCACCGAACTAATGGTGGGCAAGGGAGTTGATTGACTGCGAGCATGACGTTTGCCTTCTTTCGTTAGGACCTTCCGTGCTCCCAATCGGCGGTGCTGTTGATGGCCCGCCCCAGCCACTTATCAACTCCTGACTAGAGATTCATGTATTCGTTAATGTGACCGGAAAGCCTGGTGGTTTTGTACACTTGCCACGGCTGCCATTCACAATTATTAGATGTGAGTTGGTTAATCATCCCACATTATTTCCAGTCCATGCACCCATCCGACTTCAAAATGTTCCCACTGTTAAAGCATCACTTTTGGTGAAATACACGTCATATTAGCAATTTAATATTCGTTATGAACAAGTGGCTTGCGAAGCAAGACATAACGTTCTCCGATATTGCGATTAAGTCCTTGGTTTAATGACATCGCACGCCAGGGAGAAATGTTAAAAATACAGGTTTAATCAAGGTCAGGATTTGCTTTCAATGTCAGACCATAGACTCTCCAACCCCCTCCTATTTCTCTGCCCCTCAAAAGAGTCTTCTTCCTAGCGTTGTTCCCGCTGTGGCACAGGGTCCGCTTTGCCCCTCAAAAGAGTAATACACAAAAACCTGAAAAATTGTGCAATGAAATTGTTATTTAAAACAATGATGTTGCTTGAAACAATAACATAAGACACTGTTCGTTGCGAGCAATTTGGCTCTGCAATCAACCTACAACTTTGTTCAAAATATTTCTTAATTTGTTGCAAAAGCAAGAAGCAATCTCATTGGCTGGATGGGGTCATGCGGATGCTATGGCAACCAAATGGGACAGCATGGAGATGTTGAATCAGAGAATCTGATTCATCTATCTTTTTGAAGGGAAATAACTTACACCTTATATTGTTTTATTTGCACTTGAATAGCTTCACACTGCACATGTAATGCTTCCACAGGGTCTGCTTTATGTACACTGAGGCTATGTGTACACTTGCATTAGAGATGCTGTGTCGCATATAGGGAGTGCAACAAAAAACGTTGCAAAATAAATGCGCACTATTTAACTTCAGCTTAACAACTGGTATATATCCACTCTTAGAGCACATTACGCATTGGTAAACATACCATTTGCTGAAAATGGCTGCGAAAAAAGCTTTAAAATAATAATAATAAAACGTACGCAACTGCACATTGACATACTTCGTCCGATGTATTGCAGTACAGCATTATCACCTGCGCAGCATGTGCTGTCACTTAAGGCTTTTAGTGTCGCTTGAGTCCAGGCAACATAGGCCACATTAGTGTAATGAACGAGGTTGAAATGGAGTTCTGGGAGAAAAATGTGTTCGAATTTGTTTCGTCACAGTTTTTCTGAGGAAAACCGATGATGCTCCAGGAATTATTCCTGTTTTTTTTTCATCCCATTTGAGTGGTGTATGAAAGAATGTATCCACAGTGTAAAGCGATCCATACAGTCTAATATGAGTTTAATGCATAATGAAAAGTCGAAGTTGGCACGTGTGAAATATGGCCTGTTGTCATTTAAGGTTCATTGCCTGAGCAGCATCTTTATCCACAGGGGGATCCATTGACCAACAAGAAGAACAAGTCAGCCTCAATATTGGCCATACATTTCAAGCAATTTAAAGAAGTGGGTAATCATCAGTATAATGATAAAGCGGCTTTTTTTTAATTGGCGTGAAATATGTCAACCAATTAGGACTGTAATTCAGACAGATATAAAGTTTCAACATTTCCTGATGAGCTCATAAAATACCAGGGTGTTTGAACGTATTTGGACGAAATTTTATTTTCATTCGTGCTGGGATGGTGATGATGCATTCAATTTCATGTACATGTCAAACACTGACGAGGTCCACGAGTAAGTCACTTACTACAACTACACATAATTACTGTGCGTACAGAATTCCATCCGATATTTATTATTGAGATGATTTTGGAACTGTAACTGTGTGGTTGCTTAATTTTATGGAACTTCCCAGTTGGTGAAATGTGTAGAAACTGCCTTCGTAATAAGTTGCATATGGTTACTCTACCTTAATTTAAAAAAAGATGTGAAAAATTCTCATTAAAAAAACAAGACTAAAATGATTACATAAATAGATTGCGCTCATAAGTAAAACGAGTATTGCAATAGAAATACATTTTGGGAGGGGTATAGAGGTTCTCGAATAAACTTAATCTTGCACGACTGGAGCTGCATGTGGAAGCAAATTGTTGGCAAGACTCAGCGTGTCTAGTGGCAAACATTTAAAATATATATATAGCACAGAGCCAGGGTCATGTTCCAATTACTCCGCAATTTCTACTAAAATCGCACTTATTTAAGTTCGATAATGTGTGTATGGTGAACTCCTTTTGCACTGTACGTAGTCAACCGTGCTCATTGAAATAATCTCGTACTTGATGAGATATGATCCTCGGGGGCATTGCCATGCAAATGCCTCATTTTCTATTTGACTGGAATGAAGCCACACGTCTTATATTTCTGCCCGCAGCATGGCCAAAAATCTGCTTTCCTGGAGGTGAGTTTCAAGCCAAAAAGTGGCCGTGTTATTGTACGTTCGTGAGTAATGGACTGCCAGCATTGCCCGCACACGTAACCTTGTTAGAGAGCGGTGCCTTTTGAAGGGAGGGTTTCTCAAGGCTGGAAAGGGCATTTTGGCTTGTGTTCCACCCCCTGCTTTAGGGGACAGACAGCTTAACACTACACAGACACACTTAGCATTCAGGCTTAAAAGAAAGTGTGGGAAGAAGGAACAGGGTTGGGATTTAAATAGCAGCCATAGACAAGTTCAAATGCAAGATAGAAAACGAATGGTCCTTTGCCATGAGAGTCCAGAGCAGACAAATACCAGTGCCTCAAGACCTCTTGCCAGGAACATAGGAGGCTTAAAGCTCCATCTGTTGGGGATTACTTATAGGGAAACATTTTTGTGTGAACGGGAATTCAAGAACGACAAGTGTTTACACGACGTGTTGATGGTTCCAACAAACTTATGCATGCAATAATAAACTATCCTTAACTCATAATACCGGGTAGAACCATATAAAGTAATCTGAATAATGCAGCTCGCTTACTGCCAAGTACATTTCCATTCAATCGAGTCGCAATCTTAACGTTGAAAAAAAATTGAACTTACCATCCACGCAGATACAGAAAACACGTGACTTTTTGGATTCAACGGTTGTCTATTCCCCCGACATAATAGCGGCAATAACGGACTTGATATGTTTTGAACTAAACTGCCCATGTCACTCTAAATCCCTTGCACTTGGTTTTTTTACGGTTTTTATTTTAACAAAAATAATATGAAGTTCCTTCTTATCTGATCACTTGATTGGACACATTCCAAGAATCCCTTGCTCACTTGTAAGTCCAAAATTTGAAACAAAATTCAGATAAAATTTCATTCTGAACGGAAGCAATTGTACAACCCAATAAAGTATAACATTGGGTCAAATATCTCCTTAACACAAAGCCTCGGCTTCAAGAAATCATAACTGTCTTACATTGATTTACCAGCTGCTCTGTTGTGATATAACCTTCACCTTAATTAAATAAAGTCACTGGCACCTACGCTGTTTTAGAAAAATGTAATCATTTATCATTTCCATTTTTTCAATGTTATATTTGTGTATTTTTTCTCTCTAAACATTTACACAATGTTTATATTGTGCAACTGTAATCTGTCTATGCTGTATATTTCCATGGCATATATGCCCGGTTGTTGTCTGAAAAATTATATAATCCATAATTTTTAAACCTTTGCTATTGCACCTAATATTAAACTATTTGTTTATTTTACCAGGTAAGGCCCACTGATCTATATAGCTTTTTTTCAGAAACGCTTTGGCTACAAATGATAGCCCAATGAAGTGGCTTATCATGTGGAAATGTATTTCAAACAAATAATCGAAACGCATGTTTATAAATTTGGGGGAATAAACCGGAGGACCTGGAAAAAAATCCACGCAACCACAGGGAGAACATGCAAACTCCAAATATACAGCAGGCGTCAGGGTCGGGATCAAACCCACGACCTCCTGTATATCAGGCAAGGTGTTTAACATCCCGCCACCATGGCACCTGTATTTATTCTGGGATTCTCCCAAGTTTTCTTTCACAAAAGACACATGTGGCCTCAAAAGCCACATGTGGCCTCAAAAGCCACATGTGTCTTTTGACTTAAAGACAACGATGTCAAAAAGACAAAGTGTCTAAGCATTCAAACGGGTGTTGGGGAAATGTTCATCTCTGTTAGTGGCCCCTGAGAAATGTCACATTTCTCGCTTACGTCACTGCTGGTAAAAGGGCCTCCACAAAAGTAAGCTCTGGAGAGCCCTTCTAGAGTGTGTTTGTCCTATTCGTTCATGCCGGTCAGACGACTCGGAGGTGGTGGAGGTACGCACACTGGAAATCGACGAACTGTCATGTACCCACTTATACTGCTGGGTGGACAGAGGATGGATATTTAGAAAAGTCCATAATATAGTTTTTTTTGGTTAGATCGCGTAAATATGTGTCATTAAACTCGCCACCACCTGACACAGCCAATTAGTAAGGTTTGTCACGTAAACAGAACATGCCAATTCGTTACTAGTACGGCACACCGGTGTGTTGGAGAGCAAATCCACAACATTTACAATCTGAGTATGACGTTTTGGCAGTAATTACAACAAGCTTCACCACTGGCGAAACGTCTTACTGAGATTGTAAATGTTGTGGATTTGCTCTCCAACACACCAGTGTGCTGTACTAGTAACGAAATGGCATGTTCTGTTTACGTGACAAACATTACTAATTGGCTGTGTCGGGTGGTGGTGGGTTTAACGACGTATTCATATTTACACATCCGACCCAAATAAACCTATATTATGGATGATAGTGGTTGCGAAAGCCTATGTATTAAAACATTTTAAAAACTAGTTTTTTCAGATTTCGAGTCGGTAAATTGAACCATCAACCTCGGGCTTGCCAGTCCAGTGATTCCACCACAGTAGCCAGCAGTATCTTTATAGGACAACCAATGTAAATAATACATCGACTTTTCACTTCCACTAATTGAAACCAACTTTAAATTTGTACTTAACAAAATATTTCCCGGGGGTTGACTTAGCCTTATGATGAGTAGCCAGTGAGGTCTTCTTTCTGTCATCATCATCATCATCAGCTGACACTCTTTTAGCACTGCTCCATGAAAGCCTCCGCTTAACAAAGACTTTGCCTCTGTTCCAACTAATGCTGTTACTCTTTGACACCTACATGCATTCTGGTATGACAGCCGACTCTCCCCTCTGTTGGGATCTTTGATTGTGTTCCCTCTCATGGATACGATTTTGTTAAATGTTTTATTCATCAGTTGTTTTTCCAGGAAACGTAACTTGCCCAAATGTATACACATCTGAAAAACAACCATGCTGTACATATTCTTTGGGTCTTTCGGTAAAGTCACGAATAACAAAATATTGTTTTACGAAAAACTACGACATTTCGATCGCAACACAAGCAATCGTTATCAGGAAAAAAAAAGAGGGGGAAAGCTGCTGAGGCAGTCTGTTTTGAAGGTTTGAAATGGGTGTAGCCCAAGGGTCATAAATGAAGTGGGCGGGGCTAGTGATGTTAAAGTGATAAATTTGCATGTCAATGTAAGATCGGAGAGCTACCTCCACGACGAGGGCGCGGAGGTGGCCATTGCATTGTGAGAGATTAGCATGTCAATGTAAGATCGCAGAGCCGCCGCCACCACGAGGCCACGCCGGGGTATTGCACAGCAGCGACGAACTGGCGGCCGACGCACCGCTCTCCTCCGCGGTGTGCAAAATGGCGGCCGTGACACGCGTGGTTGGTGGGGACTGTGAAATGGCGGCCGTCTCCACCCCACCCGGAATGGCGGCCGTGTTTTCCAAGGGGGGACCCTCTGAGGCACCGTCGCCGGTCCTCTGCACATCCACCCCCGGACGGTCCGCCACCAGACTACCTCCAGCGGCGATCGGCGTGACGAGAGCGACGAGGTGGAGGAGCGCTGTTGTCAAAGCGCCCAGCTGCGTCTCCACCCTTCGCCACGGATCGTCAGGGCGAAGCTGATGTATGCTAGTATTTAATTTATTATTTTATCTTTATACGTGACTTTACCGAAAGAACCAAAGAGTAATTCCTGCAGTCACGAAAGCTCCAAATTAAGTCTGATGTGAAGACTCCGCCACGCCGTCCGCCGCAGGTGCGACATCGGCACCTGTCGTGGGCTCCATAAACGGGACCACGGAACTTGGGGTCACCAGGAGCTGAGTCGCCGTCTCGTCATCGTCGGAGGACACTGCAGGTGGATTCTTCTTTTTCTGGTGCTTGGACATCGCGTCTTCAGTAGAGCACTGCCAGAAAAAGTCCACTATCTGACACCACTGTAATGGGTGGCTCCGACACAATAAATAACTTCAAGGTATTTATTAAATCTTCGGTACAGCCGCTCTCTCTCTCCACGGATGTCGACCCGCTCTCGTGGCTGTGCTGCCCCACGCCATGTGGCGCTCACCCCGCTCGCTACCGCACCGCCTGGCTGGCGGTGCGCTATGGAGCAGCTGAGCGGGTGGAGGTCGAGCCGCCACGTGGCAGGTGGATATGGCGGGGTCGATGGGGAGCTCCTCTTCGATCTTCAAACACCGACCTCTAACGTTGCTGTACCCCCTGCATATATTCCCTTCTCCGAGGCTAAGCCCCGCCTCTGGCCACGCCCCTCCTGGAACCTTCGAGAACGTTCCAGAGGCTTCCCTGCTAGATCTGCCCATTCACCGTTCCCCAGATATAATACTTAATATAGATAATACGTGGACTGAATCAATATGTAAATGTAACCCCCACAATAATGCAGGAGATGGTGCTCTCTTATTACACTAATCTCTCAAAATACAATGGCCACCTCCGCGCCTTCATTGTGGAGGTTGCTCTTCAATTTTACATGCACATTTCTCACTTTAACATCACTAGCCCCGCCCACTTCGTTTATGACCCTTGGGCTACACCCATTTCAAACCTTTAAAACAGCCTAATTCAGCAGCTTTCCCCCTTTTTTTTCTTCTGATAATGATTGCTTGTATTGCGACTGAAACGTCGTAGTTTTTTGTACGTGACTTTACTGAAAGACGCAAAAAATTAACTCCTGCAGTCACGAAAGCTTTAAGTCAAGATTTCACGCCGTAGATCTTACACTTTTATTATTATTTTATTTCATATGTTTGTCCTCTTCTCAAGAGTGACGTTAAATTACTTCACAATAACTTTTTTAACTTTCAGTTTTTTTCTTAGATTGCGCAGAAATTCAAAGATTAATGCGTAACATTTTTTTACAGCTGCTGTTAAAAATCTAATTGAAAAATCCAAGTCTGTGCAAACTTTAGGGTTGCTTTTATGATTGCGCTATCATTTTATACAATAACATAAGTTGAACTGACAGGTAAAGACAGATTCTTCACTGTGTGTCAAAGGTTATTTTAGTTATTCCTAGCTGATAATATCAACGTGGGAAGTACAGTTGACAAAAATATACAGTGAATACACACAGGATTTGGAGAAATAGTAGCATTCACATCATGCACACGTTCTTTGCCAGAAATGTAAATTTGTTTGCACCAATGAACAACTTTACCAGAAAGGCATTATCCTTTGTGTGCAATGCTATTAACTGTGAGACACATATACATCCTATTTAAATTACAAGTTATACAATATGTTGAAAGCTAACATCACTCGTGCATCTAATCTGACAGTTACCATAAACACTCAAGTACATATTTGCAGATACATTTTAAGTTGTATAAATGGGTAATATGTTTTACATGCGTTTGACGACCAGAATGCCTACTCTTTGGTTCTTTCGGTAAAGTCACGTAGGTATAAAAAGAAAAGAAAACAAAAATTATATATCACGATGTTTGCGATCTAAACGTTTGCGATCAAAACGTCGTGATATATTATTATTTTTTAATTTTTTTTCTACCTACGTGACTTTACCGAAAGAACCAAAGAGTATGGATTCCTGCAGTCACGAAAGCTTCAAATCAAGATTGACTAGAATGCCATTGAATAATATCCTGGTTTCATCACGCACAACAAGTACAATTTCAGAGCTCATTATAAGTGCATGGCTTGAACAATGTGACTCATATCCATATTGCAACTTTCATTTACATAAAATCTTCCAGACAGACCCAACAAGGCATTACATCTTTTACAAAGTGTTTGAATTGAATATGAGCTGCTGTGGGTAATTTTCTAATTTGGCAACAAAAATAATTGGGCCAACTCATTTAATGGGCTCCCTGGGGCTCCATCTAATACAGGCCATTCCACCAGCAGTGGCATGAGCAATCAGTTGCAGGACTGCACCTTTACCTGCTTTTCTTTTCATACAAAATTATCTACCATTTAGTTTAACACGTGGGCTTTCACGAACAATATTATTAATAATAAAGGTTTTTGGGTTAGATCGCGTAAGTATTCACCACTCGACACAGCCAATCAGTAAGGGATTTGTCACGTAAACAAAACACGCCAATTAGTTACTACTTCAGCCCACTGGTGTGTTGGAGAGTATATCCACAACATTTACAATTTGAGTAGTACGACGTTTCGCTGGTAATTACATCCAGCATCATCAGGCGATTTGCCAAAGTGGCAAAGCCCGAAAGGAACTCGACTTTGGCAAATTGCCCGATGATGCTGGATGTAATTACCAGTGAAACGTCATACTCCAAAACACTGGTGGGCTAAAGTAGTAACTAATTGGCGCGTTTTGTTTATATGACAAATCCCTTCCTGATTGGTTGTGTCTGGTGGTGGAGGGTTATGACAAATTTATACTTACGTGATCTAACCCAAAAACCTTTATAATGAATATCTACCATTTAGATGTCTAGTTTACATCGAATGCCAACTTTTCAGTTTTTAACATCACAGAAACAACTTCAGCAAGGCTCCACAGAATTTATCAGACAGTTAACACAATTGAATGATGGCATCCTTATAAATTGACTTGGTGACAAGCACGTTGCCCACACAGCCATCAAGTCACATAGAGCCATTCTATCGCTGACTGTGAGACGCAGCTAAAAAAACATTACCAGTCTAAATCCATCAAGTTTTAGATAAAATATCTGGATAGACCATCTCTCCCATCACTATTAAACTGAGCTATGCAATAAAGTATGTGGTAAGGCAAGGCTGAGCTGCCAATTATAGTACCTGATGGCCATTCACACAGATCTTGTAAAATAAATTGGTGCAATACTTCATTTAAAGATATTACGCATGAGTCCTTTATTATATTTCCTCATCACTGAAATGGAAAGACCCGTGAAAAAACAATAATTTCGAGGTACTGGGTCATTCCCATAATGCCCTGGGGCTCATTCCCAAACTGTGACGTGTGAGTGCAAAAAGGCCCTCTTTTGTGCCAAGGGCAGCAGTTTCACAAATAAAACATACAGCCAAACGTGACGGGGGTTAACCGCTGCTTACCCGAAAGGAATATGGGCTTGTCTTCTGTGCGTGCCTTTTCAAAGGCTTCCTCTCCCCAGGGATACCTGATGGACAGCGAACACAATGAATGCTTCATTATTTATTAATATAAGTAACTAAAGGCACTTAACAACACACATGCAAGCACGAATACAAGTGTGATGATTAGGCATTTAAGAATCTTTCCTCAAAAGCGAACACCTCTGTCAAAATGATTTATTGGCATATTTATTATTTAAAAGCATCCATTTCTGACAACGTTTTTGTCTGGTGGGACATACATTTCAGATAGATGGATGCTGATTGAACATTTAGCCATCCATGCATGTGTTAAATTGTGTGTTTTACTAAGATACCGATTTGTGTATTCGTGTCTTACGGAAAGATTGAGGGCCAGACGACAACATCCACGTGGTGCGTTGTGTACGTGTTAATTATGAGTCTTCCGCGCTGCTCGTTAAGAGATTTCACCAAGAGGCCATTGCCAAATGTTTACTCACCAATCTCTTGGTATAATCTAGCAGCATGAACGATGACATCAATGGCAATTATAAGGTCCAACACGTACAAACTGTATAGAGAGATTTTTCTGTAAATCGATCTATGTGCATCTATCAACAAATCCAAGCATGCCTAGTTGGCCTGTGATGACACGCAGATCTGAGACAGACAATGATAGACAAAATTAAACAAAAACTGAAAAGTGCACTAAGACGCGTGTAGAGGTGTGCGCTTTGAATTACATGCAGAGACAGAAAACGCATGCATCAGAAAACATATGCATATTAAATCATTCTAATACATTTTTACATTTTGCATTTCATTGAAAAATATACATATGAATAAGTTTTAAAAAGTGCTGTACAAAGTAATAAAATTAGGGTAAACAGATTGCGCCAAATCATTGGTCTAGTGCTCCAAAAGCAATGGTACAGAAGGTATCACATTGTTAAAGAAAAGTAGGTGGGCTTTAAGTGGGCTTGGGCAGGAAACGTCACGAGAAGGGATGATGGCCGATGGTCGAGAACTACGATGGAGTGGAAGTCAAAATTGAAAACCATCAAAACAAAGTCGACTGTGAAGTTGGAGTGATTAAATCAACTCGTGGGTACGAGCTCCAAGGATTTCTGCATCATGAGATTGTGAGGAATGAAAATGGCTTGGGGTCTTTCAGCGAGCAGTGGATCAATCATATCCAATGATACGTTTTATTATTACCTTTGTTTGCCCAGGAAGCATTTCAAGAACTACAGCGCATCTCCCCCCCCACCCCCCTTCCCGCTCCTTCTCCTCTAAAATCACGACGTTCCTGAGCGTTACCCCTACGTGAGCAGGGCAGTGAGCCCAATCGCCCTTCCCTCCCCCTACCCATGGGCACCTGGCCTCGGTCTATCGTCTGCCGAATAATTGCACCCCTTTCTCCGATCGCTAGTGCTTTGTAAAGGGCTCTTGATCAATAATAGAAAAAAAACCTGCAGTGCGGTGCAGTACTAATCTTCTTGAAGCCGTGTAAAATAAGAAAGATCGCTGTTGACGATGACCTCACCAGTCGACGGGGTTGTGCGCGTGCTGCTGCAAGTACGGAGACTTCTCCAGCGCCAGCCGATTGCTGTGCCGCGGGGGGGAGCCTGCGGAGGTGTGCGCGCCACCCGTCGCCATGCCCCTCAGAAGGCTCAGGCGCTGATTCCTGTGGGGCACATGGTATTGCCAGCTCATTGGGTAAAGGTATTGAGACATAGAATAAAAAAGAGCGCATGTGACAAAGTGTGCTGCTGGGCACTGCAGTCTACCGAAGCAGAAAATGCCAGCCGCAAACGTGCTTGGAAAATGCAATACTCATCACGTTGGCAATTCAATTGCTATTGCAGAGTTCTTATTTCAAAGGTTCCCAGATGATTTTCCATGAGAATGTCTTGCTGCCATCCATCCAGTAAATGCTTGCTATTGTAGTGAGCGACTTCCAAGACACTTCGTGTAGAGGGCTTCTTATTTATTCTCACACTTTAAGCACAATCCTGGGTGATACATCTATGTAACGTTCTACATAGCTACACATAGCTGACCCTTCTACACAACCCCATCGTCGGCGTCCAACTACACAGCTGTCTGACTAGCGCAGCGACGGCGACGATGAGAGCCTTGCAGAAGATCGGCCAAGTGGCCAGACGATGAAGAGAGATGACGGCGAGCAGCGACACAGCCAGGACCCAGGATCCGCAACAGCACCGAACCTTTGGTTTGGTCCCCCTGAAATACACCCCGGCGTGGCCAAGCCCCGCCTCTGGCCACGCCCCCTTCCAGAACCTTCGAGCAGGTTCTCGGAGCTTCCCAACTGACTCCGCCTTTCACCTTTACCCCAGATACGTCCCCCTCATAGTTAGACATTATGTAATATGCCCATAACCGCAATTACCCCTTCAGGCTGACAGGTGGCACCCTGTCATTACACTATCAAAAGAACTCGATGTACCACTCTTTTAGTTATATAAAATCATGCTTTATTAAAGATGCAAGTGACATTGGAAGATTACTTTTCTTATCAGATCAAATGAACCAAGTCACACAAAAAAGTTGCCCTTTCGCTTTCCCTTCACTGATTCTATTTTAAAAAAAAAACACGTGACAGCAAGAGAAAAGAGCATCACAGAAGGGCATGTACCCAACAACATAAACTCTAAACACAGTTAAGACTGAAACACGCAATAATGAATTACAATCTTGTGATCGCCATTCACAGCAATGCAAAATATTCATGTACTGTACACACTGCACATCCTACACATGTTTATAGTCTAGGCTCTCAACTGGTGATTACACTAATACATACTTATTAATCCTAATCGTTAGCGTGATAACTGCCATGCAGTGTTTTCCTTGCATAATTAAGTTGGCAAACATTCTTTACAAATGCAAAAAAAAGAGGATACTTTCCAAAATATATCATTGCAGTATTATAGGGATATACAGGATGTGTGAGTTATTTGACCATTCTTCGCCATGCTCGTCAGCATGTGGATATCGTGAAGGAGGGAACCCAGGACTTGTTCATATATCACTCAACACTGTTAACCGTGGCTAGGAATCAAACTCCCATCACATGGTTAACAGTGCAGTGCGCTTAACCATTGTGCCACGAGTCCAACCCCAAGCACAATGGTGGAGATTTAAATATCCATTAAAACAGAGCCACTTGTAGACTAACAATTATAACTACTATGTTATTAAATATAACTGCACCTTTTATATGAGTGCCCTGTGTACGGGGCCCTTGACTATATAAGCAGGTTAACTCCACAAGGAATCAGCAATTATGCTAAGTGACAATTGTGTTTTTTTACTTAATTGGGTCACCCCTACACTCTCATTTATATTCAATGATGCACTTACGGCTAATTAGTATGGCATATGTACTATTACTGTTCTGCGTCAGCATTTTAATTGTACCTCGAACAAATATCCATGAAGAACAAGCAACAAGGAAAACACAAATCAGAAAAAATATCCAAAATTGAAAGTAAGACAAGAATCGGGGGGGGGGGGGGCGCCGTCGGGCACATTTATCAAGGCACATTATTGTAATTTATGACAACTTTTGGGGATGGGATGTAAGGCAATGCACCTGAAGGAACAAATATGGTACAACATGAGATGATGACATTCTTAGACCTTCTGTACGTTTATTAATCTACGCGTTGCTGACATACAAAAAAACAGACGCGCTTATTATACGCACACATACATCCCCATACAAAGGAAAAGATCCACATTTAGTCGTCAAAGTCTGTTTGGAAAAAGTGCCATCACTGAACAGTTATTAAGGTCACAACATCAGCATACAGAGGGTGGCATAAACAGCACCATGCCCTTCCAACCACCTCTGTCTCCCGAGTACTGAAGTTTACGCCCTGCACCAGATACTCAATTAAGTCAATTAACCTAGAGCTATGGGTGGACAACCTGTGGCCTGTTTTAAAGTGCTCGATAGAACCACATTTGCAAATGTGATCTGTAACTTTGATCCTCACCCATGTATAGAAAGTTAAATTTTTATGTGGAAAAAAAACACGCGAGGTGCGTCCTGCATTTGGGATGTTTGGTCAATTTCATTTGAATAAATGTTTGATGAAAAGTGATAACACTTTTGTTTTACGATTCTCAAGGGTTGTGTATTAATAATGGCAGAAACTCAACAAGTAATATACAAAGGCATCTCTAGGATGTGTTAATGGTTTAGTGTTATTGCCAGAGGCCCAGTCAGATTAGGGCACATTTATGATTCTTTGAGTTGTTATTGCCTGATGCTCACACAGCCACATTAGCACGGTTGGCGACATACGGTGCTAAAGAAGTTCAACAACGTGCAATTAACACATCCTGGGGATTACCAATCATTGTTAATTTGAGAGCCTCAGAGAACCAGACTAACGTTCAGTGTTTTAAAATCAGACTTACACAACACCTTAAGAATCTTAAAGTTGTCCTCGCATAACATTGGGCATTACAAATTAACCATAAGAATGCTAGAGGTTGCTAACCTCGAGCTCTAGGCCCTCTGGCGTTACCACTGAAATCTAAATATCCTAAAGGTGACCTCCGGGTCTGAAGCTGGCCGAGCCTCTGACACAACCGCTGGAATTTAGCTCTCCGAGCGTCTGACAACACCATCGGCCATGATCAAGCCACTGCTAGATGAAAATATCGCTTAACGCCGATATGATCCACTCCCCCGCCCCCTAGCGCCTTGCACTCGATCTGATTGAGTCGCTCGATCTCCTGGGTGATTGTCTTCTCGGTGGTAATGGAAGAATGTTCATATTGCCAGCCTAAGAACTGCTTTTGTTGTTGTTGTTCAATGCGTCGTCCTCAGCTCCCGCACCTCCCGTTCGCGCGGTTGGCTACGCACGGTGCGAAAGAAGCTCAACATACACACGTGAGGCAACCTCGATGATTATTGAGACGTTTCAAGTAACGTTCTCCTTGGCTTAACATTGCCAGTGGACTCTAGTAGAATCCTAGAGATGCCAACCCCCTGGGGGGAGGAGAAACCCATCGCCGCGATGACATTTCTGGCCTTCATCCAGCAGTGGAGACTGACCCGCGGCTAACGACAATGACTTTCGGGCATCCCGACGTGAAGTGTTGACCACTTAAAAAGGTGCAAAAAGCGAGAGGCCGTGACCCACCGCTGTGTTCTCGCCTCCTTACTGCCCCCGGGCGCGGGCCGGGAGGCACCGGCGAGCGTGGCCGCCTCGGCCGGGGAAGGCGCCACCCGACCCGGCAGCGCCACTATCCGAGCACCGGTACGGAGCGTAGGGCCCGCGGCCGCGCTCGCGAGCCTTCTGAGCCACGACAACATCGCTGGTGACTTTCTACAATGTAACAATTAAAAATGTATTGATTGACTGTGTTCACGACGATCAGACTCCCACTCGCGTGTGTTCGCTATAAATATGAGACAATCGTGATACAGTATAAAGCGCGGCCTTGCAGCAAACCGCGCGTCCGGCGAGTACTACAACATTGGTGAAACGCGTACACGGCAGTGCACTAACAGCGTTGATAATTGTTTAGCCTTGTTACGATAATGTTTTTAAGTCCTGCCTACATTTTAGGCAAGACTTAAAGACTTCAATCGAGATACGGCTATCACGGTGCAGCGCTGCTGCTGCTGCTGACTATGCGAATACGTCCACTGCACTGCACCATTTACACGCCTCGAAGTGTATTTAACTTTGCAATGAAACAATGTTGCGTTGCGCGTTTACAGCAACAACAAAATATGCGTTTCACAGGAGCACTCCCTCCTAGCGAGCCTCGCGAACGAATGCAGTTTGCGTCGAGGTTTTTTTTGTAACTTAAACATTCACGTTTTGGCAGTATAAATTAGACGTGCCGTGGTGTGTGTCCATTGCGCAATACGAACCTTGCCCGCTGCGTTACCGTAACGACCAGAGCGGTGCGCACGATGTGCGGTTCAGTACGGTACTTATATATAGCTTGCGTGGTGGGGGGGGGACAGCTGATTTCACTTCGTGTTTACAATGGGTCATCAGCAGCAGCAGCAGCCGTGGTCCATCCACTGCTGGATGAAGGTCTCCCAAAGTGACTGTCACCTTTCACGGTCTCAATAATGATCAGCAGCCGTGGTTGGATGATTTTCTCCCAAAGTGACTGCCATCTTTCACGGTCTCAATAATCATCAGCAGCCGTGGTCCATTCACTGCTGAATGAAGGGCCCCCCAAGTGACTGTCACCTTTAACGGTCTCAATAATCATCAGCAGCCATGGTCCATCCACTGCTGGATGAAGGTCTCCCAAAGTGTCTGTCACCTTTCACGGTCTCAATAATCATCAGCAGCCGTGGTCCATCCACTGCTGGATGAAGTTTTCCCCAAGTGACTGCCATCTTTCACGGTCTCAATAATCATCAGCAGCCGTGGTCCATTCACTGCTGGATGAAGGTCTCCCCAAGTGACTGTCACCTTTCACAGCCTCAATAATCAGCAGCAGCCGTGGTCCATCCACTGCTGGATGAAGGTCTCCCCAAGTGACTGCCATCTTTCACGGTCTCAATAATCATCAGCAGCCATGGTCCATTCACTCCTGGATGATTGTCTCCCTAAGTCGTCATCATCTCTCACGATCATCGTCAGGATGAAGACCTTCCCAAGCTGTTTGCCGCCTCTCACAATCCCGAAACGTAATAACCCACCTCTAGCTCCTGCACGCACGTGCTGATTTCATTGCTCCATCTTTCCCGGTAGGTATACGTACTCTTAGACGCGTTCTCACTTTTAACTCCCACTCTGTTATGATTGTTCAACATCATCAATTATCTCGAGCCATGGAGACGCTTCCTGCCCAAGCCAATATTACATAGTGCATCGCCCACCACAGGACATGATATGTCATTAAACTACATTCTATTTACTGTGTTTATTCTCTGACAAAATATGAATTCGTCCCCAAATTGTAATCATAACATTTGTAGCTTTTGGCCAAAATTGTCAGTACAGACACCACCACCCCGAAATCTATCGACTAAATTTTGTAATTAATAATAACAAAAAATACCTCCCCAAATGCAACTTACGTAGGATCATGAGAGATGGATGCGGCCTGTGGCCTTCATACAGCAATAGATTGATTATGGCTGATGATAAATTATAATAAATACAAATTGTGTTGTTTTATATTGTACTGCTGACTTCCTAGAAAGTGGTGTTCATTTGCTAATGGACTGGCCACCGGCCTGGATATATCCAAACAAGTATATGTATATATATATTTTTTCACAAACGATTATCGTCGTACTTGATATTCTCGTGGTATCGCTTAGTAAGCTGCTGATAGCCCTTTCACTTTTTACAACAATTGATTTCTGCTGAGCCACCACCACTAGGGATTCTGGGACTATAATTCTAGGCTTCCACCCTCCCCCCCCCATTGTTTCAAATAAAATTCACACGTAAAGAATTTTACATTCAGCTCGGTCATGAGCGAACACAATTGCATACACATCACTATACATATCAAGCCCAAAGGGTTAAATCAGTAAGACTCCCCCCCCACCCACAACACTTAAAATCGTTGGGAAATACAAGTATGCAAGAAACTGAGGCAAACTCCAAGAAGAGGAAAACTCGTGTTAGTAGATGCACAGAAACGTTAAACTCTCACACAGCAGGCAAAGACGAGTTTACTTTTGGAGAAGAGGGGTCCGGTTACTGAATTAGTTTACGTAGCAGCAATAGGTTCATGTGAACCACGCGGTAAATAGACTCCAAGTAAAACACATTCCTGCGGAGGGAGTTGGGTTGCTCGGTCAATGGCCAGGGTCAACGGCGGCGTGGTGTATTCCGCAAATATGGCCGACTGTGAGGGCGGGCACAAGCTGGCATGAGTAGGTTAAACGTTGAGTTTTATAAGGGCACCACGGGGTGACCAGCCCCTCCCCACCCAGCCCCACCCCTCCCACCCCCCCACCCAGCCCCACCCAGCCCCTCCCCACCCTCCCCACCCAGCCCCTCCCCATCCTGCCCACCCAGTCCCACCTTCCCCACCCAGCCCCTCCCCTCCCCACCCAGTCCCTCCCTACCCAGCCCCTCCCTGCACGACGGACACAATAATCCCCTGTGGGCTGGTGTAACCAGGAGGTTCCTACCAGTGTTAAATTTAACAAATAATCTTGGATCGTTGTGATTCGTTTCCGTGCTGTTCTCTCACAACGAGGCTGTGACTGGGAGCAATGACAACACTTTTTTGAGCCGACCCTTAACACGAGAACCTGAACCATTGACAGCTGCTGCCAGTGCTAATTGAGTTTTTTTAAATAAGTAAATAAAAACAAACAACATGCAAACCTAATGCATGGCTGTGATACACTAAACATTGTATCAAGGGTAATACTTGAGACTCAAGGGTAATCCTTGAGACTTGGTGTGAATGACAGTAATTTCTCACTGATAGATTTCCCGGGTCGCTGGTAGACTGCACCAGACACGTGACTCGTGATCATATCCATGGCGAGAGCTGCTCTGGACATATTTCCAGGGTAACCCATTCGGATAGAGTCGGATCAAATTAATGTAGCCCAGTCATTGTTCTTAGCTTAATTCAGTCATTGGGAATCGTGGTAGTTTTAAAACAACTTGTATAATTAGCAATCATACAACTAATTTTTAATTAAGTCAACAGTCTTCATCATGATGTTATTACGATCTATACAACATTAACGTGTATTTAACATGGGTTACTAAAATAAAATAAAACAATGAGTGCAATGAATGTATATGGTAAACATTGATAATGAGAGTCAAATAAATACTGTAATCCATTCGTAAATTTTTTTATTTTAATATTATATAGTAATGGCTTGCAATATTGGTGAGAAAATCTGGTAAGAATACTGCCATGGTGTCATGGTCAGTACACTGGACTTGCTATCCAAAGGTTGCCAGTTCGAATTTGATCTCCTGGCAGGGCAGTTGAAATAATGCACACGTTCCTTAAATCCTTCCGCCAAGATGAGCACACCACATTGTGTGGTGGGGAAACGTGTGGGATACTCCCACCTCCAGGACGCCTGGTCAGTGTGAAATAATAGGCCATATAACCACTATAGTGGGGCTCTTTAGAAATCCCTCGAGTGGAAGCCTTTCCGCTAGCAGTGGCATGAGCGAGTGATTTCAGGGCTGCACCTTTCAACTTGTTATGCTCCTTGGTGGAATCCCAAGACGAGAGGACATGTGTGGTGGTGGTATTGAAACGCACGCACACCAGCTCCAGTTAACTGCCATTACTTATCTGTGCGGGGCGGTTGTGATATCCCTAGCTGGGGCCCCTCTCGGGGGGAGGGGGCTGGGGGATGTGTGTGATCCCACAGAACCCCGCCCCTCGGTGGGGAATTGTATAAAAGGCGAGACCCTGAGAGAGAGAAGTCAGTTGGGACAAGCCGAAGACGAAGAACCAGCTGAAGACCGAAGTCCAGTTAGCTAGACCCTGGGACTCCTCTAACCCACTGTCCTTCTAAGGACCGGGCAGAGCAAGCCAGTGGTGCAACCCAGAGCCTCGGAGCCGATGTCCTTGTAAGGGCCGGCTTCGTGTGGCTGGTGGTCGAGACCTGTGCCTTGGCTGGGCCAGGTCAGGTAGTCCCTTGAGAGTAGTCGAGTCAGAGCGGGAATACCTCCCTTGAGAGTAGCGGGTGAAGAGGCCGTTTACCTCTTTGAGTGTGAAGCTGTAATAAATACGTGTTGACTCTACTTCAACCGTCTCTGTCGTCACGTGCCCACTACACATGCATGCGCAACGAGTTGCATTGACATTCTATTGGGGATACACTTCCCAGGCGCTGATAGAATCTAAATTGCAAACACAATGAAATACGACCCTTTTGAACAACACCAACCCGTTTGCACTTTGGACCGAAATATGTCATGGAAAACCACGTTATAACCTCCGAAAGCTAATGCACAATTTTGTCCAACAAAGTTGGATTTCGATGCTCTTAAAAATAGGATTTCATTGGCTTGACAATGGTTAAGTTCAAGTTTTGAAGTAAAATTTGTTTAACCCGTTTCGAACTTAAGAGACCACAATTGTCTCGTTTGAAAGAGTGATCTGGGCCATTACTTTTGCAGTCGGGGTGATTATCGCTGTGTGTGTAATCCCAACCTAGTAATTTGTGGGATTTTTTCTATTTTGCCAAATTTGGACACTGGATAACTATGAGATGATTTTTTTTATTGTGGGCGACGAAGTTTTTTGTTTGAATTATAAGCATGATAGTTGATAAGCAATTAGCATGATTGTTTGGAACCAGCAAACAGTGAAATAAAATCAATTCACAAAATATGTAAGGACATTATTAAATTTAGATTGGAATATGTGCTTGACATTTGGAAACGTTTAATATATTGAATGTAAATGTATTAGTTTGAATATGATGTACAGGGTGTCCACAACGGTGTCATCCATTATTAAGTTATTTACAAAAACTTTGTTGAGAGAACGTTTGACACACAGGCTGAAAAGTTATGACATTCTCAGTTAAGGGACTCAGCCTGGAACCCATAGCTTAGCCCCCCATCCATTGTCCATCTCATGACATCACAATAAATAACGCAATGCGCATCATAGGCGTAACACTGAAACCAACACACACTCCATGGCTCCCCGTTCTGGTGAACATTCTGCCACCAAGTATCCGCAGAGACGTGCAAACTGCAAGGGTGGTTACACGTTTTATTGCCAACGACAACCACCTATGAAAAATAATAATATGCTTGACCATTTTTGGAAATACAAATAGCAAATAGATATCTTTTGCAAGGAATTAAGTCTGCATTAACCTCACATACTTGTGGTGAACATGCAAATAAGCTCTGATAATAGATGTATTGTGTTTGAAACTGATTGACCTACACCAGACAATGCATATATTGCCAGAAAGGGTAAAACCTTTTCATATTTTTCATACTTTGATACTGGCAAAAAGGTCCCACAACACGCTCCCACAACATTTACAATTCTAGTGGGTTTATTCTACAACACACCGATGTGCTGAACTAGTAACGAATTGCCATGTTTCATTTACGTGACAAACCTTACTTGTTGGCTGTCGGGTGGTGGCGGGTTTAACGACACATTTATGTTTACGCGATCTAGCCAAAAGAAACCGCTATATTATGGATAATATCGGTCGCGAAAGCCTGCGTGTTAAACATTACATTGGCTTTCATGACTGCAGGGATTCATCTTCTTGGTTCTTTCGGTAAAGTCACGTAGAAGGGAAGTAATACAATAATAAAAATAAAACATAATAAAATAATTCTCACGACGTTTCGGCCACAACGCAAGCAGCCGTCCTCAGGTGAAAACCAGGTCTGTCGAGGCGACAGCGTCTGAATATATATGCTCCAAGCACGTGTGCTGTTTCATTCAGACGCTGTCGCCTCGACAGACCTGGTTTTCACCTGAGGACGGCTGCTTGCGTTGTGGCCGAAACGTCTTGAGAATTATTTAATCATGTTTTATTTTTATTATTTCATTACTTCCCTTCTACGTGACTTTACCGAAAGAACCAAGAAGATTACATTGGCTATGGAACGCAGATTCACATTCCTGTCAGTGGAGCCACAGTCAGAGTTGGGAAGACATTTGTCACCAATCCCCTTTCCAATGGCCTAGCCATTGTATGAGTTTTGCACAGAGATCGCGTTACATGCCATGCTATGGTAAATTATAAAGCGGACAAGCAGTATCAGGTCCAAATTATCGGGCAAAATGGCAAACTGATTTATAATTGTTAATGTTTTTTGTTGAACGATACCGTTATTGACACCACACATATGCGTGTATGGCTAATAGTATATTACATATAATACGATTGAACACTAGTTAAAAAGTAAAAAAAAAACACATTCGCAGACGATATCCCTCCTTTATATTTACTACTATATTTACCCAAAAATGTCAGTGTGTAACGTGCGTGACGTCACTCCACGTTGACCAGCCCCCCTCAATAATCATGAACAGGTTTCGTCCTCCACATGAACCCGCCCCTCATTAATAATCATGAGCAGCTGACATCACTCCACATCGAACAGAACCCCTCATTAATAATCATGAACAGGTGATGTCCTCCAAATGGAGATCCCCCCTCCATTAATAATTATAATTAGCGGGTGACGTCACCCTACATGGGGGGGGGGGGCAAGGTGCCTCCTCCCCCCTCCTCAGCGTCAACTTATAACCCTCACTACAAAGGCAGAACCCTTACATCACGCGAGCTCCATAACGCTATTGAGATGTAGAACTAATAAGGACGTCATGATGAACAAGGGATTATAACCTTTAAATGAGATAAGTCTGTGTCACCGCGGCCTTACAAATTTCACACGAATGGATGCAATGAATATCACGTCGCGGTCTGCTTTTCGCTTGCAAGTTTCAGATTTATTGCAATACACCCATCCTTGGATGGGCAAAAGTATCTTATAAAATAATATTTTACCCAACCCTTTGGCTCCACGGCCTTTTGGGAATGCATATTTTCACCCGCATTGATTCAATACAAGTGTAGTGTAGCACAAGTCGGAGACGAGGTAGTTGCAGGAGGCACCTTTTATTCTAACACCTTTCGGCCGTTCACACACAGGATTGCCTCCTTCTCGCTCCCGTTGCCGTACAGCCTGGCCTAGACACAACCCTAACCACGTTGCTCCGACGGGTCGACCGAGACAGCCGAGAACTGTCCGGCCGCGCAATTATCGAGTCAAGGCGACAGCGACGAAGGCGGCGAAGACGACAACGACGGCGAGACGAGTCCACTCCCAGAACTGGCAGCCCAGAGCTCTTGCTCTCCGCTGCTTTTATTCTACTTGGCATGGCGTGGTTCCACCCTGGCTCCACCCTGACCGCGCCTCCCTTCTCGAACCCACTAGCGGGTTCCAGGGGCTTCCCGATAAGGTCTTCCGTGACCCTTGCCCCAGTTCCTCTGCCCTGTGGCACACACGCCGTAAATATGTTCGACGGCGTGTGCGCTAACTGTCCACCGCAGTTGCCCCTGCTGGACAGCAGTCGGCGCTATGTCACTACACAAGGAAACTCAACAGAAGAGAGTGTCTTGCTTAAAGCAATGCTGATGAACTGCCAGGCGTGTATAGGCAAGGGCCCTCTTTGTACGATATTGTATCTACTATTAATATTTGATCAGGTAAGGCCCACTGAGCGATATAGCTCTTTTTCCGAAGTGACTTGTCCACGAATGATAGAAGTGGCTGATCACGTGGACATTTATAGCAGCCAAATACTCTAAACGCATGTTGATTCTAAATTAAATGTGGAGGGAAAACCCGGATGATCCGAAGAAAAATCCACACGGCCACGGGGAGAATATGCAAGCTCCAAATATACAGCCGTCAGGGTTGTGATCGAACCCACGACCCCTGTATATCAGGCAAGATAGTTAACATCTTGCCACCACGGCGCCCCTTTTAGGACCCATACACATATTATACGAAACAATATAATTATGAGCGTTGTGGAAAATATAAATAACAAAATAGACAAGCAAGACAATACGTCTTTTTCATATATCTTTCTCTACATGAATAGATAAAAATGTTGCAGTCATCATTCATTCAATGGTTTAAACTTCTAACGTGGAGAGTATTCACTCAGAGTCTGAGGAGGAACCAGAGACAAACGGGAAGGCGGCAGCAGCAGCCACTTGGTGAGCCGGCACCAGCAATTGCCACAGTTCTTGCGGTTCCCTATAAATTAAGATGTTATCAGTCAATTAATGGGTGTTGACATGTGGGAGCAAACCAGACGATCCGGAGAAGATCCATCGAGTACTATGGGTTATCCAATACGGACGGAACAGACAAAGTCCACACTTGCTGTACTGCCTTCTCCTGGCAAGCCAGGGTTTGGGCACCTCCTTGACGCACACGGCAAGGGACGGGAAGGGAGTTTCGCAACATTGGAGTCATCCACCAACCCTCGCTGCTGCCTCCACAGTGCCGGATTACAGGCCACGTGCGCCACCGCCGCCAGGCTATTTGACTTAGGCGAGATGTTGTTGCGATTAAAAACACACAAAGCAAAGCCTTTTCCCAAGGGGTTCCAAGTTTACTGGGGAAACGAAGATTCGTGCAGCTCGGGAGATTTGCCCTCGGATCGTAAGCACAGAACAACTGGGAATAGGAGAACAGAACTAATCGGAACACGTTGTTGCACACCGGCTTATTTAAAGTGAGTAAAAACATTTAAACTTGCACTACTTTTATTTTTAAGTTGGCCTACCGATTACACTGGTCTACAATTTATTAGACGTCGTCTGCTTCAGAGATGAAATGTGCTGTTTATTATAGATTTTGATGTGCTGAATTCAAATATAACAATGAAAACAACTGATTGGCTACTGTTCCCAAAAATATATATATTTTTTTACATTTTACGTCTATGTATATTGTGTAGATAGTAGAGTTTTACTCATAGATTGTAAACCTACGTCTTTTCATGTACGTATGCTTTCTTTACATGATAACATGTCACCTGTCCTGTTCATGTAACACTTAAAAAGTCAGTAAAAGGGTTGTATAAATAAAATTGATAATGAAACAAAAGGCAAAAAACTATTATGTATATATAAGTACATAGCTTAGTCCTCAATCAGTGTCTACTCAGCGCTTCTTGGCTTGTCTCTTGTATTCATTAAATGGAGCATCTCTTGTCACTGTCCAGCAGTAGTCTGCAAGCATTGATGGGCTCCATTTGCACTGATAACATTTCTCCATTGTTACAATGTCCTGGTGAAATTGCTCGGCATTTTCGTCGCTCACTGCTCCGCAGTTCTGTGGGAAAAAGTTGAGATGAGAGTGCAAGAAATGTATGAGAATAGGTTTTCCTCTTTCTTCTGGCAACAAAACAAGTTTGGTGTTTTAACATCTCAACACCTGTTTTGTTGACAGAAAAAAGGGGAAACCCTCTTCTCAGATCTTGGTACTGGCAAAGGAGGTCCCATGATGTAGCTGCTCACACCGAGCTCTCATTACTCTGATATCGATTGTCTTTGTGCTGTACGCATTTTGGCGTCCTCTGGTCTAACACCGTTTGAGACGAGGCTCAAAAGAAAGCTGTCTCTGGTGTGGACCAATCAGTTTCAAAGACAATGCATATATTATCAGAGTATATTTTTTGTTTGC
The DNA here is from genome assembly GCA_014621495.2 of Entosphenus tridentatus. Classification (NCBI taxonomy): domain Eukaryota; kingdom Metazoa; phylum Chordata; class Hyperoartia; order Petromyzontiformes; family Petromyzontidae; genus Entosphenus; species Entosphenus tridentatus. The sequence continues at coordinate 7,610,556 of CM025641.2, read as the reverse complement.
ATTCTGACCACAAGTATTGTGCTTAATGCAGACATGATTTCTTGTAAAAGGTTTCAGCTTGGTGTTTTAACATATCAACACCTGTTTTGTTGCCAGAAAAAAGGGGAAAACCTATTCTCAGAAATGTTGTCCTTTGCAAAATCAAACACTGACAAATAAGAGAGCACGACACTGTATGATTTCTACAGCTGATATCGGGCAATTTCTTCAGCAGAGGGATGTAAGCCTAGTTATGATTGCATCATCCATGACTTTAAGGAATAACATGATGCGATTCATATCACGTATGATGCAATACCAGGTTCAGATTGCATCATTCATTGTTTTGCTCAAAAAGCAAGTACTGTCCAAACCTAGTCATAGATTTATTAATAGATCCAGTCAAAGATGTATTTTAGTCATTTCTGGTTTAAATTGAGATCCCTTCCCTTTATAACTCACTTATCCTCCGCCATTCCCAAGTCAAGGGTCGTATATACTTACCCAGTAGCATATCTTGTAAACTAGAGCCAGTCAACAATTGTAAGCATCATTTTCATTCTCAGCGACCCAGAATTAGTGAAGTTGGGCTAAATTTATACTGGTAGGAACCTCCTGGTTACACCAGCCCACAGGGGATTATTGTGTCCGTCCGTCGTGCAGGGAGGGGCTGGGTGGGGAGGGAGAGGCTGGGTGGGGAGGGGAGGGTGGGGAGGGGCTGGGTGGGGAGGGTGGGGCTGGGTGGGGAGGGGAGGGTGGGGAGGGGCTGGGTGGAGAGGGTGGGGCTGGGTGGGGAGGGGCTGGTCACCCCGTGGTGCCATTATAAAACTCAACGTTTAACCTACTCACGCCGGCTTGTGCCCGCCCTCACAGTCGGCCATATTTGCGGAATACACCACGCCGCCGTTGACCCTGGCCATTGACCGAGCAACTCAACGTTCCTACCAGCTCCCTCCGCAGGAATGTGTTTTCGGAAGCATTTTGGCTGTAGACCACTGTTATCTATCGCTGATTGTAATTCAATGCACGATGAAATGCAACAGAACGTACATAACAAGACATGAACAACAACCAAATGTACACACAATACCATGTAGACCGTCATCTATGGGACCCTTTGGCCAGTATCCAAAATTATGAAAGATAAGAAATCAGAGCATGTTTGTTTGTATGTTTTGCTCCAAGTTTGTGTGATTAATGCAAAAGGAATCTATTTGGGGTTTTACCATCTTAACACCTGTTTAATTTCCAGAAAGAGCTAAAACTAATTATTTTTTATCATGCACACGTTGAATTGATTTTTAATCGTACAGTAATAAAAGCACACAATCAGCAGTTCCTGAACAACCGACATTGTGTTCTTCTTCGTGAGGTCACCATCAGCTCTTCAGGCACCGCTCATGGTTTTTACATAATGTCCAATTAAGGCTGTGCGCTTTTCGTACACGTTTGTGTGTGCGTGTGTGTTGTTTGAAACGCAAGGTTTTCTATCTCGCATTGATGTTACTGTTACGATTATATAAGTGGGTGTTCTTTTCCTTTACAGATGTGACAAGCAGTGAACGGATCTGAATGGGGGCGCCAGCGAGCTGCATGCAGTCACACGCACGAACACCCACGCACAAAGACAAAGCTCCCCCGTATAGGCCACGCTGCCTGCATCGTCGCAAGTTTGCTGTTGGCAAGCTTCCGTTGAAGACCGACGCGGCAACACGGGGGAGGCGATGTAGCCCGTGCTGTACCAGGCACCGGCCGCCTTTCTCTCCCCAGAGCTAATGTCCTCGTTGAAGGCTGAGTAGACGTAGGGGAAGCCAGAGAGGGGTTTTGTCACTTGATGTTGGCGGCCGTCCATAAATGATGTCACGCGATTTTGGAGGATTTTTGACCCCCCCCC